>CM019753.1:44405896-45005896 GCA_009761765.1 Phenacoccus solenopsis
TATACTATATTCCGAATTCACTTCCATACATGATGTTGGAGGGGGGAAGGCGGGGTTATCAACCTAAAATAGTGGTGGGAGTACAGGAGGGGTCGAAAATTTTTTATTGCTGTGTCATATGATAAAATGAGCCCAACTCACAAACTTATTTTGATTTTAGCTTCCTCAGCGATTTTGGAGGGGAGTTAGAGCAAAAAATGGCTTTTGGAAGGGTAATTGCTACAGGAAATTTGATGAATCTTCCATATCTCATCACCAAATCGGCCTAGAATGGTCAAACTTTGTGTGTAGTAAATTTGAGTCAAAATGGATTCAAAATAGCGGATTATGAAGATTTGAAGATAATTTGAGGACCCTCAAATAGTTATAATTTAAGAAATATGTGTTCACATGATTACTTCATGGCAAGAAATTCTACATTTGTGCCAAATTCAACTTCTTAAGTGTTTTTGGAAAGGATAGGGTAGTGTTTTTCAGACTTGCAATTGGGTGTGGCCTGTAGTCATGAATGGTTAAGCAAGGTGATTAGTAAATCAAAACAAGCTCCAATTAAAAACTCAGTTCTAGTAATGCGGCATGGCTGCTTACGTTTTTTTTTTTTTTTTTTTTTTTATTTGAACTAAGAAAAAAAAAATGATTTACCTATTTTTTCAAATTTTGAAAATTTTGAAACTATTTTCAATGTATTGAAAAATTCCTGTTTGGTGTATTTTTTGCATTATATTCAGCATTGTCGAAGCCATTTATCATCATATCAACAATGCTTCGTTCAGTTGTTCGTTCGCTAGGGTGAATCGAATGGTACATCCTCAACTTCAGTAACTCTCAAATGTTTAATTTCTGATGCAATCTTCTGTTTCTCAAATGAGCTATTTACTGTTTACGAAAATGAAAATTTTGTTTTTCAAGTGTCCACCGTAAAAATAAAGTGAGAAAATTTGGTTTATTTTTGCCTACCTAATCCTCCTTTTGTAGTTGCTAGAACCACTACTGTTTTTATGAAGATGCAATGAACAGCCTTGATGCACTGATATTCAATTTTTCCTTTAGTTGTTTCACAGTGGTTTGAACCTAACTGAATCTCAGAGCTTGGAAAATTCATAATTTTTTCTTAAATTACAACGTAATAAAATAGAATAAAAAATCAATACTTATCTAAGTATTTAAAATTCAAAGTAGGATTCGCGAGTTACAGTGAAAACGATTAGACGTGTGTTTCTGCGTTCTTTGTGCTCTCTAGAACTTCGCTTTATTCGATATTTCATTATTCGTGTTTCCTCTATTAATTTTCGTATCGTAACGTGTATTTTACCTAAACGAACATAATCTTCACGGCGAGCTTCATAGCTCGTTGTTGATAAAATGAATCCATCCTCTTTCCCGCCTACGAACAAACAATAGCCCAACTCTTCCTCTTCCTCAAACAGTCTCACATCCTCTCCCAGATCTAACTTAGCTTTTCCGTGCCTCTGTCCTTTGTAGCAGTATATGGCACGTAAATGAAGATAAGTTGGTAAAAATTCAAAGTATTGATGTATTTATGATTGTACTAATAAAATATGATTTTAGGACGAGAGCAGAAGGGCATGGGGCTCAAAACCTCACGAGCTCAATTTCTTGAATGTATAAATATTGTTTAATCTTATAATTCTATTATAAGTGTCGTCTCGTGGTTTTATTATCGTAGCTTCTAGAAACTATACCTTATTACTCCAAGACAAAAATGTTAATCATTTTTTTTTTTTAAATTCAATTGTAGACAATTTAAACATTTTGTCACTTATATTAAAAAAATAATATATTCTTCTTTCCGAAAATAATTAGCGAATAATCAAAGGCCAAATTCATGGTACAGGCTCGAGTAATTTTTTTGGAACCCAAGAAATACGCAATGCCGGACTTCCCATAAAGTGAAGTAAAACAACTGATTGACGCAGTTTAGAAATAACTTATGTACAAATTTGCGAAGCCCTGAAAGAGGAAAAAGTGGAAATGAATTACGGTTTAAATTTAGAAAGGGTGAAATCAAACGTATATCATTTATTCGTTAATTATTTTTAGGAAAAAAATAATGATTTTTATGAAATATGGAATGAAAATGGAAAGTCATAATCTCTTTAGACATTTTGAATTTTAAACAAATGACACTTAAATTTTTTTTCGTGTACCAAGATATATAGCCTTTATAGATGCAAAATTAAAATTGCTCAAAAAATAATTCTTTCTTTGAAATTGTTGAGAATGAAATTTTCAAAGTTTACGAACCATTTTAGAGAAGATTTAAATTGAGTTTACGAGCTAAATTTTTAGAACGTGCATTCGAGGCCATTTGATAACTATTTTTCACGCGCTCCCTTCGTTCTCCATGAGGTAAGGAAGGGAGGAAATTATCTGCGTCATTGCGCACAGTATAGTGTGTAAAGTGAACATTGTACCATGCACCTAGATGGCAATCAGTAATCACAAAAAGAAAAAAATTATTATGCATCGTCATTTAAAAAATGAAAAACTCGAATTCAGTATTTTATGTATTATAAATTTTTTAGGGTTGATTTCAGAGTAATAATTTGAATTTATTTGTAGTAAGGTAGAGAAATAATTAGTAATTTAATTGAATAGTAGAATGAATGAGTGAATGAAGAATAATCTTTATTCAATTTATATTTAAAATTTAATATTTATTTAAATTCCATATTTTTTCACTCTTAAGGATATTTTCTATCATTATTGAATTCTTCGTTAATCTTAAGCATTTTATTTCCATGTTCGAATGAAATTTAGTCTTGATTTAATTTCTAAAAAAACCTGATCTCATTCATCAACTCCCCTCTACATCCAAAAAAAAAAAAAACTAAAGAGAAATTATAAAACTCAATTTAGTGATGAAAAAATAAAATAATAAAAAATGATTATTTTTATTTTGTTCTTTTATGCTAAGAATGATAGATGGAAACTCGTTCTTATAAGATAAGCAACACAAGGAGGATTGGGAGTCAGAACTCTGCATGAGCTCAACTTTTTGAATATTTAAATACTGTTAAATGGAATAATTATTCTTCTATAATGACAGTCGTCATGAAAATTTATACTGGAATAGATTTATGAAATTGAAAAAAAAATTTAATTTTTCGGAATTAATTCACTATGATTACTCTAATTGCTATAAATGGTTGCAAAAAAATGTTTAATTTTTTAAATTATGTTTCAAAATTCATTCATGAATTTCTTATGCATTAAAGAAATTTATACTTTTCAAAAGTTCCCCCCTCAGCCTCAGTTAGTATTCTCACTGTAGACATGCTAAACGTACGTTCTTGAAATAATTTTCAAATTTTACCCTACCCCCCCAAACCCCTTCGCATATCGTGGCTACGGCCCTGATGCGTTGACAGTGATTTCTCAAATTAAATTTTTGTCTTCATACAATTCAAGAATAAAAGTTAATTTCGAATTTACATAGATGTTCAAAATTTATGTATGTATTTTTCCACCCACGCGTAGCTCCGGCGCGTGTTAATGAAATTCGCTCAAAATTTGGTGAGAGACTTTCCTTGAAAACGCAAGTAAGGAATTTTTTTTGTTTTTTCGATACGATTCAAAATGGCGGATTATTCAAATTTTGAGGGGGACTGGGGAAGGGGCAAATTCCTTAAATTTTTCATTTTTGATTTCATATAAAAGAGTGAGCCAAGGATACCAACATTTCCAAATTTCAGCTTCCTAAGTGTATTTGGAGGGAAATAGAAGCAAAATACAGCTTTTTGAGGAAGTTTTGAGATATGTAATTTCTTGAATCTTCCATATCTCCTAACCAAATTAGTGTAGGAAGGTCAAACTTTGCATGTGAGGTAAGTTGGTGACTAGAATTTGGGTTCTTGAATTTGGGTCAAAATGGATCCAAAATGGCGAATTATCAAAATTTGAGTGAAGCTTGAGGAGCCTTAAATTGATAAAAATGCGATTTATGTGAATTCATATGACTATTGGGGATAAGAAGGATACTATATCCCAAATTCACTTACACATATGAAGTGAGGGGGGAAGGAGGGGTCATCGACCTTAAAATGTGGTGAGTTTACATAAAAGTTCGAAAATTTGTATTGTGATTTTGTATGATATGATATGCTCAAGTGGCTGATAAATTCTGATTTTAACTCCCGAAGTGAATGTGGAGAGAAGTTATAGCAAAAAAGTGTTTGGTTGTGGGGAAGTTCATGAATCTTCCATATTTCATCATCAAATCGACCTAGAAAGGTCAAACTTCATATGGAGGATTAGTTGATGATCAGAATAGGTCCTTTTAAATTTGGGTCAAAATGGATTCAAAATGGTAGATCGTAGAATTTGAGGATAATTTGAGGAGCCTCGATTTGAAAAATATAAATACTACATTTGTTTTAAATGTAACTTCTTCAGTGATTTTGGAAGAGATGATCGGGCAGAGGTTTTACAGAGTTGGTATTAGGTGTGGCCTGCAGAAATGAAGGGATAAGCAACCTCACATGTAAACTTGAACAAGTTCCAATTAAGAACTCAGTTCCAGTAATACGGCACAGCTGCTTATTCCGAATTTCATTAATTTTATCGAAAACATTTATCATGAAAAAATTTATTATTAACAAAATCGTTTCTCCATTTTTCAAATCGTCGTGACGAAATAGCAACTCCACTGTAGTAACGGGCATAAGGAATTTTCGACTCTAGGGTGCTAAAATACATGAGCAACGACGCGGTGTATCGATACGTTAAATGGCACCAAAGGCGTTATCTAAATGCGCATATAATTTTGCTCCGAATAACCACGAATTAACGAACATGCCTACTGGACACAGCGAACGTTGAAAATTCTCGTAAAACTGGAAACGAACTGTGTTACTAGGCTAAATAATTTCTCGCTGGTTTATTGAAACGAAGAAAAAGCGTCGCGAACGTCTTACCGAATGGAGATGAAGGGAATGGAAAAATACATGAGAAAAATTTTAACGCTCGAAAAAAGTAAATTGTGTAGCCAAGCCCACATTATGTAGATGCGAATGTTATATTCGACGTACAATATCTCGAATGTTGTCGACGATAATGTATCTCGTTATGGAGGAAAAAATCGTAAAATAATTGGCGCTGTTTTACCTTCGCTGTAAAATCACGAACGAACGACGAATCGTAACGAGGTGTTGAATCGAAGGTACCAACTCAGCGAGCACTTCTCAAACGATATGGTGGATTGGTAAGGCGTATTTTCGAATCGAAGGATGTTTTCGAGTCTTCGAGAATACTTAGTCCGCTGACAAGACTAATATTTAGTTATTGGAGATGTATCTGCTAAACGATGAAAAATTAATTATCGAGCTTATGCATGGGAAATGGGAGACGTCGAGGGTGTGGAGCTCGTGGCGTCGAAAATGGTCAGTCTTTTAGTGGCCACGACGTGCGACTAGAAGGAATAGAAGGAACGGTGGATGCGACGTGGTGTATAGAAAAATGTGAAGAGGTGTTTCCTTTTTGGTTTTTCAACCCTTCTATGGCGCGCGTCAAGCAAACGATAAGGACGTTCGTGGACACGGTTTCGGCTCCCTTTTTTCGGTTACGTCGTTTTTAACATTTTCTAATATTAATTTTCCAAATTACTCGGCGCCGCTTTTAAGTGGCCGGCGGGTAGAGGTACGCTGGGGAGGTTTGCGAACGGCAAAAGAAGCTTGTACGCCTTTGACGCTTTGACATGAAAATTTTTATCAATGTATTCCGTTTCTGTGCGGTATTTCGACCGAAGGGTTTGGAAACTGCGCAATAATTGCGATATTTATGTAACCCTTCGTATTCGATAAGAGTAAGAGGGTCCGAAATACGACTCGCAGCGCTTTTTGCTAAAACGGTAATTTCAATTTCGCGAGCTCGGTCTAGAAAAAGGGTGTAAACGTGTGTAAAAGCTTAGGCAAAAAGCCGGTCATTTCGTACGGATTTGGCGGCCGGGCGAGATTACGGCGTTAATTTTTTTTTCCTCCCCGCTCAAAGCGGAGTTATCGAACGGGCCTGAAAGGAGAAAATTTTCGTCAATATTGGCGCGGAAATATGATGAATGCGCGAGGCGATTTATCGCGTTTAATGTCCCTCCGTGTATGACCCTTCGCATTACGCGCGCTTTTATCGACGTTTACGAATTCCTTTACGAGAAAACGCGTCGTCCCGATAAGTGCTGCGGGCCCGAATGCGAACGGTAATGAGAAACCGATTTGGGCCGTTTTACCCTCCTTAAGGGATGCAATAAACAGCCACGTTATCGGCAACGTAATTATTTCTACGGCCGGAGTCTGCACGGTTATTTAATTTGCGAACCGAAGCGACGATTTTATTAGTATAGATTGGTGGACGTGGACGTATTTTAAGGCCATTTTAGTCGAGTTTTTCGTTCAAATGAAAGCTATTACGGTTTGCTACATTTTACGTGGGGAGATTGTAGAGGTGGATTTTATACCATTAGGTTCCCAGGCGAAATATCCGTCATGTAGTTCTGCTCGGCGTTTTTGAATTTTCCCGCCATTTTTCAGGCTGTCAGGCTTTTTGTATCGAATCTCAGGCATTTTCTTATTTGGTCTATATCATTCCAAAATTATCAATTTATTTTACATTTTTGATTGAAGTTTTCATCGTTGATATTCTTGCATGGTGATATCTGTATGTTAAATTGATAGGTATTCTGTTTATTCGTAAAAAAATAATTTTACATGGCGTTTATCATTTTGTTTTAATTCTAAGAAGAAGAAAAAACACATGAAAACAGCTGCTTCAACATCTAAGAAAAAAGCGTAAGTAGCCACACTGTATTACAGAAGATGAGTTTTTAATTGAGACTTGGTTCAGGTTACTTTGCTTACCCCTTCATGTCTACAGACCATACCTAATACCAACTTTGAAAACCCTCTGCCCGATCATCTCTTCCAAAATCACTGAAGGAGTTACATTTAAAACAAATGTAGTATTTATATTTTTCAAATCGAGGCTCCTCAAATTATCCTCAAATTCTACGATCTACCACTTTGAATCCATTTTGACTCAAATTTAAAAGGACCTATTCTGTTCATCAACTAACCCTACATATGAAGTTTGACCTTTCTAGGTCGATTTGATGATGAAATATGGAAGATTCGTGAACTTTCCCACCACTAAACACTTTTTTGTTATAACTTCTCTCTAAATTCACTTCGGGAGTTAAAATCACAATTTATCAGCCACTTGAGCATATCATATCATACAAAATCACAATACAAATTTTCGAACTTTTATGTAAACTCACCACATTTTAAGTCGATGACCCCTCCTTCCCCCCCCCCAACTTCATATGTGTAAGTGAATTTGGGATATAGTATCCTTCTGATCACCAATAGTCATATGAGTTCATATAAATCGCATTTTTATCAATTTAAGGCTCCTCAAGCTTCACTCAAATTTTGATAATTCGCCATTTTGGATCCATTTTGACCCAAATTCAAGAACCCATATTCTAGTCACCAACTTACCTCGCATACAAATTTTGACCTTCCTACACTAATTTGGTTAGGAGATATGGAAGATTCAAGAAATTACATATCTCAAAACTTCCTCAAAAAGCTGTATTTTGCTTCCATTTCCCTCCAAATACACTTAGGAAGATGAAATTTGGAAATGTTGGTATCTTTGGCTCACTCTTTTATATGAAATCAAAAATGAAAAATTTAAGGAATTTGCTCCTTCCCCAGTCCCCCTCAAAATTTGAATAATCCGCCATTTTGTGAGACTTGGTTCAGGTTTGCTAGTAACTTTGCTTACTCCTTCATGTCTACAGACCATACCCAATACTAAGTTGAAAATTCCACCCCCCCCTATCTCTTCCAAAAGCACTAAAGAAGTCAGCTTAGCGTGAAAGCAAAAACTTGGGTTCTGGTTATGACGTCATTATCAACGCTGCTCTCTCTATTTCTCTCTCTCTCTCTCTCTCTCTCTCTCTCTCTCTAGCTATTATCTGTTTTGATTTTGATTTTCAAATTTCTTTTACTTTAATGAAACAGATGGTGTTCAGAAGAAAAATTTTATATCCTAGGGAAGTATTTTTTTATCTAATGATTTTCACAATCATGAAGAAATAAGGCTACTTTGTACTGTCTTTTTATTTTTTTTCCAGTAGGTGAATTCATATATGTGTGATCGAAGTCTTCGTTGTCGACAATATTTACTATTTCATTTGGACGAGAACGATTGAAATTCTTATTGTATAAGCTCCATAGCAACCTGAGATAGTGAAGGTAGAGCTGTTTTAGGTTTTTTAGTGCATTTTTTCGCGCTTGTTGGAAATAATAATTATTTCACGAAGTTCCCTCTTGTATTATCTGATTGACCCAAGGCATGAATTCTATCATCTGACTGGTGAAGAATGAATAGAATTTTGTCTTGTAATTTTATGCATTTTTCACCTTGGTCAGGGGATAGAATTTTTTTTCGAAGCAAACCAGTGACCATAACGTTTTTTAATATCATTTCGTAGTTGATGCTTTCATAGTTACGGCTGCTGGTCGATGCTAAATATTATCTTCCATTTCCATAGGTAAATTGTGTGCGGCCAAACTTGTATTATCGGTAATCGAATATTTTGTGGCAACACATGACTCAAAACTTCCTCAAAAAGTCGTTTTTGCTTTAACTCTCCTCCAAATTCACTTGAAAAGCTATAATCAGAGCAGGTTAGTCACTTGGGCTCATTTTATCGGATGACTTTACAGTAGAAGAATTTGAGCCTTTTACGTACCCCACCACATTTTGAAGCCTATATCCCCTCCTTCTCCCCTCCAATATCACGTGTGAAGATGAATTCGGAATATAGTATACTTCTTATTGCTAATAACCATACGAGTTCATATAAATCGCATTTTTATTGATTTAAGGCTCCTCAAGCTTCACTCAAATTTTGATAATTCGCCATTTTGGATCCATTTTGAGCGAAATTCAAGATATTATATTTTAGTCAATTAATCACCCCACACACAAAGTTTGACCTTTTTAAGTTGATTTGGTGAGCAGATATGGAAGATTAAAGAAATCTCATGACTTGAAACTTCCTCAAAAAACCGTTTTTTGCTCTAACTCTCTTCCAAATGCACTTAGGAAGCTGAAATTTGGATATGTTGATGTCCGCAATTTATTCTTTCGTATGAGATCAAAAACAAAACATTTGAGCAATTTGCCCCTTTTCGAGCTTCCCTCGAAATTTGAGTAATCCGCCGTTTTGAGGCTTATCGAAGAACAAAAAAGTATTTTTTTTACATTTTCTAGAAAAGTCTATCATCAAATTTTGAGCGAGTTTAATGAATAACCGGTGGCGTTACACAGTACAAAGTGGTTTCACCTATAACAGGTTACACCATTTGAGATCACGTGAAAAATTTCAACTTCATTTTTTCAAATGCATTGTTTACTGATGACGTCAATATGAGCAACTGTGAGTTGATAATATCAACAGCCAATAAGGCATCAGTCTTAATGAGCGTTGATAAAATTTCCATTTCCCCTCTTACACCTCAAAAGTGATAAGTCACGTGTACATTTACCTGCTCACATTGACGTCATTCAGAACCAAATATTTTTTTTATTTTATTGATTGTTGTTCACAGGCTCTTGTGGCTGGGAGAACCAATAGAAATTTATTGAAATTTCTTGGTGGCCAGCAGGAATGGTTTAACCTGTTATAGGTCAAACCACTTTGCATCAAGTGTCCTTTTCGCAACTGATACAGCGCCCTCTATCATGTCCCTTGATGCGTAATTAATACTCAAAGGCCACGACAATACTATGACATATTTATCATAATAGGAAACAGAGTGGCAAAAGTCAAAGAGAAAACTTGCCAATACAAAAGATACTGCAAAGAATGCGTCGTTATGATTAATCAAAAGAAAAAAATATCCTATTGATCAAAAGAACAATACTTAATTATCATAAATGAACCACACAAAGATAGTCCACCTACGTTGAAAACTGAGCTGGAATCGTTTCTTGCCAATATCTTGGAAACCATTCAACATAGAGGGCTCGCAAATGGCTCATTTTAAAGAGATTGAAATGCAAAATGATTTAATTTTTTTTTTTAATTTTTTATTACCGATTTACTTTTGGAATTAATTTCGAAAAACGATTTT
The DNA here is from genome assembly GCA_009761765.1 of Phenacoccus solenopsis. Taxonomy (NCBI): domain Eukaryota; kingdom Metazoa; phylum Arthropoda; class Insecta; order Hemiptera; family Pseudococcidae; genus Phenacoccus; species Phenacoccus solenopsis. Next base: position 44,416,057 of record CM019753.1, read on the forward strand.
TTTACTTTACTATGAATTATTTCAAAAAGTAAATCAATGACAAATATTTTTTAATAGGGAAACACATTCAAAATTTTATGCAATTTCGAACGAGCTGCTTGTAAACTTTCCATCTGCACTCTTTCTTGAGATATTTGCAAAAAAACCAAGCAGTAAGTCAAATTTATTTTCAGTACTGGAGCTCATTCACAGAGAGAGCTCTGAAAAATGAATTAGTTTTAACTCACATCGATGGCAATAAAGTTTTAAAATTGAATCATGTATAAAATATCAAGCTCTTTCGAATAAGTCGTTTCCAAACATTCCAACTCAATTCTTTTCCTATCGATATTAATGAAAAACTTCCTGGTTCCTGTTTCAGCATTTACGAGTGATAAATTCGTAGGTACATAACGTAGGCTACGTATGTATGGTTAATCTATGATAATATGTACTTATATATAGCATAAATAAAAATTTTGAGATAAATTTAAAGTTTCGAATTTCCCCAATCTCAAAAAAATCTCACTTTACCAAAATATTTTTTCAAATTTATTCGATTATTCACTTCTCTATTTTTCAAAAAAAAAAAAACAACTTTTTCAAATACCGTATCGACACCACCACTCCTTTCTCGCTCGAGTCCACACGCCGAACATTACGAGGGAAACGATGCCACGAAACCAGCGCACGTAAAATACGCTGGAAATCGCCTCATTGCCATCACTATCAACCACCATCCACGTACGCCGATAATTCGACCATATAAAAATTAATTGGAAAAATATTGCGCTTCGAAATACCATCGTTTTAAAAAGTTATACAGGCTAAAACGCCATATCAAACCCCCACTGTTCACGTCGAGTTCAAATGACTCGCCATTTCGGCTCGTACGACAGCGCATTTCATCAACCTCGCCTCGCGGCCCACAAAATTCGCCTCGTCCCTTTTCCCCTGTACCTGCGGCCTTAAATGATACATATTTTTTACTGTCATTTTTTTTGTTAACGTTAAACAAGACCTTTACTCTAACGCTCGCCCACCACCGTCACCCCGTTCGTGCCCTAATGGACCGTACCGCATAAACAGATTACGCGTTTAGAGGTGATACAGTGGCGCCTAAACTCTCAATTACCGCGTACTTTTTGCCCGATGCGCCCAACTTAGCCGTCGATAAGAGCCACCCTCAGGGGGTATTTTTAGCCGACCAACGAGCTCGGATTAATTTTATGGTATGTAAATTCCAACCGTCCATCTCGTACCATTCTAGCGACAAAAAAATACCGCGTAATTCTGTAACCAGTGGGAATTCCTTTATATATTTTTTCGCTCCTATATCGAGTGCTGTTAGATACGTAGCGAAAAAAAATCTCAACTTCGAACCACTGATTAAAAACCTCCGCGGACTACCTGCAGCTGCTAACAATAACGGTGCCGTCATGTGCGTCTTTACTTGGAAAGGAAAAAAACTACCACCAGATTATTGGGGTAGGTCTTACGCTTACCCCTCGGTTCCAACTAGCTCGCCTACTCCATCCAACCGAAGACCAGATTCCATCTCCGTCTCTCCTTTTCTCTATCCGTATAATATACTGCTTTACTACTTATCTGTGTTACTATGTATTATCCGCCCTTGCCTAAGTATAAAAATACCATACCCTAGACCTCGAGAGAATTATTTAATGGCCTAGAACGCTCTTTTTTTACCCTCCTCTTTACCTATAAGCGTATAAGTAAATGCACCTACTACGTTTCACCTCCACCACCCTCTGATCACAACGTTCGTTCATTACGATGGAATTTCGTCGTTCGAAAAATACTTTTTTACCGCCATTACCTGCACGTTCTAACACCTTTCCAGCGAAATGGTATATTTACCTGCACGTTAACCATCGTTCCTTCGACCATAAATAATTTAACCCGTGTAAAGAGCGTATGAGAATCGACCAAATCGATTTTAATGAATTTTTATATTACGTCCAACGACTCAATCGCGACACGATTTGACAGATTCACCACGTAATTCGCTCCTCGTAACGCGAATACGCGAGTGGAATTGACTCGAATTTTTCACTCGGTCAAATATTCTCATATTCGGGGGAAAAACAATTTAAGCAGCTATACCGTGTTACTAGGGTTGAGTTTCTGTAACGAGTATCTGTCATTTTTAATACCTCCCTTCTCCCCAACTTCAAAGAAAAACACATCAAATATCTTAGCATTTGTACCACTAGTTGCACCATCGAAGTTAGGTAGCCCAAGTTCACCAAATCGGAGCATAATGAAATCATTTGGAGAAATGACATGCTGATCAGTTTTTCCCATGTATACTAATGGCCTTGAATTTACCATAGCACAAATTTCCGCCACCATAGTCTGAAATTGCGTAAACGATAAACGAGATTTTAGCAATGATTTCTTGAAAGCATTTTTTACCAACGCAAGGAAAACTGAATCCAAAATGTGGTGAAGTTCTTGATCTCGCTAACCATACGAGACTATTCTATCAAATTTCACGTCCTCATTAACGAACATAATGGTGTTGATGAAGTCATCACCGTATTTCGTGTTTCTTCGTTCAATTCAAATAGCTGTAACGACTCGTACATATTAATGTCCAGGGGAGGGATATCCACAACTCAAATCTGAACAGTGTACTGCCCAAAGGGTCTTCTTATAGATCATGGTATTCAAAATGCACGTATGGTATAGAGTGCTTCCCTAGTGCAGGTTATATATGCACCGAAGTATCCATTCCATAGCCCTACCCACTCATCACTTGGATGGAGTGGAAATTCATCTCATAGTGTCTCTTCATGCACTATCCACTGAAATCTTGTATGAAGGACTTAATCTAGATGGCGGTTTCGCTTCTGCTTTCTCGCCATCTTTGCCTAAACTCGCGCAGAATCTCGTCCTGTCCTTCCTTTTGGACTCTTCTGAGACCTTGCTTCGACAGCTTTTTTGTCCTCGCTCGATAGAAGAGCTGTCTGAATCTCTAGCAACCTAGCAACAGCCTGACATCTGTACTATCCAACTGCAACATTGCCTCAGATTTTATGGCAAAAAATCTGAGAATGCCTGGGACGTAAACTTATCTTTTTAGTTGAGTTTTTAATAAAAATAACAGCTATTATAGCCCACCTAATTTAGGAAGAGGGGTCGGAGGAGGATGAGATCTCCAAATCCTTGCGTTTCGGACCATTTGTAATCATCGAGCAAATGTCCAATTTTTCGGTATACATATATTCCCCCCTCCCCTACAACAGGATATCTAACGGATGTTTTTTGTTTTGAAAAATACTTACTTTTTCACTACCTTACCTCTCAACTCGACCCCACCCTCACCCTCCTGAAAAATAATGAACGAGGTCGAATTTATCGCAGAAAAAATTTCAAATTCGAATTCTCCGACTAAACTAATGCAACAAATTTCGACAGTGCTACCAATTCATAAAAAATTGCTAGGCAGTCTTATATCATTGCAATTTTTTCAACAACGATAAAATATCTTGCATCATCGGCTTTTTTCATTTTTTCCCTACTTTTTCACGAAATGTTGACTGGATTCACTGCTGATAATAGTAACTGTTTTTGATTATTTTGGTGAGAAATTTTTGTAAAATATTCGTTTCACACAATTAATAGTTATTTCCAAAAATTTCGAGCAAAAAAAAAATCGCCATGATGAGAAATTCATTGCGCATTTGCACTATACACCAAGTGTACGCCTCATAGCTGGTGCAGCGGATTCCATCAAAACCCTGATGACACTACACTCGTATCCCTCCATATTATTTTTTAATACTCAAAGGTCGTGCCTGTAAAAATCTTCGTGGAATTATCAGATATATGGGCAATAAAATGTTAGCAACTGGATTAGATATAAATTTTTTATGATAACAAAAATTAAAGTACCTCAAACTTGAGAAGTATGAGGTTATGTTTACTGCGAACAAGATGTGTACTTCTATATATCCCAAATCAACATTCATTGTTGATGGGAGAGGGGAGGAAAAGGAATATAGTTCGTGTATATTTTGCATCATAAAGCAGTTCATTTTCATACTATGCAATAATATTTAATAAATAATTCTCGATTGAATTTTTTTTTATGTAAGCAGCCATGCTGCATTATTGAAGCTGAGTTTTTAATTGGAGTTATTGAAATTTGCAATAATCTAGTTTATACTCTCTTCATGACCACAGACTACGCAGTATACCAAAATTTTCTATCTTAACTTCAACTTAGGATTTGTAGTACTGCTTATTCACCGAAATCACGTTAACCTATTTTTATTAAATTTCAGTTATTTGAGGCTCCTTTAGCCTCTTTCAAATTTTGACCATTCGTCGTTTTGGATTCAGAATGATGGAAATTCAATGCATCATATTCTGATTCTCAACTAACCTCACATACAAAGTCAAGACTTTGTTAGATTTAGTGGGAGATATGGAAGATTCAGGAAATTTCATGACTCAAAATCTCCTCAAAAAGCTATTTTTTGCTCCGACTCCCTTCCAAATGCATTTGGGAAGCTGAAATTTGAATATGTCGATGTCCTTGACTCTCTCTATCACATTAGATTAGGGGTAAAAATTTTAAACTATTTGCCCTTCCTCCAGCTCCCCTCAGAATTTGAATAATCCGCCATTTTGAATCGTATCGAAAAAACAAAAAAGTGCCTTTTTTTGCATTTTCAAGAAAAGTTTCTCACCAAATTTTGAGCGATTTTCATTCATTCCTACCCGCCCCCCCCCCACCGATACACACATGGGAAAATATATATACCAAAAAGTTGGGCATTTGCCATATGATTACAATGATGTGAGAGGTAAAGATTTGAAGAACCCCCCCCTCCCTCCCTCCTGTAACAATTATCAGTCTAAATTGAGAACTCATATAAGGAATAAATACGTACATGAAAATGGCGTTTTTTTTTATTCATAATTTTTTTTGTAAAAAATTATCTTATAAATATTGAACGAGCAAACTGGAATAAATTGAGTCTATACCGAACGATAAAGCAAACCGCTCTAAATATAAATCCACGATCATTTTTTGTCAATGGAGGGGTGGTAGGAAGTGTTACGAAAAAATGCCAAAAAAATTTCTGTAAAAAAATTTTGCTTAAAATTCAGTTTTCATAAAAAACTATAATATCAAGAGAATTTTTATTTACTTTTTTCCATTAGTGGGTATTTTCAAGAAATAAATTCATCAACGTTTCGATGCTATTTTTCTCCCATAATGTGGCACCACCCATTGTTCTAGAAGCTTCTGAATTAAACGAAAGAAGCTTTTAGAGGTTTTTCTTGTTTGCAAAAATTTTAGCATTTTTTCAAATTTTTCAAGAGCTAGCTAAAAAAAAAAAAAAATTGTGCATTTTTAAAAAATATCTTGTTTCTAATGTATCTCAATGAGTCATTTTTCTCTTGAAATGAACCTTCTTTTTTAAATTTGATTTATAATTACCTACAATTGTTTTTTTACTGTGCCAAAAAGTTACTCATTTCTAAACAAAATTACGAGTAAAACTTAGTTTGAACCTTGCTTAAGCAACATTGTGATGAACAACATATGCCAAAAACGGCATCTATTAAGATTTGATTGAATATTAGACAACATATGCCAAAAATGGCATCTATTTAGATTTAATTGAACATTAAACAACATATGCCAAAAATGGCATCTAATATGATTCATTAGAATAATATGCTATGTAATATGCAAAAAATTATATTTATTATAAATTTAATGGCAATGTAATTCAGCTCTGTTGGTTTTCCTGGAGTACCCACTAAACTCTGACTAGCAGACATATTTTTTTTAAATATCAAGTAATTTTTGCGATTTGATAGAGATGCCATTTTTGGCATATGTTGTTTAAACGGCTTCTATGTTACTGAGATGCCAATTTTGGCATATGTTGTCAAAATATTGCCCATTCATTTACACAGATGCCATTTTTGGCATCTGTTGCTTATGCAAGGTTTTAAAATTATTTTTTCAATATTAAAATGAAATAAATTAAAGAAAAAAAAAATTAAATATAAAAGGAAAAATATTTTTTCATAATAACTCGAGTAATAAATCAATTTGAAATCTAATTCCTTGCGTTTGTTTTCAATTCAAGAATTGATTTTTTTTTACCAATGCACGAAAAAAGCGCGAATTTCCATTTTTTCATTTTAGAAGATACCATTTTTAAAGAGCATTATGCATAGCTCAATTCAAATGCTAAAACTTGTGATCAAAACTTTGCCCATGTTGAAAGACGTTCTCCATACCCATTTTGAAATATTTGACCACATCACTTCACCAACCCTTTCAGTGTTGAAAAAATTGCGAAATTCCTCTCCCTACTATGCATGTACTTGTGTGATGGAGCTTCCCAAAATCGAAACCACTGGCCGATTCTTCGTATAAGAAAAAAAAGCCGTGGATAGTCCTTTAGATTTATATCGAAGTCGTAATAATGTTTCCAGTTTGCAATAACATAGGCGAAAATTTCGCAGAAAAAACGCCTACGTGAAAATTAGGAAATACAGGTCGAGTTCTTTTCGTGGATGGAAATACGAAAACGCGTATCTGAGGACCGCCAAAATGATGATGTTCGTTCAAAGTTCTCCAACTATTTTGTTATCTTTACGAGTCGAAATACGAAAAACACTCGTTCAAAGTCAGCGTTGGTGTAAAGACTGCGACTGACTTGGTGGTGGAAAATGAAAGTAGGAGTTGAATAGATGGGGCTAAAAAAAGACACGAAAAGATTATCTTTTTAGAATCGATATGACCGTCAGTTAAACATTTAAAAGGTGAACGTTGAGGGATTTTAGATTGAATAAGCTTCGCTCGGACATGAACGATGGTGAAATATTGAAGAGAAAAAAACCCAGGTAGATAACGGGACCAGAGCCAGGAGTGTGGAATGGGGTTGGTTTATGTATAGAAAAGCTTCGGCGAAGGATTTGCCAAAGGTATCGAATGGAAGAGACGAAAGTACTAAAGATCGAGTCGATATTCGATTGAAAAGCAAATGTGAACCGGTATCGTTATCGAAAAAGCTAATGAATCGAACGAAAAACGTAATAGATTGGCGTAGAGATTTAATTTAAAGCGAAGCGAAAAATTAAGATTTCGCGTTATCGCCGAGCTAATTGAACTCCGACGCGGCGTATATTCGATTAGAGGGAAATTTGGCGGAGGCCGCGCGTCGATACGAGAGAAGGCAAAACGGTGCGGAATATTCGGCAATAATTTCCATTACAAAAGTTGTTATAATGATTTAGTTTATCGGAAAAGGACCGGCGCCTTAGTTTTTCCGCAACCTTCGCCCGGGAATACGCGAAGAACGGGAGGTACGGCGTTTTAAAGCGAAACAATGCTACGCAATCAGTCACCGAAATCCGACGAGCAGAACAATGCTTTTTCTCAGATCGATTCCAATTTTACTCGTAAACAATGCAGATCACATTTAGAGTTTATTAAATTCGCGCCGCCCGTGTACGCGTTCCTTCGCTAAATGAAAACGACGAAATCAAATTCGTAACTGGAAATTATTGTTCACCCGGAAAGGTTTTCTTTTTTTTTTTCAAAACAATCGGGTGAAGGTGACATATTTCTTCACTTTTCGAGCAATTTTATTCCTAAGATGGTAGTTTTTACGCCGTAATAAGTTAACTAGTAGCGGGTAAATTTAAATTTTTTATTTTTTTTTCTTACCTTAGGTTTAATTTGCCGAATAAAAAACCTCGGAAAGGAACGAAGTGATACATTCAGTTAACATTTGGTCACGTTCCGCCTGAGTTACAGATCGTGTGTGGGTTTTCCACGACGGCACCTTTTTTCCACTTGTTTCACTCGGTTTTCGAGTATTTGCTCGAACAAGGGTGGTTATAAAGCTGCTGATAGGCGTAATCGTAACTGCGTCCTCAATGAGGCGGAAAAACGCGCGAAAAGATGTAATTGCGGACTATTAATTCTCATATGGTGGAAAATCAGAAAGGAGAGAGTGAAGATAGGAGTTTTCGAATGTGGGCAAGTCGTTCTCTTTCACAACTTTATTGGCAATCTTAATCTTCGAGATGTGTATTCTCCCCCCATCCTCCGTTAAACTCCGATTTTCCCGCTTTTTACAGCAGTTTGCAAGGTGTTTTGCGAATTGGCAACACTGGGATGGTGTAGTGAAAAAAAAAATGTCAATAAAAATTTGAGATGACTTGGTATTTTAGAGTACTATCTACTTTGCCATCTTCATTCAAGATTCGTTTTCCGTAATTTTTAAAATTTATATTTGTACTCTGTATGATTTTAAACGATATTGGATGACCCAGAAGGATAAGATAATTAATTACAAAAGCGCAATCTAAAATTTTGGCGATTCAAGTGTTTCAACTTTTGATAAAAATTACTGAAATTTTTACGAGTAATTTTGTGCTATCTACCTTGAAATTTAAAAAACTGTAAGCCGCCATGCCACACTGGAGCTGAGTTATTAATTGAGAATTGTTCAGGTTTGTAAATAACGTTACTAACACCTTCATTTGTATAGGCCGCATCCAGTACCAAGGCTGAAAACCTAAACCTCATTCCTGCCAAAACCAGTGGGGAGACGGACCACTTACAGTCTGAAAAAATGACTGTGTGATTTTTTACATACAGTAACACACAGGTCATTCCTGGACTGAATAAGTCAGGTAGACTACGTCAACGATATTTTCATTCCCTCTAAATTTGAAAAATTCCTCAACATGAAAAATTCAGAAATGCATTTTTTTTTAAAATCAAAAAGCCATAATTTAAAAGAAAAATTACATTTAGTTCGCGCTGAGTCAAAACAAATACCTCACATATAAACATGAATTTTTGAAATGATATTAAAAAAATGTAAGCAGCCATGCCGCATTACTGGAGCTGAGTTTTTAACTGGAGCTTGTTTTGATTTAGTAATAACCTTGCTTAACCGTTCATGACTACAGGCTACACCCAATACCAAGTCTGAAAACCCCTACCCTATTTTTTCTAAAAACACTTAATAAGCTGAATTTGGCACAAATGTAGTATTTCTTGCCATGAAATAATCATGCGAACACATATTTCTCAAATTATAACTATTTGAGGGTCCTCAAATTATCTTCAAATCTTGATAATCACCCATTTTGGATCCATTATGACTCAAATTTAAGTGGTTATATTCTGGTCACAAACTAATCCTACACACAAAGTTTGACCATTCTAGGCCGATTTGGTGATGAGATATGGAAGATTCATGAAATTTCCTGCAGCAATTTCCCCTCCAAAAGCCGTTTTTTGCTCTAACTCCCCTCCAAAATCACTGAGGAAGCTAAAATCAAAATACGTTTGTCACTTGGGCTCATTTTATCATATGACACAGCAATAAAAAATTTTCGACCCCTCCTGTACCCCCACCACTATTTTAGGTTGATAACCCCGCCTTCCCCCTCCAACATCATGTATGGAAGTGAATTCGGGATATAGTATACAACTTATCCCCAATAACCATATGAATTCATATTAATTACATTTTTACCAACTTGAGGCTCCTCAAGCTCTACTCAAAATTTTGATAATCCGCCATTTTGAATCCATTTTGATCCAAATTCAAGAGGTCATATTGTGGTCACCAACTAACCTCACACACAAAATTTGACCTCTTTAACTTGATTTGGTGGGGAGATATGGAAGATTCAAGAAATTTCATGACTCAAAACTTCCTCAAAAAGCCGTTTTTTGATCTAACTCCTCTCAATATGCACTTAAGAAGCTGAAATTTGGATATGTTAGTATCCGTGACTCACTCTTTCATATGAAATCAAAAACGAAAAATTTGAGCTATTTGCCCTTCTCCAGCCCCCTCAAAATTTGAGTGATCCGCCATTTTGAAATTTATCGAAAAAACAAAAAAACTATTTTTGCGTATTTGCAAGAAGAGTTCCTCACCGAATTTTGAGCGAATTTTATCCACACCCGTCTGCGCAAAGTGAGTGACACAAAAAACGAAATTTCCTCAAAAACAGGTTTTTGCTAACTCTCCTCAAAATGCACTTGGGAAGGTGAAATTTGAGTATGTTGGTGTCCGTGACTCACTCTTTTATATGAGATCAAAAACGAAAAATTTGAGTTATTTGCCTCTTCTCCAGCCCCCCTCAAAATTTGAGTGATCCGCCATTTTGAAATTTTTCGAAAAAACAAAAAAAGCACTTTTGCGCATTTTCAAGAAGAGTTCATCACCAAATTTTGAGCGAATTTTATGAATACTCGCCCGCATATATATATGTACCAAAAAGTTGGACATTTGCCAGATGATTACAAATGGTCTGAAACGCAAAGATTTGAAGACCCCACCCTCCCCCGACCTTCCCTTCCCAAATCAGGTAGGCTATAATAGCTATCGTTTTATTAAAAACTCAGCTAAAAAAAAAAATTAAATACATAACGTAAAATTGCTCATGTTTTAGTGCCATCCTAAAATAAAAATTAAGTTCTTCAAGAAAAATATCAAAAAAAACCGTCAAATTATTAAAAACCGGAGGTAACCCTAGCATCGACGTGTTCACGCATCAATGACTCAAGTACGACTGCGTTCATTGCCTAAAGAAGGTTTCGGCCAGTTACAGTGTTACCATCGTAACAGCAAAATACTAAAATTCTCTCAAAGAGTTTAAATTTCTTTCCAGCAGAAATACAAATAGTTTAAAATTAGGTTTACGAAGAACACATCGGAAAGCGACAAGGGAGATACATAATACGTAATATTTTTAATTTATAATGTTCACGAGTACTCGGTCGAATCACGAAGGGCAATTAATCGGCGACTGAGTGTCTGACCGTCGTGTGCATACAATTGTACGTACGTAAATAATAGTTTTAATCGTTTGGCCTCCGAATGATGTACACGAGTACGAGTATAAATATATTATCGAAGATATAGAAAAAACAGGTCGCTAATTAAGCTACTCTTGTTTATTGGTACGTTAACAAACGCAAGGTGATATTAATTCGGCGTTTATAAACGCAGAATAATTTAACGAATAATTATATCCACTAAATTGTATTTTATATAGGCGAATACGTTGTTCGATGTTGATTATTTTTATTTATTAAATTCGATTATTTACATAATCGAATTTTCACGTGTTTTAAATGGAATTTAATTGTATCAAGGTAATTAACCCATTAACAAGTTGGGTCAAACCTTCGACCCGGTTTAATAATAGACTATACGTTGGTGCGATTACGAAAGTGGATTGCGGATTCGTTAATATATTAGGCCTATTTAGCATGAAGATTGGTAGTTTCGGAATTTTAGAATAGCGGCTTACTGGGTATAGGGTGATGGTAAAATTTACTCTCTCGATGTACCAATTAAAATGGACGAAAAGCGAGTACACTGCGAAAAGCGCAGAAACGTAGATGACGTATAGGCTATACTGATTTAAGCCATTAAGACCGCGCGATTTTCCTCGTTCCATTGATCGGTGGAAAAGAACGAGGAACGCAAGAGGCGTTTTGTCGTTTTCAGTCTCCGATTTCATCGTGTTCCAGTTTTGAGAAGAAAACTAGAGATGAATGCTGTTAATGAGTACAGAAGGTCGCTGGTGTCTCGGCAAATGAGTAAATAACATTCAGACGTCGTTTTATACACAAGGCGAAGAATCAAATTACGCATTGTCAACGGATTCGCTTGTTATACCGCGGCCTGTCCTCCTACATTATCGTTGTGTAGTCGAGTCGATACGTTGTAGAGCTTTTGTATTTTGTCGTCGGTACAGTCTTCGAATTAATTTTACGTTGTATTCGTAATCGAATTATGTACGTAGAAGAGATACGAACATCACGATAATTACGACATACCTTTATGAACTAGTTTATCGGTTTAGAAATGGTGATCAGGAATTTTAGGCTGTTTTATGGGTGTACATGATTCGTTCTTAGGTCTTATCTTCGCGAGATGGCTGTTATGATGGAACGAATTTTTTTTGTTTTTTTCAGAAATCAACTTGGTTCAACGCTCGATAATTGCAAAATGACCCCAAAAGTGTGCCCAAAAATTTCACATCCTTAGATTAGTATTTATACCTTCCATAATTCAAATTTTGAACATTTTATAAATTTTTTAAAAATTTCAAAAAAATTAGCTTTTAGAGATTTGAACATTTTTTGTATCCAAGGGTCATATTTTGTCTTTTATCGAGTATAATGCAAAGAATACAAGAAATAGGAATTTTTCTCATAAATTGGAAGTAGTCTTAGAACCCCTATATGTTGAAAAAATAAGTAAATAATTTTTTTTCAAAATCTAAAAAACAAAATATGGCGGTTGAAAAAAAAATTTCAAATGACCCAAAACTAATTTTTTTGGTTTTCTGTTTTTAATTCATGAAAATTTAAATCTTTGACACAATCGTGGAGGGTATAAATATTAATCTAAGGGACTAAAAATTTTTTGGGCATATCTGCTTTCGGAGTCATTTTGCCACTATCAAGCTTTGAACGAAATTGATTGAAAAAAAAGAAACTCCCACCTTAATGGTCCCTGGCCTGAATATTGTTATCGATAACTCACTTGGAAAATGAAGGTATATCTATATATCCAAATACCATTCGCTGAGTAAGTGTGTGGGTATTATCTTTTGTTTTGGATTAACTTCCAGGAGGTTTTTTAATCGAAAACAAATTCGCACCAGAGTTTCCCCGTACCCCTCAGCGTCGAGATACGCTTATTCGGCGATAATCTGTTTGGCTTGACAGCTGTCATATTCCATCTTGTAACGCTGTCAATGGGGGTAAAAATAAACGTAAGAATGTTGCGGTGCTCAGGACGTTCGCTCGAATTGAGGATTTGCGGCGTAAGAAAAAGAACCCCGGCTAAGTCATGTGGGTAGAATTCATGTCGACGACACGTGCTGCGGAACCTTGAACGGTTGGTAATTGTTTACTAATTTTAATTGCGATTGTAATAATTACTACACGAGTCGAGTGTACTGTTTTATCTGCATTCGGTTATTTTTACGAAGCGTCTATACTGTGCTAGCGATAAGAAAATCTCGTGTAATGTGTTTATGAATGAGGTACGCGTAAAAACGTCCATGTAATGAAAATCGAACTTGTTTAGACGATGATGGAATGTGCAGTTATAGCGAAAGCAATGGGTATTGGATTTGCGTGATAGGTAATGCCAGTAATTTATACGAGGGGTGGATGAGCTGCGAGAGTTTTCTTTTAATCCGAACGTCGCGAAGGGGAGGCACGGGCTAGTTCAAATGTTTGTCTTTTTGTTTCCGTATAGAATGAAATGAGGATATTAACACGAGTGAAAGGGGTTACAAGATACGGACTTTAATTTTTTTCGCGTTTGTTTAGATTTGTTTGCGATTTTAAATAGCATCGTTGGGGATGAAGACGAATCGTGCTTCGAGTACTTACTAGGGTGGAATGGAAATGGCCAAGCATTTTTTCGCTGAGTTTGTTTTTTCAGGATCTGCTGTGGTGGAAAGTTGCCTTTTATCATTGTGAAGATATCTATAAATTTTTATGAGAATATGTTGAAATTTCATTATAACGAAAATTTATCGCAGTATTTATTCATTTAATTTTGCCATATTGGCTACTTACAGAGGTGGCACTATCACTCAGGTACTGGGCGCAAACAGAGTACAATAAAGCAGAGATATGTTCATTAGGGTAGAATGGGGAAAATCGTACTTCGATATTCATGAAATTTCAGTATGTGGTTTGCCTTTGAGTTGAAACTGACTTGACCAAATTTTCAACCCCAAACCAGTATTTAGAGGACGAACTGGGGGTCCTCAAAGTACAGCTATTTAAAAAAAATCATGATGCCTATGTCAGCACCCTCCTGTATAAATTCTTCCCATGTTAAATATGTCGAATTCCCCTTCCCTCTGCTGATCCAATTATTTTATTCCTTGTTATTATTTTTTGATCGGGGAAGTTGAGTTTTGCAATTTTTTAAAATTCTCGATTATGTTATGTAAAACATCATGGAGAAGCATATCTGTCCTTTACAGGGACGTACCGAAAGGGAGGGGGGAGCTTCCCCCTTGGCTTTTGGAAAGTTGGTAAATTTGGAGTTTTAGCGTAAAGTTGGTAAACTTGACCACTTGCGCAGTATTATTACAGCTATTTTTAAATGTTTTGAAGACTAACAAGATTGTGACATACATTGTATTTAATATCTTATTTTCGTGGAGCAAAAAGAAATAAAAAAAAAGGTCAACAGTTGGTAAAATTGTAAAAGTACTTGGCAATTTTTGGTTTTCTCCCCCCCCCCCTGAAGAATGTCCTCGGTACACCCCTGGTCCTTTAGGTTCTTAATTTCTTATCTTAAATGTAAATCATTATAAGTTTTATCGTAGGGGTAATATTTGAAATTTCTGTGATGTAAATCACAAGGAGGGGAGATAACATATTTTGTATTCGTATCGTGTTTTCTTCGTCTCTGAAATAATTTTTTATTAACGTAAAATTATCTTTTTTTCATATTTTCATTTATTTTTTAGTTCATTATTTTTTATTCATTTCTTGGTTAAATTAAATTGAATTTAAATTTCCATTAAATTTCAATTATTCGATATCTTGATTAAATATAAAAAAATAATAAAAATAATATTCAAAAAAAAATTAATTATCATGATTTATAACCATAAATTAAATTATTAATGCTGCGTTTTATCAATTTAATTGATAAATTCCTCTAAAAAAATTATTACTGCCAAAATTAAAAACTTTAGTAAAAATATTTAAAAATTAAATTATAATTTATTAAAAATATAGTTGAGTATCTAATTCTAGTTAAATATATAACATCAAAAATTTTATTATTTTTTTTATTTAAAATTTGTGTAATAGCTATTGCTAGAATAAAATTTATTTTATTTTAAATTAATATTTTAATTTTAACTTTATTTGATCAATATTATTTAAACATTTATTATTTAACTAAAAAAAAATTTTCTGCAATCAAATTTATTCAATTAAGTACAAAAATATATTAAATTTAAACATAAATTTAATTTTTTTTTTAAATAATAATTCTTTTTTTTTCAATTTAAACTTGAAAATGTCATTAATTTACCTACATTTATTTTATAAAATTGATTTTATTTTAAATAAAAAAAAAATATAGGTATATTTTTCTTATTTTGAATAATTATGTATATGGAAATTTTGGCACATCTCAAATCTGTGCTCCTTCTCCTCCCCCCCCTCCTTGGATGACATCGTAGATTTAACATACCTATTTTTAACCCATTCTTCCACTTTTCGAGATCTTTCTTTTTTTTATTATTAGTGCTGTGTACAGCCACTGAGACTAGAGGCATTTGATTACAGATTTGGTGATTCACACCTGCTTAAGGAGGCCAGTTAAGATGAAAACCCTGAAAAGTAACCGAATGGTGTACTATAAAATTCCCATCAGCCCCCTCCTCTAAAAAATTGTTTCTAGGTGTATAGTGATAGAAATTGCTGCAGTACTATGTTATTTATTGCTCTCATTATTATTCGGGTAAAAGGAGGTGTCGTATATGAGAACTATATTTTGGGCACTGTAGGATATGTCTCACTATCAGCCGGATAGAACACACAGGACAAAGGAGTGGGGCAGTTTGAGAAAAAAAGAAGGAAATTTGATGCTTACCTTATTGAAAATATTTGTTCGGTGTTTATATTGATATTCAGCCATTTCTATTCTCATTTTCTGTGTTTTTATTTTTTCATTATTTTCGTTATTTAGGAAGTGCTTATTTTATTTATTTTTCATCGTTGAAAACTTTTTTCTTATAATTTCTCATTTCTTTCATTTTACTCATTTGTTAGAATTTTTTTCCATCACTGAAGTAATAAAAATTCGCTAGCCAGTACCGATGTATGAATTGTTTTACATTAAAATTTCCAACTTTTTAGAAAGTTTTCCATTATCATATCGAGGTATGTTTTTCCATTATTATTGTAATAAAATTTTACCTTTTTTCGTACACCCTGTTTCTCCCATATACATTTTATTAATTTATCATCTTTCATATTTTGTTGGATATTTTTCTAAACTTTCTTTTCGTATTATTAGCGTATATTTCAATAAAACACCTACGACCGTATAAACCATAATTTCAAGTTTGAAGAGGCGTCGACGCTTTATATCGTTTATTTCATTTATCTGATGATACTTGGAGATTCGGTTTGTAAAGATGTAGATTTTTCGAAATTCAAAATTTAATTTTTATATACTTGCGTTCGAAATTTATTCGAAGCTTTAAGCCTTTGATCGTTTAGAAAGGAGGACGAGAGAAAAAAAAACTGTTTACTTTTGGTAAAATTAAATGGCGTTTTTTTTTCCTCAGACAATTTCATTTCGTACTTGGTAGATTTGGCGTGAGTAATAGAAAGCGAGTAACCAAAGGACTCGATCAGCTGGAAGGGGATAATTTATTAAGGTGGAAATACGTCGTTTTGACCGTTACGACGTGGAACCGCGTCCGCGTGTTCGCCGAGGAGCCGGCGATAATTTTATTTTGCGCGATCCGCGAACGCTTATTAAATTAGCAAATGGCAGGAGGCGTAGGAAATTAGAGAAAGGCTAGAGTAAATAAAGCGAAGCGGCGAGCAGGCGAGAAAGGACGAGGAGAAGCGTAAAATCGAAGAAAATTTAAAAATCCCGACGAATAAGGAAGGAGTGAAAATAGGCGTCGGGGCGAGGGATGGGAGCGTAGCGAGAAGAAAAACGCCGACAGGTCGAAAGTCTTAAGTCAAAAAAGGAGATAATAATTAAATAAAACATGGCAACGCCGCTGATGACAGAAGAATGGTTATACAAAGGCTGCGGCGTTATACGGAGAAGAGATAGAAAAGCGAAAGGCCGTTTACTAGAACGAATGAGAGGTTATATTCGTATTATTGATTAAAACCGAAAAAGCCTGTGTAATGTAGGGAAGAAGCGTCGACATTTTAGATTTATCAGTGCGTTAAGTAGATGACTCAATTTGACGGCAAAGGCCGTACGTCGGGGTGGTAGCGAGGGGGCGTAAAATAAGGGGCCGTTATAAGGACGCCATTACACAGCTTCTCCCGGTAACGGCCGGGCGAGCGTGGCGGCGCGACGCAGGGAAGCTTACTGTTCATGAACGGTACATACGCACTCTGTGTACAAGTGCACGTTACGCAAAATCGATATTGTAAAGCCTTTATAGCGCGTACTTATCTGGCTCCGCACCGACACACGAAGGGACGCGGAGGGGCGGCGAAATGAAGAGGAAGACGGAAATATTGCGTAAGTTGGCGAGTACGTTTGGTGGAACGAGAGCGAGCGAGAGCTCGGCGTAATAACGCGCGGCGGTGCGACCGAGATGAAAGCAGGGAAAGGTTGCCGAAATGGACCCTCATTGCCGGGGATGTTCCCATTCTCGCAGTGAAATGCGTACATATCTCTTTTTCACTGCGAAAACTTCGTAACTGAACGGTTCGTACGCCTTTGCCGGGCGCCGCCGGAAGGGAAGGGTGAAGTGAAACGTGGTAAAGCACGGAATCGGCAGCGATGTGAAATTTGCGGCTATTTCAAGTGCGTCGCAAATTGTTTAAAACGTGTTAATTAAAGATTCGATATTTCCAACCTTTTTCCGGCCCAGCCATTGGCCTGTTTGCGCCATTGGAACGGAATTTTTACTCGTTCAGAGTCCAATTATGATGAATGTTTGTTTGGTGAAAACTTTTATTGTTATTAAATATAATTTTTTATTATGGAAGATTACACTTTTTGTGCTAAAAATTGTCATTATTATTATTATTTATTTTTTTTTTCAACGCCAGTTTTTCTTTAGATTTGTCTAAATAGTTTTGCTATCTTGAGGAAGCTGAAAATATTTTCTGGTTAGCGGAGGTCATCCTTTATTTCATTTTTCAAGTCATTCTTTAAACGAAATTTAAATACCTGTCTTATTGAGCAATAATTAAATTGCATATTTTGAAAATAAATGGAGATAAAAACTATTAAACACTGAAAAAATTACAAAAATTGAAGAAAAAACCAAGAATAAAAAATTATAAAAAAAGGAAAAGTCTAAAACTGAGAAATGTTCAAAAATGTTCAAATTATAAAATGTTTGGGATTTAAAAAAAAAAGTTATGACTTTTTCTACAGTAATTGTTAGAGCTTTTCATCATTCTTTCTGTCGTAGAGATCCAAGAAATGATGAAAAACAGGGTGCTCCACAGTCCTGCAAATTCTAAAAAAAATAAAAAAAAAGGTCTCTTAAAAATATTGCACTTGGTTTGAAAGGCCTTTATTTTTCATCACAAAGCCCCCACCTCCGCCCTCCCCCCAAAGATTGTTTCTCTTCACTCACAAAAAGGTATATAATGATTGAAAATGATGAAGTATGTTGTTTCATTCTAAATACCTACCTAATTATTCAAATTACTCGCCTTCTGAAAATGTAGATTTTTTTTAAATCTTTTCATTTCTAGTCGCTCGACATGTTACGTCATTTGCGACGATGATATTATGAACTTATAATTAGGGTTAGAAAGAATTATAAATGTTATGTAAACGTAGACGTCGTAAAAGATGTAGAACTACATGTTCGTCGTCTAAAAATTGTGCCATATCTGGTAGGGTGCGCGAACGGTTGAATTTGCCGCATTCAATCACCAAATGTGCTATACTCGAAGATAGATTGCTATATGTACATAAAAACTGGTTTTTCGTTTTTGTAGCATGTTCTTTGAGGGATTAGGTACTGATAAAATTTTGAAAAAATTATGCTAAGGTTTCTGCAAGAGTACTGCATTAGACTTGGCAAATTCTGTTAGATACTCTGAAACACTTATGTCTGCAATGTATCTAAAGGTGTCAGATCAGTGTTGCCCACCCAAATGGAAAAAAATCCCAGGTACGGGAAAAAATCCCAGATCATGTTTTTAAAATATGAAGGACTTTTTTTTTTTGTTCGCGAAGTATATCTCTCTATATATTAAAATCAAAATGAAATCGGTTTTGAGATGCGCGCGCATCCTCGTCTCTCTATATATTAAAATCAAAATGAAATCGGTTTTGAGATGCGTGCGCATCCTTGTTTTGAATAGCAGGTATAAAAGGTGTAAAGGGAAGCAGGTATACAAAGGGAGGAAAAGGTGATAAATTTCAATGAAAGGTTTATACATAAGCAAAAGCAAGGGTAAAGTTGTAAAATTGTTTAAAATGACATGTGTAAAGGTATAAGGGGCGAGCCCATCCTGAGAGAAAGAACTCTTGGTGGGGGTAACAAGTAAGAATAATTGTGTTGTGCAGTTTGTAATGTAGCAGTACTTGTCTGATACAATAATTTTTTTTTCTTTACGTAATTTTCATTGCGAGCCCCGAAGGGGCGAGGAGGCACTAGTATTCATTAAAATTGAAATTATAATTGAAAAATTTTATTAATTTTAGATTACACCTTACTGCAATTAGGGGAATTACTTTATACTTTATATTGGATTAATATAAATTATAAAAAAATAATAAATTAATTAAAGATAAAATCAAGAGATTATTATTTCTATCCTTGGACAATGTAGTCATGGAAAAGCTCAGCTCAATGCCATTACTTACGGACTTTATTTTGCTGCAGTTCAAACACTAGTTTTGGGTGCTAGAACAATAATATGTAAATAGATAAAATCAATTATTCAACATAAGGAAATGGTCTTTTATTACTAGATGATATAATAAGCAAAACATGCACTAAAAACAAATACCAACAAAATAAAACATTATAATTAAGTATTAAATTATTCATTATTATTTTTTTTTAACGAATATATATCCACCGAATGGTTCTGAAGCAACGATTTGTCAATAGGTAAGTTATAACAATAACATCCAGACATTTCTAAACAATCCTACCATAAAGAATCGAATTTAGCATGTGGTCTTCTAATTCTAATATTATATTATAATTACATTAAGTAGAGTTGAAAATGAAGAGATTTCGACATTTTATTCGAAAAATCCCAGAAAATGGTAAAAAATCCCCGAATTCATGAAAATCGCCTAAAAATCCCAGCCTTTTTTTCAACAGAGTAAAAAATCCCTGAATTCAGGGAAATTTTGCCCGAGTTGGCAACTCTGTGTCAGATAAAAAGTAATTTTGTATTTCTTATAAACGTTATTTCATTATTTGTTTGTTTTTTGAAGTTTCTCACAGTCGTTTGAAGAGATTACAGAGTTATTTTTGAAGCCAGGATTTTTAAAAATGAAATCTTCCCTGAAGAAATCCATGAATGGTTTTATTTTATTTTCCTCTTGTCGAGTCTTCCTGAAATATTTTAAAACGGGTTTGAAGGAGAGTGGATTTTGTTTAGGAATCAGGATTTTTTTCTTTTATCAAGATATGTTTCTTGTAAAACTGCATCGGTGGTTTTATGCTTTTTTTTGGGCTTCGCGTGCTTGCTGAAAATTTTTTAGACGGTTAGGAAAATGCCAGGAATTTTTTTTAGAAATCGATATTTTTTCATTGATGAAAATACATCCCTTATACTTGTAGAATCTCATTTATGATTTTTTTTTGTTTTGTTTGCGTCGAGTCTTGGTGAAAATAATTCAAAGACGGTCAGGAAGATAACAGGAGTATTCTTTGAAGATCAAGATTTTTTCTGGAGGCAGTCTTAAAAAAAAAGTGCTACGCTTTTTTTGAGCTTTCTTTTTTTTTTTTTTTTTTTTTTTTTGTGTTTAAGGCGTTTTTAGCTGCCAGGGCTATTACGCCAAACTAGAGAATTTAGATTTCGGGGAACAAGAGAGTTCTTCGTAGGAAAATCAGAATTTTATCGATAATATCTGGGTCGTCTGGGATGTTGGGGCTAGATATATAAGATGATCGGCATTCCTGGAAGGCTACGCATTGGTATAATAGGTGGTTTATTCGAATGGTGTCGTTGAGGCAAAATTGGCATGTTGGGGTTTCCCGGATACCCTGAAATAGGTGCTTGTGGGTTACGAGGGTGTGACCGATTCTAACTCTCGTAATTACCACTTCCTCTCGTCGATTTAATTGGTCTAAGTTTCTCCACGGGAGGATAGATTTTTTGTGGAGGTGAAGTTTGGTACCGGGATTTTCTGACCAAATTTTTTGCCAATTTGCGAAGGAAATGGCTCTGAAATACTTTTTTAAGTCAGAAGGTGTCACTGATGGTAAAGGGGTCGGAATATTTGCTGACTTTGCCAATTGGTCTATGATTTCATTTCCAGAAATACCAATATGGCTCGGAATGTAAAGAAAAAGTATCTCGTAATTTTTTGTATGTAGGCTATGGTTAATCTGAAGGATTTGTGAAACAATAGGGTGCTGTGAAAATGGATTTGAGAGTGATGTGATTGATGAGAGGGAGTCGGACAGAATTATAAATTTATTTTGAGATATTGTTGACTGGTCGTGGATTTTCTTCAGACAATGTAGTATTGCCAGGAGTTCTGCTGAGTATATTGATGAGAAATTGGGCATTTTAAAATTAAAGTATGAGTCTGCTATGGAGAAAGCGTAGCCTACATGGTGTGGATTTTTTGATCCATCAGTGAAACATTTAATGAATCCTGGATAGTGTGACAGCTGTTCCTGCAGCAACCTTTTAATGATATCTGGATGGTGATTTGATTTTGGGTAATTAGTAAGCTGCGTGTTCACTTTTATTTTCGATACTATCCAAGGAGGGTATTCGAAAGGGTTTGTTAATGGGTTTGTTAGAAAGGAATTTGATGGTCGAGTACAAGAGCTATATATTCTTCAATCGGCTTAAAAACTGGATAGTTCTGATCAGAAAGATGAGAATTAATTTTTTTGTTGAGAGGTATTGTTTGATTTGTAGATGCCGTTACAAAGTAATTATTTGCAACGATCGATCTTCTAATATGAGGGAGGGGCTCTGAGGCTTCGCAATATATGCTCTGAATAGGGAGGATCGTAGTGCACCTATACACATTCTAATAGCAGAGTTCTGGATGGTTTCTATATTTGATAATACGGAATTACTGGCCGACATAAAAGCTGGAACACGATATTCGGCTTTGCTTCTAATGAAGGCTCTATAGATATTTAAAAGAAGTTTTCTAGATGGATTATGTTTAGGGTTTTTCAGGATTTTCAAGATATTTAATCTGCTCATTAGGTCCTTTTTAAGATATAGGATGTGTGGCGTCCACGTAAGTTTCTCATCAAAGATGAGGCCAAGAAACTTCACCGACTTTTTGAATTGTAATGGTCGACCATTTAAATAAAGGGATAAAGGAGGTAACTGTTTTGTTTTTCTGCTGAAATTAATGCAGTGAGTTTTAGATTCGGAGAAAGCGAGACCATTATTGTTAGCCCAAGTTTCTATTTTCAGGAGGGTTTCCTGTAAGATCGTTTGGGCTAGTTTTGGATCGTTGCATCTGAAAGATATATTCACATTGTACGTTGAGAAAAAAATCGAGGAATAATTTCTTTTAAGCTTTTTTCCGATTTTTCAAGATGGTCATGAGAGAAATCATTTAGAGATCAGAATTTTTTTCTGAAGGAAACGTTTTTAAAAAATAATAAAAGAACGATTTTATGGTTTCTACTGTGGGGCTTCTTGAAATCTTTTCGAACATACGCTCGATTGCAGAAATTTTCTTTAAATATTAGTTTTCTTTTGTTGTTGGAAATATTCTTTTAAAAAATCTGATGTCCTTTTTTTTAACTTTCCTGCTGTTTTTTTTTTAATGTTATTTTTTTAGTTTTCCTGCTATTTAAAATCAGTCGTTCAACATCCCTTTACCTACTTATTTAAAAAATAAAATAACATGAAAAAATAATAATAAAATAAACTCGGCCCTTTCCCTGAGCTATACACGGCGTATGATAAAAAAAAAGTTGGAAGGAAATTAGGAACGCGTTTTTCTTACAAATCAGGATTTATTTTGTATGAAGATATTCCTTTATGAACTTCTAAGAATGATTTCGTGTTTTTTCTTGTATCGACTTCCACGAAATCTTTGAAAAAGTCGTTAAATGTCAAGAGTTTTCTTGAAAATCCAAGATTTTTTGTAGGAATATTCCTTGAAAAAAAAAATCAAAGAAATGTTATGGTTTTTTTTTTTTTTAGTAGTGCCATGTACTGCCGCTTAGGCCAGAGGCACAATTTAGATTGATATTAGATGCTGTTGAAGAGATTTACATTTTTACTAATTTTTTAACTTTCTTCCTATTATTTCAAGAAGGCGACGAGGAGAATGTAGGTGATCCGGAAATAATATAAAATAAATATTTCAGAATATATCTATAGTTTTTTTTGTTCAGTAATGCAGATTGAAGGGAGGATTTCTAAAGGAGAGGAAAGGAGAGGGAGGGGGAATCATCGGTAAAAATTATTTGTTCATCTTCATCACCTACATAGGTCACTTGGTAACAGACATGAACATACGAATAAATTTTTCCAAAATTAATTATTTTGGGGCCCCCCATTTTGGGCCCTTTTTGACTTTTTGGAAAAAGTTTTTCATGTACCTTATAGGAAATTGAACGGGGAATATTTTTTAATATTACCAATTTTTGCGTAGGACGCACCATATAGAAGATATAAACAAAAAACTGATTTTCACAAGGAAATTCTAAAAATTCGTATATTTTGACCTCCCCATTTTGGGCTTACTAATGACTTTTTGGGAAAACTGTTTCACCTATTCTGTAGGAAATTTAACGGGGAACATTTTTTCATATAACTTATTTTGACGTAGGGCCCTTCGTTTCGAAGATATTAGCAAAAAACAGTTGAAAAACTGGTTTTTGGGGGGTTTTAACCCCCTCCTGGGGCTAGCTCACCACCTGGGGATGACAACTTTTTATACCTTGTTAAGGACACCATTCTGCACAAATAATGTAAAATTCAGCTCACTACCATTTTTTTCCAGGCTCAATCCTTATTTCCCTGGACTACTGGCTGTATAAGGCATGAAACCATTTGCAAGGTTTGGAAAGAGTCGGGAATTTATCGTGGAAAAAGTTTTCCTGAAAATAATAATTTACTTGATTATTAACAAAGGAGACATGAATATTGGAAATACTTATAGTAAAATGGCAAATTATTTCGTTGGTGTTTTTCACGCCCTTTCAATAGATTTTGATGAAACAAATGACTACTATGCCTTCAATACTAGAAATAAGCGAACACCCCGTACTACATTTTTTAGCTAAAAGTATTCTGTGCTTTTTGGCGAAACGATAAAGAATACCGGAGTTGTACGAAAGGTAAGAAACTTCGCAATCTCACCTGTAGCGAAGTGAACGATACGTATTTCCAAGAATTATGACAGGAGGGTGTAAGACAGAGTGAAAAAAGGCATAGAGACGGAGGTGATTACCTAGAGTATGGAAAATGTAAATTTAATTTTTGCAAAGTACATTGCGATGGAAATAACGGAGTGAAAGTCGCGAGTTGAACGTTCGAGAAAATGATTCGGTAGGTACGCGTTTATCGAGTATGGCGAAAATTTATCAAACCGTCTTCTGAGGTGGATAGGATATGGAACTGGTGTAAAATATCATTTCGCTTTTTTATTCAGTCACGATTCGTGCATAGGTACGCGTCGCGTTGCGAAAGCGAAAGGAAAGGGCGCGGGTAAAAGGTAAAAAACGCATAAATCTTTTGAGAACCATTGGATATAGGAAAGAGGATGAAAAACGTGTATATACGGTGCGTAGGACGTTGGGCGTGCGGTACCGTAGAGGGGTAACGAATCCCTTACCGACAAACAATAGAATTCGTTGATAAAGTAAGACCCTCTCGGTAATCAAGGGTTGTTATAGAAGGGATACGCGGAGCGGAGGTATTTTTCCTCATTTTAACCCTTGCCAGCTCCTAAATCAAGGCTGGAAATTCAGCTATTTTCGCTTGTAAATTTAGTCGACGCGTAAAAATTTTTTTTATCCAATAAAAAGCGTATAAATTTAAATTTTTAACCAGCTACGGTCAGGTAACGTCATCTTCGCGGTGGATTTTTTTTTCTCTTCTTCGGTGTCGGTGTTATCGAATATTTATGCGTGTTAGGCGAGCGCCGTAATCTAAGTTGTATTTTTAGTGCGTCTACGTGGCGGAATAAGGTAATTTAGTGGTAGCTTTAATCCGCCATATAGTTTAGATCAGTGGTGCGGTGAGTATGAGTAAGCCTCGCCGTCGATTTTAGGGGTAGATGTGGTTTTCTTTTCAATTTCTTTTGGAAGTGAGGCATGTTTTGATGGAATAAATGATATTTTTTTCGAACAAAAAGTCATTGTAAGTCCCTCCTCCTTATCGATATAATTTTACTTTTATTTGACCCGTTGAATGTAGATCAAAATGGATCCTTGAGGATATCTTTGGGAGCCTCATGTTGCTAAAATTTGAAAAATTGAGCTCATATGATTATTGCGAGTAAGAAATATTACACCGGATTTTAAATTGTACTTCGCATATGGTTTTGCAATGGATATGGTGATACTGTGTGTGCTCTAGAGTAGTTATAGTAACTGGTACGTTTTCTGATTGGTCATACGTCACACACGTAATGACCAGTCATAAGGCTAGAATAAGAAATCTAGGTAATTTCATTTCTACCTTCCTAAATAATATCATTCAGTTTTCAATGAACGAGTAAAATTCGTTTGTGATTTGAATCATCAGCTGATTCATGTTTTATTTTACCATTAAGTCGAGGTAATTTACCACTGCTGATTGATTGTTACAAGCGTGACGTATGATCGATCAGAAAACGGACCTATTACTTTAATTACTCTACAGAGGTTAAGAGGCTAGTAACCTTATCTGGAAACCTGAAGAAGCTCAAATTGCAAATTCAGCTCAAGTGATGCGGCATAACTGCTTACGTTTTTTTTTTTTTTTGAAATAGTCATGTATTATAATTGGAAAATTTTCAACATTCATGTAGATGAGAGTGTGTCGTTGTGTGAGTTTGTACCTATAATTGTAATTTCACTTTCAGTTTTGATTATTTCACAAAATTCAGTTTATTAGTTTTTATTAGTTTTTTACGCTGGTCTTTCCCAAATTATGTGAATATTGCCTACAAGGGGGGGGGGCAGATTTCGATTTTTTTTAAGTGAAGAGATAGGGTCATAATAGTTGCCGAATGACCTTGAAAGGACATCATGAAAATTTCACTTCTCTGTGAATTTTTAGACCCATCAAAGTCGAAGTCTTAAAAATTTTGAATTATAAAAGAAAAAAAAAAAAAACAGATTTTGAATAATATAAAATTTTTCTCGTTCCAAACTTCTAAGGTCATATTTTGTTATGCAAAGAGTGGAAAATACATATTTTGACAAGGAATTTTTTTTTTCGTAATTTACAAATCTAAACTACTTTTAAAAGCAAAAATTTAGGTCATTTTCTAAAATGAACGATTATAGCAAATTAATTAGTAATGTACATAGTATTTATTTGATTTAAGTTTTTCAGGGCTCATGAAGGAAAAAATGCTGAATTTTTACCCCACCAAGCTTCCCTAGTTACATTCTGGTTCCAAAATAACGTTATTTAAATATTTTAGCTTTCAAATGCTCAAACATTGGCAGCCCCTGTAGAAGAAAAAATTCGAGCATATTATGCCTCTTGAATCTAAAGCAACCACCGACAAATTACTCGCTTGTGGTTCATTTTTGAAGAAACCAAAATTGTTTTTCGAAGAAGAAAAAAAAACTCGGTAACTGTTGCTAAAATAGGTTTTCACTATTTGGACTACAAAATGTGACTGTAGAATGTGAAAAAATTTCAATTAAACGAAAATATGTATTTTTGAAAATTTGAAAATTGATATAACTTTCACTTCATTTTTTGGTAGTGTATTGAGCAAGAAAGCGGAAATTATTATGACTCACATTTGAGATCGTTTAGCGGCTATTGTGACCTCACCCGTTCACTTTTTGAAAATATCCGAAATTCGTCCTACACTATTGCCTACTTCTTAATATTAGAGGGAACAGATACATAGTACAGTAAATTAACGTAATATTATTTAACACAGTAACTACTATGTTGCAATTTATGACGAAAAGTACCAGATGAAGGACACACTGATATACATGATTTTAGGGCATAAGGTATCAGGTGGGGTCAACTATGACCTCAGATTGTAGGATGTTCAAAAAATGTGAATTATGATGATTTTTTTCATAAACATATCGGAGTCTGTTATTCAAAAAATTTGCTTACTGATGTTGAAAATCTTATCGACTTGCATACAATTTTTTTTTAACGCACAAAAATTCTTTTGATTTTTTCCCGAATACTATTGCATTTGTGGTCCTTGATTCCCAATTTTTTTTTTTATTACTGTCTTACTAACTTACCAAAGATGCAATTTGAATTTTAATGAAATAATTAAAGTACTATTTTCTTCATTTTTATGCAGAGTTACTTTCCTAAATTTTTCAATTCAGAACATTTCTAGATATCATGACCCCTCACCCCCCCCCCCTCCCAAAAAAAATTAATGAACATTTTTTTAAATCACCCTATCAGCCCGTAATTATCTATGGCCCAGTATGAAATTCTAGATGAGTTGGAATAAGTTTCGCTAACATTACAAGATCAGTGTTGCTATAATCAAGAATTAAAAAATCTGCCGTTACTTTAAAACGTAAATTTATTTTATAATATAAATTTTTTTTATTTAATAATTTTTTTTTTTGAAATCGAAATTTAAAATTTATTTCTGATAATAAGAATACCAGTTAGATAATATATAAAGATTATTTTAATTTTATTAAATTTTTTTAATTACAGAAAATTTATCATAATAAATTATTTTTATTTTTTGTAATAATAATTTTATTAATAATAATTGAATTATTTTATTTGTATAATTAAAAAATAAATATTAATTTATGAAATTAGTCTTTAATGTAAGAAATATTTCTGGGATCAAATTTGATCGACCTGATGGTGTGTTCATGTGCAACATTTTTTGCAACTGAAAATAGTACGTTCTGCCCAGGGGGAGAAGCGTTAACTCCTCATCAACTGAAGAGATTCGCCAAAGCTCTGATTTCGATTCGAAACTACATAATGATGAGGGGAAGATTTACGTGTGTGCTCTAACACCCCCGATACCCCGAAAGCTTGGAAACTGGTAATAGCGTTTTCACGAGATCTACGCGTTTATACGCAATTACGCGTATAACTAGGCTATTTATTAAAATATAAAACGACGAGGGAATACGGTCACACCGGGATCAGAGGAGTCGGAGATAGGCGGCCGCGGATGTCGATGAGAGCGCAAAAAAGATGGGCCGGGCGAGAAAGGCGCTGGAAGTACTTGGAAATTGTTATTTCCGGTAAAACGAAGGCGGCGCGCGTCGTCCAGCGAATCATATAGATTTGGCAACGTCGTCGTAAATATACATCAAAAGTCGCCTAAACGCCTAACGACGCTCTAAAACAAGAGCATCGAGAAGGAGAGAACGAGAGAGGAGGAAAACTCGGGCGATATTTCGTTTTTCCTTTTTATAATAACTGCGACGGCGGCGGCACGGAGGGGTGGCGGAGAGCACGTGAAAAAAAAGGTCAAAATTGCGTATAGAGATCGGAAAAGGCGGCTAGCGCGGTCGAGGCGGTTCGGTGGTGTGAAAAAAATGTGCGCTGGGGCGACGTACGGGATGACGGTCTGATAAGAAGTTACCCGTAGAAAAGACGATTCCATACTGGCGCCTTATTTATCAACGGTTCATTTAACTTTTGCGGCCTTTTCTAGAAGGAGAAGCGATTTAATCAAAAACTTTTATTTCTTCTATGACCCGGTTGTAAACAAAACTATTCCGCTATTTGCAGTTGTAAATTTTCGACAGCCGCCGAAAATTGTCGGATCGCGGGCTCGCTTATCTCTTTATATTAGTTTGGAAGGAAGAAAATGTCCTATTTAAACGGAATATATATCTGGCTTCGGATGGGGCAGTTTTAAACTTTAGCCGAGAAATTACCAATAACTAAGTTGTACTTTTGAAGAACGACGACGATTTTATTTTATTTATGTAATTCGTTTCGGCTACGCGGAGGCATTTTTTTCCCCTACCCTTTCCTTCCCGGGCGTTTGTTTTTAATGCCTTTTTCGTCGAGTTAGCGTCGCGATCAAACGACTCGGTAAGCCCTTCGGTGCCGTTTGTGGTTTCCGCGAATACCAGCGCTTTTATGGCGTTTCGTACGAGGTGGCGAAGTGATTAACCGTGATTTTAGGGTGAAATGGACCCAGCGCATGAGGACGTCCTTGTACATGACCTCGTGAACCGTATTGATATTTTGTTACTCTACAATGATGCCATTATGTTGCAAATAAGCAACCGAAAGTATACCCCGGTGTTTTGACGACGACGTTTTCTTGGTAAACAACGAATGCGTCGTAAGGATGTTTAGAATGGAGTAGTAGAGTGATAAATTATCCTTAATCGATGTCGATGTGGTACGCACAACGAAGCGTACGTATTGTCTTTGTATGTAGTTGAGTACGTGTGTAACTGTGTAACTGTGTACCGACTACTGAGAATCGCGAAGAAGATGTATCCGGATACGGACGAATGTTCGATTATTGCTTTTGAATTGGTTTTTACAATTATTATTGTTGTTTGCTGTCCGCTCAGCGGGACGTTGGGGAAATGAAATATTTGCTGTAGTTATTGTGTGCAAGTGGTGAGTGGTGCGTGAAGAATTTAGAGGTTGTTTGGTATAGGTTTTGATTTTGTACCTTTTTTTTCACCAACCTCCCTTACCCTCCTGTCACTTAGGGATAATATAGAGAAATTTTTATTGTGTATATTATAGAGCGGAAGGATTTTTTTTTCCAAAAATCGATTTGGTGTGGCTCTTGGTAGTTTAAAAAAGTCTCAAAGGTGTGTCCAAAAAATTTCAGCCTTGTAGGTGTTATTTATATCCTGCACATGAGGTTCAAAATTTGAACATTTTTTTATGTAAAATCCAAAATATTAGTTTTGGGTAATTTGAAAATTTTTTTGCGTCCAAAGGCCATATTTTGTCTCTTGAAATTCAGAAAAAAAATGTAAGCAGCCATGCCGCATTACTGGAGCTGAGTTTTTAATTGAGGTTTATTCAGGCTTGGTAATAACGTTGCTAACTCATTCATGAATACAGGCAACACCCATTACCAAATCTGAAAAGCCCCACCCTATCTCTTCCAAAACCACTCGAGAAGTTGAATTTAGAACAAATACAGTATTTATTGTCATACAGTAATCACGTGACGCATATTTCTCAAATTATAACTAGTTGAGGTTCCTCAAATTATCTTAAATTTTTTAAGATCCGCCATTTTGGATCCATTTCGACTCAGATAGAAGAGGTCATATTCTAGTCATCACCTAACCCTACACACGAAGGTGAAACTTTCTAGGTCGATTTGATGAGGAGATATAGAAGATTCATGAGATTTCCTGCAGCAATTTTCCCTCCAAAAGTCGTTCTTTACTCTTACTCCCCTCCAAATTCATTTGAGAAACTAAAATCAAAATAGGTTAGTCACATGAGCTCATTTTTCCATAATATAACGTAACAATAAAAAATTTTCGACCTTTCATGCACCCCCCCTCCCCACATTTTGAAGTCGATAATCCCTCCTACTCCCCTTCAATATTATATGTGAACATGAATTTGATATATAGTATGCTTTTTATCTCCAACAATCGTATGACTTCATATTAATTACATTTTCATTAAGTTGAGGTTCCTCAAGCTCTACTCAAATTTTGATGAACATTCTGGATCCATTTTGACCCAAATTCAAGAGGTCATATTCCGGTCACCAACTACTCCTACACGCAAAATTTGACCTTTCTAGGTCGATATTCAAAAATGCCATGACTCAAAAATTCTTAAAAAAAACGTTTTTTGCTCTAACTTCTCTCGAAATGTACTTAAAAAGATAAAATTTAAATATGTTAATGTCCGTGACTCACTCCTTCATATGAGGTCAAAAACGAAAAATTTGAGCTATTTGCCCCTTCTCCAGCCCGCCTCAAAATTTGAGTGATCCGCCATTTTGAAATTTATCAAAAAAACAAAAAGAAATACCTCTGCACATTTTTAAGAAGAGTCCATCACCAAATTTTAAGCCAAATTTATGAATACTCGCCGGCGCTATGCGTGGCCAAAAAATATTTATATACCAAAAAGTTGGGCATTTGCCAGATGATTACAAACGGTCTGAAACGCAAAGATTTGAAGAACCCGCCTTCCCCCGACCTTTCCTTCTCTTAATCAGGTAGACCAATAGCTATCGTTTTCAAGTTAAAAACTCAGCTAATAATATCCTCAAAGTCATGTTATTTTTTATTTTATTTTTTTTGGGGGAGAGGATTTTATAGTTACCTCATAGGAGCCTCTACACATGGTTTTACCCGAGCCGGTACTGAAAGCTCCGCGTACCCTATCACTTGCCCATCCCTGCAAATATTATGTGTTTATCAAAAAGAAATAAATTCACTAATTTGAGGCTCCTCACGCTTACTCAAATATTGATAATTCGTCATTTTGGATCCATTTTGACCCGAATTGAAGAGGTCATATTCTAGTCACATACTAACTCTACACACCAAGTTTGTCCTTTCTTGGTCGATTTGGTGAGGAGATATAGAAAATTCAAGAAATTTCATGACTCAAAACTTCCTCAAAAAACCTTTTTCACTCTTATCTTCCCTCAAAATGCACTTAGAAAGCTGAAATTTGGGTATGTTAATGTCCGTGCCTCATTCTTTCATATGAGATCAAAAACGAAAAATTTAAGCTATTTGCCTTTTCTCCTGGCGTCCTCAAAATTTGAGTGATCCACCATTTTGAAACGTATCGAAATAACAAAAGAGCACTTGTGTTTTATTTGCAAGGAGAGTTTCTCACCAAGTTTTGAGCTAATTTCATGAATACCCGCAGGCGCTCCATAAGGCGGAAAAATACAGGTAGGCTGTAATAGCTATCGTTTTTTCAGTTAAAAACTCATCTAAAAATTATTTTGCAGTTTTTTCAATATTCAGGGGTTCGAAAACCTTACCTGTTACCTATTATTTTTTTTGCCGTGCCGTATCCTGTATCTGTGGCCGGAGGCATGGGCCTGATATTGCTTAGATTTGTGGGAAGAGATTAGTTTTTTGGAGAAAAAAAATTTCTAAGACTTCTGGGAGAATACTTGGAAATAGAAGGCAAATTAAATCGGTACTTTCTAAAACCCTGCTTGTCCGGAGGAATTTGAAGCACATCAGCCATTTCCCCATTTTTTGCTAGCTAGTGTCTTCATCTCACTCTTCCATATGAGACCATGAACAAAAGTTTTAGGTATTTTATTCCCGCCCACCAACTTATCAAATTTGAGTGAAATGTTATTTTGAGTCGAATGGGAACCCCCCCCCCACCTAAAAAAAAAAACTTGAATATTTACTCGAACATTTTGTGACAAAATTTCGGATAAAAAATATGTATCCAAAAGTTGGCCATTCGCCATATGATTACAAATCATCTGAAGGTTACTGATATGGAGGCGAAGCCCGCATCCTCTGATTTCTTCTACTCAATTCAGGCTCAATCCAGGTAGCCTGCTATAGGAATCGTTTCATTAAAATTAAGCTAAAAAAAATTAGCATATTGAATTAGGATTCAACAGTAGAAAACTTCAATTAGTACATATTTCTTTAACCGTGATTGTCGTAGTTTTCGAAATTTTTCTATTTCAAATTTACGATTGGTGCCAAAATATTTCATACAAATGACAGGAAATTGCGAGAGAATGGAGTGCATAATGTAACTCCCTAGCTGGGCGATCATAGAATTCCTCAGAACAGAGATGTACAAGTGACAAGCATTTCGATGTTTAGAATGGTTATTAACTCATTAGCAAAAATCTAGGATGTGTCTGAGGGTGAGAAACCTTGTGACAGAGAGTTGATTCTTTGGCTCATCCTATTTTGACTGATCGAGACATGAGAAATTTTCATAATTAATAATATGAACTCGTATGATTATTGGGGATAAGAAGTATATTGTATCGCAAATTCATCTTCACGCATGATACTGGAGGGGAGAAAGAGGGGTTATTGACTTCTAAATGTAGTAGAGGTACATGAAAGTTCGAAAATCTTTTATTTTGGTGTCATATGATGAAATGATCCCAAGTGACTAACCTATTTCAATTTCAGCTTCCCAAGTGAATGAGGAGGGAAGTTGGAGCAAAAAAAGGGCTTTCGAAGGGGAAATTACTATAGTGCATTTCATGAATCTTCTATATCTCCAATACGACCTCTTAAGTTTGGGTCAAAGTGGATCCAAAATGGCGGATTGTTAAAATTTGAGAATAACTTGAGGAGCCTCAACTTGCTATTATTTGGAAAATATTAATTCATAATAAACTTAACTCCAATTATGTAGCATGGTTACTTTGTGTTATCACAGTTTCATGATATACGTTGGTATGTTAGCTGAGGTGTATTCAAATACTAATCTTATGCGTAATACGTTCTGTTAAAAAAAAAAAATAAATAAAAATAGGAACATATTTTCCTCTCTTCGGTGGGTTGGTACCTGAACTAAAAAAATTGTCAAATGCTCCAAAACAATGTTACACTTTTGTCTTCGAATTTCTAAATTCACAAAAAATTCAAGATTCATGGTGAAAGGCGAAGTATTGGCAAATTTTTTCAAAAATAATTTGAAAACGTTCGAGTTACTTCCTATCCGTTGAAAATAAATTGGACCTGGGACAATTTCGTTTTCTGAATATTTCACTTCGAACGTACAATTCAAAATAGAAGCTCTTTCAGTCGTCATCAGGTGTAGGAGAATATTCCGGCTGAGAACTTCGTACTGATACTCGTTCAGGTAGAAATTACGGAGACGACGAAAAAAACCGCAACCTGCCGGCGCCCTTGTTCGCGATAAAGGCTTCGTAGTCTGACGACCACTACGCGCTAATGAATTATTTACGCTGCAACATTAATGAAATATGGTTGACAACAAAAGATTCGGTTTCATCATCAAAAAAAGCCAACGTTTCAGGTCGGATTTCGTTATTTTTATTTATGAAGGTACGCGAGAAAGGTTAGTTTTGAGAAACTTCACGGATGGTAGATCTGACATTATTAAACCCTCCACTGTCGCCGCCCGCCCGCTTCTTGTGTCATCGTTTATCGTATATGCGTGTGTACGTAACTACCTCGTATTCAGCGAGCTTTTTTGTTTATCAGTTTTGTCGGTTTTTCGCGAAAATTTTTCATCTCGAACATTAATTCGACGGCGATGCAGGTTGGGGATGTTTTCACCTATAACGAATGCGACGAAAGGCGAGAAATAAGGACTAATTTTCTTAAAAGAATATTTGGAATATTTCCAAGATGAGGAGGAATTGGCGTTCGGTAGGTAAGTATTGGCGAAAGCGCGAATTTAATTCGAATTTACGAGGACTGGCGCGGACTCCTCGGGGGCGCGATATTATTGGCTTTTAATTTGTACGAGTTGGGATTTTTGAACGCTCCGTCGACATTAGACGGTGTTGGTGACAAATTTCGGGTACCAAAGGAGGCGAAAAACAACTCGGATGTTTTTGTTCCGGGTGCGAGTTTGTATAGCGGAGGAATGCGGACGTTCGAGTGATATATGGCGCGCGTATCGAGAAAAGAATAGGGAAGGAAAAAAGTCCATCGAGCCTATCAATTCACCCTCGTGTAAAGCATTATTGGATAAAGCGAGTGCATTATTAAATGGCGTGTAGGTACGTTATTAAGTTACCTTAGGATTTAATTTTTTTTTTTTTTGAAATTTCGCTTTCCTAGTATTCCACTTTTGTTCGACTGTTTTGGGCCAACAAAAGAGACCATCTAATTGTATAAGAGTGGTTTTTTACGCACGTCGTTGACGTCGCCTGGTCTCGCGTGCAGACGTCGTAACGCGTATACGTGCTGATCGGTGGAAAGGGGGCGTTGATGGCGGCATCGCTTGTATTCGATTATTTATTACGGCGTTGATTTGCATCACCGGGCCGGCTATTTTCGCGCATCTCCGCGAGTTAGACAAGAGCATGAAAAAATCTCACTAACCTCCCAGCGATATGTCTGGTTACACCCATGCGATACGGATGCCGAGGTGCGAAACTTTATTCTCTGCGGCTTCCGACTGTTTTGATTGCTCGGGTGAGTGGCCTGTGATATGATGTCAATTGACGTTTCGGTGCTTTTGGCGGAGGCTGTTGTGGCAGCATAGTCAGTCTTTTATACGAGACCGTTTGTCGATTTGGATGGAGTATTTAATGAGAAAAGGCGTCGTTCGAGAAAATTTTATGACTGCGAATTTTTTTTCTCAATATCATTCATAAAATGAACCGTATAAAATGCGTGGATATTTTCGTCGTTGAAAGTTTCTCTTTTTACTTGCTTTGGAGATCTAGTTTCGTTTTTCTTTATGTTGCCCTCTTTTCCTTAATGCGTGATAAATGCTTCAACGTAACATTTTCAAGAATGCGATTTGTAAAGTAATTAATTCCTGATGTTTTTCGTTTTTAGCTGAGTTTTTAACTTGGACATGATAGCTATTGCAACCTACCTGATTAGGGAAGGGATGGTCGGGGGAGGGTGGAGTCTTCAAATCTTCGCTTTTCAGATCATTTGTAATCATCTGGCGAATGTCCAATTTTTTGGTATAATATATATTTTTTGCCCATGCGTAGCGCCTGCGGGTATTCATGAAATTAGCTCAAAACTTGGTGAGAAACTCTCCTTGCAAATAAAACACAAGTGCTCTTTTGTTATTACGATACGTCTCAAAATGGCGGATCACGCAAATTTTGAGGACGCCTGGAGGAAAGGCGAATAGCTTAAATTTTTCGTTTTTGATCTCACATGAAAGAGTGAGTCATGGACATTAACATATCCAAGTTTTAGCTTTCTAAGTGCATTTTGAGGGAAGATAAGAGTAATAAAGGTTTTTTGAGGAAGTTTTGAGTCATGAAATTTCTTCAATCTTCCATATATCCTCACCAAATCGACCTGAACGAGTCAAAATTTGTATGTTGCATTATTTGGTGACCAGAATATGACCTCTTGAATTTGGTTCAAAATGGATTCAAAATGGCGGATTATCAAAATTTGAGTAGAGTTTGAGGAGCGTCAGATTCGTGAAAATGTAATTAATATGAACTCATACGATTGTTAGCAATAAAAAGTATACTATATCTCAAATTCACCTTCACATATAATATTGGAGGGGAAGGGGAGGAGTCGACCTTGAAATATGGTTGGGGGGTACATGAGGGGTCGAAAATTTTTTGTTGAGATGTCATATAGTAAAATGAGCTCATGTGACTAATCCATCGTGATTTTAGCCTCCCAAATGAACTTGGAGGGTGAGTTGGAGGGGATAAAAGCTTTTGGAAGGGGAAACTACTGCACTTAATTTCATGAATCTTCCAAATCTCTTCACCAAATAGACCTACAAAGGTCAAACTTCGTACGTAGAGTTAGTTTATGATTAAAACATGATCTTTTAAATATGGGTCAAAATGGATCCAAAATGGCGGATGGTGAAAATTTGAGGGTGATTTGAGGAGCCTCAAGTAGTGATAATTTGAGAAATATATGCCCATATGATTATTGTATGGTATGAAATACCACATTTGTTCTAAATTCAAGTTTTTAAGTGATTTTGGAAGGGATAGAGTAGGGGGAGTGGTCTGTAGATACGGAGGAGTTGGCAACGTTATATGCAAACCTGAACAAGCTTTTGTTAAAAACTCAGCTCCAGTAATGTGGCATGGCTGCTTATATTTTTTTTCTATAACTCCCTTTCCCCCTCCAACCTTTTGGATACACTTCTCGTAAATGATGTCAAAGATATTGCAGGAATGAAAAAAAAGCGAAGTCGGAATGGTGAAAGGTATCATCTCGTCATTCTTCGTCGCAATTCCTTTGTTTTTTTTTGCATGAAAAGGCTTTCATCGTTGTATTAAAAATAATACCAAAAAAAGATATTTAATTTGACAAATTAATGCTATTTCAAAATTATTAACTGTTCATTTATTAGAATCAGTTTTAAAATAATTGATTTTATTTGAATTATTTTAAAAGAATGTATTTTTTTTAAATATACATCTTGGCCACATTACTCTTACACACCAATACAATACCAAAAGACTCAAAAGGAACTGTACCTTAGATCTAATATGAGTTTATGAATTCTTTAAGTATTTAATATTAGTTTAACTGATGTGAAAAATTGCTGATGTATTATAGTTTGTGGTCAGATTCCTTTAAAGTAAATAAATGAAAAAAAATTATTTATTTTAATCATTTAATAAAATTGTTAAAATTAATTGCTTCAATACAATGTTTTTATGCGAATTTTTGAATAGAAAATATAGCTATTATAGTGTACCTGATTTGGAAAAGGCGGTTCGGGGTTCATATTATTTGTAATCATATGGTAAATCTTTTTGAGTGAAGGGAAAAAATTTTTTTCGATTTTCATGAAATTTTAATATGTTGTTTATTTTGAGTTGAAATAGCCCTGACCAAATTTTCAGTCTAAATCGACTCTGGGGGAGAGGCTAGGAGTCCTCAGAGTAAAGCCATTTTCAAAAAATCAATGATACGTGTTCTTAAACTTATTTTTTCAAAATGTTGGTAACATTGCTTTGGCTGGTTTTATTCAAACTCCAAAGGGTTAGATGAACTAGATGGTTTTCAATGGCAGATTCATACTGAAATAATGTATTATAATTTTATTTTTCTGCAAAAATGTAAATCAAATTTATTCAACTATATTCTTACTTTCAGGAAAGCAGAAATTACTGCATACATGTTTTGAAATTCTACGATGTAAATTCCATCATTTTCATTGGATACATTAACAATTGATTTTTTCTTGCGGAAATACTAAAATCATAAGCTATTAAAATTAAAAATTTGCAATCTTAATTTTCTCAACAATGTTGTTATCGGTAGGAATTTTCATCATTCTTATGTATTTTAACGATGCATCCACACTATCACATTCCGCTATATATTTAACGATACGAATGATTTATAAAATTGTAAATTAATTCAAAATTAAAGATAAAAAACACGATAAAACCTACATTCAACGTTGAAATCAAGTTTTTCGAATAAGACTTGGATGACCAACAATTCGAGCTCATCCAGATTATCTTTGTTTCCTTCAATCAGCTGTTTTATTTCTTTCTCATTATCGTCACGTAGTTGCTTTACAATAGGATGATTTGGTTGTACTTCTAATAATATTTTCCAATTCAGAAAGCGATTATTAACAGATATCCACTCCTTAAGATACAACAAAACTTCTAAACGTTCAATTCTGTTTCGTTACTCCAACAACGCTTCATAGAATTCGCATCGTACTTCATACGTTTTCTGCAAAGAAAATCTTGACATGAAAAGCATGCAAAAATAAAAGAGACGAAGAAACAAATTAAATGATTACTTACCAGTTGATTTTGTAACTGTCTTAACGTTCCTCTGTTTTGTTTCTCCGATTCCAATTCCTTCTCAACTTGCTCAAGTTTATCTTCGAGTTTGAGAATTTTTTTTATTTAATTCCTCTATCTCTGTCATGTTGAAAAATTTCAAATGTAACAACAAAAGTAACGACAGGGACGTACCAAAAGGGGTGAGGAGGGAGCTTCCCCTCCTTGGCTTTTGGAAAGTTGGTAAATTTGGAGTTTTAGCGTAAAGTTGGTAAATTTGGCCACTTGCGCAGTATTATTACAGCTATTTTTACATTTTTTGAAGACTAACAAGAAGACTGTGACATCTTATATTTAATATATTATTTTATTTTCGTGGAGCAAAATAAAAAAAAAAAAAAAGTCAACAGTTGGTAAAATTCCATGGTATAAGTTGGCAATTTTTGGTTTTCTCCCTCCCCCCCAAGAATGTTCTCGGTACGCCTCTGAGTAACGAATTACCCAACCACTTCTAATAACATTTCCCACTTCAGGAGACGATTATTAACAGACTCCTTAGAATCCAATAAAACTTCTAAACGTTCAATTCTATTTCTTCAAATTTTTTATACTAATGAAAAGATCTGTAAATCAAATGCGATCATTAGAATGAATTGATTTATCGTAGTAATCATACCACTTATTATTTTTCTGAAATTTATCTGGATCATAAATACATGGAATTTTAATATCAAATCCTTCTGTTTCCATAAGTAATTTTACCCTAGTTTTCGTTATAGGTAAATGAGTTTTATAAGATTGTAATAATGAAATACTTTTATTATACACATTGGCTACAGAAGAATCACCAAATTTTTTAGTTCTAATTCGACATATGTAAATACCTTAAGAATTTCCATCTTTCGCAATTTTTAACAATGCATGAAACAACAATCTTTTTTCTTGTAGAAGAGTTCAGATATTCAAAATTATCAATATTGAACGTATTATTGTTTTTCAACCATTTTAGTCAATATACAAATTCTTGTCTAGAAAATGTCACATAACAAAACAATAAAATTTCATCTTCACCAATCCTGTGCTCTGTTCTCATGAGTAAATCATATTCTTGTTTAGATAAACAGAAAAGAAGAAGTACAAATTTATGTTTAAAATTCACACAATTTATAAAGAAAAAATTTTAATCAATTAGAACAGGGATGTGTAATTATTAAACAATTAATCACTGAATCAGCAGCAAATGAATCCCATCATTGAAAATTAATTTTAATATTTAAGTATTGTTGATCCTTTTATTACTTCAGACTGTTTAGAACAGTGTTGCAGGAACAAACCGAAGAACAACAAGAACGGAGAATTTTTATTGTTCTTGAGGAACAGGACCAAAAACGAGAACATAAAAGTGATGTATCTGAAGAACAAAGAACAGAACGAGAACAGAATATTTTCAAATTGAAAGATCAAAGAACAAAACGAGAACCAACTAATGAACAATATTGAGGTACAAGAACAAGAACGATGTAATTT
Organism: Phenacoccus solenopsis; assembly: GCA_009761765.1. Classification (NCBI taxonomy): domain Eukaryota; kingdom Metazoa; phylum Arthropoda; class Insecta; order Hemiptera; family Pseudococcidae; genus Phenacoccus; species Phenacoccus solenopsis. The sequence goes on from CM019753.1 coordinate 44,456,043, forward strand.
TTTGTTGTTCTTCGTTCTTTTGAAAGTTCATGATTTATTATAAAATTAATAAATATCATGAGGGGAAAGAGAAAATAAGAAACTTATACTTGAAAGCGGGCAAGTGCTATATATACCCATAAAAGTAATTTTTTTAAAAATTATTAGCTTCAATTAATTGATTTTCAATTTCAACAACAACATTAACTGCAAACACGTTATCAAAAAAAAAAGAAAGAAAGAACAAAAGAAAAAGTTGAAGAACGAGAACAGAACGAAGAACGAGACCATTAAGGATTCAAAGAACAAAGAACAGAACGAGTACAACATTGTAAAGAATTAAAAGAACGAAGAACGGAACGAGAACAGTTGAAACATTGAGAATAAGAACGAGTCAGGAACAGGATTAAATGACTGGGTCTTTCCAAGAACGAGAACAGGAACAAGAACAGACCTATGTTCGTTCCTACAACACTGGTTTAGAACAATCAATAACAATGACTGGATATTTATTTATAAAATCATTATCATCGACCATTTAGATCGGAAAAGCGAAATAACAATCACCAGACCACAACTTGGTCACACCAGGCTCACACATAGTTACCTTTTCGAAAGGCTCCCACCACCAATCTGCAACCTATGTTACCAACAAAATATCACTGTCAACCACCTTCTTTTTCTGTGTCCAAAATTGAAAGATGTTCGAAAATCACTAAAAATCAAACAAGAAATAACCGAAAACCCACAAAATATCCAAAACATTTTGACTCTTCTACAACGATGCGGCCTTCTATTTAAAATTTAGCCATTCTAGAGGTGGCGTGATAACCAAGGCAGTTAAAAACGCCACCAAAAAAAAAAATGAATGGTTGTCTCTCTTTACCATAGGAGGGATATTTGAAATTTTTAAACATTTGATAAAGGTGAGTGCATTTATTCTCAGCGAGTGAAATATTTAATCTGTGGATCTCAAGAGCAATCTGCTCCCTCTACACCTCTGTCTTTCAGGCCCTGAATTCCAATATCATCTACTAGGCTCGAATCCAGCAGGCGAGTCACCGAGAAAATCTCAGTGGGCGCGTGGGCCGCGAAGTATTTGGACCGATTGATGTGAAAATTGGGCCACTTTAATTTCCAAAATTTGATAAAAAAAAAGAAATTCAATAAATCCATAATTTGAAAAATGAGAGAAAAAATTGGGCCATTAAAAATGGGATTTCTCGGTGGGCCTCTAAATTTTCCAATTTCTGGATACAGCCTTGTCATCTACGGATTATTGATGGATATGAGTGAATATCAGACCCATCGAAATATTATAGACGGTTTGAAGAAGAGATCGTGGTCAATTTACATTTGATTTTAGTTGGTGCGAATCAAGTATAGAGGAAAAATTCGTAAGAGAACAGCACGCGATATAACATAACGTGTAATATAAGTTCTGCCAAAGTCTCGTGCGCGGGTGAAGGTGGGGGGGAGGGTGATGAAGTGAAAATTCGCAACTTGGCCGTTCACTCGAAATACCTGAAGGACGGTTCGAGACTCGAGACTCGAGAGAGAGCGAGAAGTATGGGGCGCGAATAAAAAATCCTCGATGGGCGACCACGTGCCAGCCGAGCTCACGTGGTGACGGCGCGCCGCGCATTGTTACGAAAGCGAGCGAAAGAAGGTGGCGGAAATGGCGAAAGGTAAACAAAGAAGCGGCGAAAGAGAAGCGAATAAAAATCGCCGGACGCGTAATACGATCGCGCGCGCGACGCTTAACGGTGGTAAAAAATTACGTATTAACACGACGGCGACGGCGGCGGCGTGTAGTGTGACGAAGAGAGCGAAGGTGAAAAGAGCGAACGACGGTGAGGGCGGCGAGGCGGGTAAGTGGAAAGGAATACGAAAGGGAAAAAAAGTTATTCGGCGGTATTTATACCCTGCAAACCGCCCATTTTAAGTTATGATAATTTTTTACGCCCGTTGTAGTGGGGGCGCCAAACAGTCAGCAGAAAATTCGATTCGTAATTGCATATTGTATTATAGCGTTTGGTAGTTAACCGGCCTTTTACGTTTCTCGCTCTCGTACGCCTCCGAAACGACCTATAGTACTGTGTAAGTGTTGGCAAGAGAAGAAGGCTGAATAGGTAGGTGTACTTATCTTTTTTCTTCTTCTTTACCATTTTGTGCGTGCGTTCGGGCCGGCGTTCTCTCTCTCCTACTTGCTACACTGGCGCTGTACGCCGTACGTACGGTGTACACCGGTGGCTCGCGCTTATTACAGATATACACGCACAACTCGACACAAGTTTCGGAGACTCGGAGTGTCTTTTTAATCGCGAAGTGCGTTCGAAATTATTTTTTGCCTGCGCGAAACTGCGTTCTACGTGCGCCGAAGACGCAGCCGCTTCCACGGTTAGATGTACGAACGTTTCGTATTGTAAACAAGTCGACGAAATAGGTGGGTTTTATATACTCTTGGTTAATTACAACGACGATATAAAAATACACTTATTATTTTCTACTATTAATATCTTCACGTAATCGGTTTTTTCTCTCTTTTTTTCCCCCTTTTTCTCGCTTTTTTTTTTCCTATCGTTATTTTGTCTTTATTTTTATTTTCACTTTTTTTCTGTTTTTCAATTTTTTTTTTCCTGTTATATACGATTGTAACGTGGTCGTGGACGGTCGCGAATTATATTCCGCGTTTTGTATTTCTTTCGGTACGGTATAGTCGTGGTATTATACGTATATGTGACGCGTGTTTGGTTTATTATTAATTTTTTTTACGATATTTTTATACTCGCTGCGTACACATTCGAATGCATGCAGTTAATCGTACGCAAAAAATTATCTCAATAACGGTGATTTGGTGAACGGTGGTGATTTTGTCGTACAGTGTTATCGCAGGTATTTTTATCATTATTTCGTTTTCACGTAAATATTTTCGAAGCTAAAACCACCTATCGGTTGGAGAATTTGCGCTGCAATTTGATTCCTGCAGTCTAGAAGTGCTCCCATAAGTGAGTCATAGCGTTTCCTGTATTTTCTTCGGTGTTTGTTATCACGCTTTTTCGGCGAGTGCGAGATTTTTGCTGTTTCGAGAATTTTTTCGAGGGGTTTTTAATAACGATGAAATTTTTTTTATCGAGATTTTATGATTTTTTTGGATTAGTGTTGATCGAGCGTGTATTTATATGAGTTCAGAATGGGGTTTTAGGTTTGGAAATTTTTTTCACTGGGGTATGAAAATTTTTTAAATTACTCGTTTTGGTGAATTTTTCGAAATTACGTTTAATTTGAATTTTTTTATTGATGATTTGAAAGTACTAGTGCAATTAAAATGGATTAAATATTTTTATGTAGTACGGAGGTAGGAGGTAGGGGAAAAATTACGATATTCGGGTATATGTAATTTATTTTTGATTAAGAAAAAATTCCCCTTTAGAGGGGGATACGTGGGGTAAGAAGTTATTGCTGAATACTTGAGGTTAGTAGATGACAAACGAAGTTCAAATTATACTCTCTATAGATAAATATTTATTTTATAATACGAGTGCAGTTTAAAATGACTATTTTTACTCATTAAGATTTTTTTTTTTATGTATATTTTCAAGCATGCAGAATATTTTTTTGGCGTTTAAAAGATTTTTATCAGTGGTGGAAATTTTTGAGTTCTTGATATCATAAATTTTTAGAATTTAGATAGAGTTAAGATATTTTTTTCTCAAAAGACCTTGGAGGAATTAGTCACTATTTAGGCAAGGAAAGTTGATGAAATGATTTTTTAGGGGAGGGTAGAGGGGCAGAAATGGGCATAGTATTGAACAACTCGAACTGGGTATTTTTCGAAATCTAGTGAAATAGGAATAATTTGGGTGACTTAACTAGGTAACTGATAATTAAAAAAAAAAAAAAAAAAAAAAAATGGTACTGATGATATATTTATATATTTTTTTTATTACGAAATTGAATGATGAAAATTATAGAAAGCCAGTGTATAGGATGAGAAATCCAAGTAGGGTGCCAGAAACAAACCTGAATATTTTTGAACATCTCCATTTCAGTAGTTTTCAACATCTAGAGGAATACTAATAATTTATGTGCCCTAACTGGGTAACTCATAAATAAAAAAAAAAAAAAAAAAATAGAAAAAATGTTCTTACTGCATATATAGTATATATATATTTTTTTCTAAATTAAATGATGAAAATTTCGACCCTTTATCTTAAATACAGTGTATATGTTTTGATTTATTATAATCAGATTTTTTGAAATAGTTCATAGTCTCTTCAACTCTTATATTATCTCTCTATCAGTGACAATATCTTTAATTCGATAAAAATGAATTTCATTTTATTTAAAAAATTTGGCATATCATTGAAACTAATAATACTTGGATTTCAACGAGAGAATCGAATTCAAAGTTTTTGTTTTGGTTGACACTGCTCCCTAAAGAATGACCGGCTGTTCAGTGTTACTACTTACTCCATCGTTTTCGTCGTTGGTTTGATGTTATCGTTCGTTCAACATGAATATTTATGGATGTCGTTTTTACAGTTCACGAACGAGTGATTTTATTTCATTATGTTTTTAAATGCGAATTTCATCGTGAAAAATATCGAATTATTTGGTGAATAAATTTAATTGATTTTATTCATTCGTGGAAAAACCTTGTAATTCTCCACAGTTAGAACAGATATTTTCTTTGTGCTCCCATGGGTCCTATTGACATACAAATTCTAACCTTTTTGAGTTACAATATGTCTTTTCTTTGGTCCAATGGGGTTTTCCTATATATGCTTATCAGTGTTGCAAAATTTTGATATCAGTTTCGTAATTGAAGGTAAAATAGACTATTTAGGTTATTTGTAAGTGATGTGTGAATTTTATTACCTAGGTTTGTCTTCTTATAGGTTTCTTTGATAGTGTTATTGGGAAGGTGTAATTATAAGGTGAGCCAAAAGGAAGTTTATATGGTGCGTTGAGCTTCATTGTGCTTTACGTGTATTGATAAAAATATCATTAATAGTAATTTACCCTTATGGTTGGAACTCAGATACATGAGATCTGGATCATTTTGATTTTAATATCAAAGATCACGAATTGAGAATGATCTGATTTGATTTTGGCCTAGGTCATATTTTCCAAAATAATTTGGTATTAGGTCACCACCCAAACAAAAAATGAAAATGATTGGTTACGTCGTGAATTTTTTTTTTTAAATTGTACAATATTCATCGCCCTGCTACTATAATAACAACTATTTTTACTCCTAATACTTTTATCGAGATGAAAATTTCAATTATTCGAATTTCGTGGTTAAAAATAAATTTTTTTCAAAATAAAGTTACTACACTGTGAGAAATAATTTTTTTCTTCGAATAAAAATCAAAGAATTTTTCACCCTTGACCGATATGTACTCTCGCTGTGATGGGCACACTCGCCAAAAATATGAGTATCATACTTTCCTTTTCTTTTTCAAAAAAAAAAAAAAAACAGTGCAGTCGTTCGATTAGAATTCCTCATTCTATGGTACTTTGTTTTTTTTTTTTTAAATTAATTTTTCCAGTTGAAAACGTTGTAAATAAAATCAGTGGTAATGTGGTGACTTATTGGGCCGAAGGAATGAAAAAAATTTTTCTGATTTTAAGTCAATAGCCCTGGCAGCTAGAAACGCCTTAAACACAAAAAAAAAATCATTATTTATCAGTTTGCACAATTAAATTGCCCATAAGTGGATATTATGCATAATTCAGTTTGAAACTTTTATAAAACGAGAATGAATGGGAGCAAAGAAAATTTTTGCTGAGTTTAATTCTTTTCAAGCGTATAGAAATTCACTCCCAATTCCTTCAGTTTTGAGTGAATGGATCTATCCCTGTACCGTTTAATAGAGAAGTTAGGTAGACTGAAAAAGGCAGGTAAAAAAATGAATGAACTTATCTTCGATATTTATGTAATTTTTGGATCTGATCTTTCATGTATTTATTATCTGAGTTTTTAATGAAAAACTAATCTATACATCCTACCTGATTTGGGAAGAAGGGTGGTACATCAAGCGTTAATTTTATATTTGAAATCTCCTTCACAGTCATACTGGTCAGTTACCATGGTATACTATAGATAAGTAAATAGATATAAATCTATCAAATGAAGGAGAAAAAAAAATAGAAGTCCCTTTTCTTGAAATTTAAACGAGTAAAGAAAATTCCCCTGTTCCCCATCACCGAAAAAAATCATGCAATTGAGTCCTACTACTTTGAGTGGAACACAAAGTTTAATGATTTTACCAAATATCGTAGGAATTCTTTTTTCCTCCATCTTACGTATGTACGAGTCGAAGACATCTGTACCTTTGGTTGCTGGAATACACGAGCTTGACATTCACTTTATCGAATTAATGAAAAAACTTAGATAATGGGATTTCAGAATTAATCGTAAAATGAATACCATGTAAATGATTAAAACATTACGAACGTTTAATGCTTAATTTATATAATTTTTTTTTTTTTTTGAGAAAAAACACGGTGGACTTCGTACCGAATTTTCAATTAGAATGAAAAATAGGCCAAGCGGCGATTAATACAGTATCAACAAATAGCGTCGTATTGGCGGCTTATCGAAATTCGATCGATTAATGAAAAACAAAATTACATTACGACTGGCTGCACGCGCACCAGAGGCGATTAATCAGTACGTAGATGTAGCTAGACTCGGGATTTTTTCATTATCCGAAAGGTGTACGGAGTACGAAGGTATTTGATATGTGGTTGCGAGTCGAAACGGTCGTGCGTGTAAGCGGTGTTTTCGTTGTTCAGGAAGCGCGAGCAGGTTAGTGCACGGTGTTATCAGTGCGATAAAACGCGGTGGAATTTTCGAAAAATCGCGTCGATTTTGAAAATCGATAGCTACCCAGGTACGTGGTGCGAAACTAAGATTCGAGAATAGTTTAGAAACGGAGGTCGGCGTATTTTTTTTTGCTTTCGGTGCGAGTATTTTAACGACTGTCGCGAACTAATTATTGGGTGATTAACTTTTCAATGTCACGCTGTAATGATACGGCTGGCTTAGTGCGCGATATTTTTCTCCATCGGTAAGTGGTATCGATTATGCGGCGATATGTTTCGATCTAATCGAGCTGATGGATGTTGATAAGAGTGATCGGTGGTTGGTGAGTTGGAGGATTATAATCGAGTGTTTGTGGTATTGATGTTATGGATGTTTGCGTATTTCGTCGTTGTAGAGAACCTGTCTATCTCGATAATTGCATTTCGAGTAATTAATATTTTTCGTAAATAGTGCGGAAGTATCTGGAGAATTTTTTGTTATCTGAAAACTCGCTAACGTAATTGGAAATAGATTTATCGTAGATTAGTGGTTCTCAAAATGTAACGAAATAAGTTGAGAATAGATTTATGGTAGATCGGTGATTCTCAAAATTATTGTCATTTCATTTTCAACCCTATTTCTGGTGAAAAATTTTAATACCACTGAATAACAGGTAAATACGATATTGAAACATTTTCGAGTTTTTTAGCGACGAAAAAAAAAAATACGAAAAAATTTCTCTCGAATTTAATAACGTGCCAATCCTCCCGAGGGTTATATACTTAGCGTTACGTTATTCGCCATTAGCTCGTGGCGATTTTCCTTTCAAATATCTGTCGAGAATTGTAGGTTAAGACGATTTCAGAATCATCGAACTGGTTAGGATTACAGGAAAATTATAAATCTGCGGAGCCTACTAGGTGATCAGATGGAAAAGGAAAGAGAATTTCACTCGATAAGTATTTACGTTCCATTTTGTGGGTGCTCGTCGAAGCGTGTGTATTTCCTAATGGCCGAATTCTCCGATGCCCGTATGAATTGACCAGTGAACTGAAAATTCGACGAAAGTATAAGTTGGCTTTTTAATCACTAAATACCAATTCGAACTGGGTATTAGCTCGTACGAGGTGTCAAGGAATTTTCCAGCGTACAAATACGTGGTTTTTTAAAGTCGAATTTTAAGTGTATGGGAGAAAAGACGAATTTTCCAGTTGGAAGGAATATTGTCGCGTGAATAGAAAAATATTCTCGAATTATTTCGGTATCGAGGTGTTATTAGGAGGAAATGGTTTTTTTTTATTTTTCGCGAAATTTAATTATCGAGAAATTTGAAAAGCTGCTGGAAGAAATAGAAATGCAATAGCTATCGTCGCCATTCCAAGGTTTCATTGGGGGGAATTTGATTTTCAGGTGCGACTAAAAATAAGCGTACGTTTGGTCTAATTTTAACCTTATAATGTAGGTACCCGGAGAAATTTTCTTTCGGCGGAGTTGCGACGAAATCGAAACAAATTTCGATAGAGATTGTCTGCGAGTTTCCAATGGAATTCCAAGGGTGTATTAGGTATTGGAAATGGGTTATTTTGCCGGAGCCGGGGTTCGTTTACAAAGTGATCAGTGAAGTGGAAACATTCACCGTATGTAGGAAGAATCGAAGAAAGTAGAATTTTTATTATCGAGTATTTTCTTCGTTTCATGAGGACGTGGGGTGAAGGAAGGGATGTATATGTTCATTTTCATGTTCATAAGATGCCACTTGCGTCGTGGAATTTATTTCTTTTTTCATCTTCCCTCATCTCCCAGGATGTTTATTTTTTGGACATGTCTTTTTGAATTATTTGTATTTGAAATTATGTCGAATTGGAAAAATTTTGCCAAGTGGAAAAATAGAGAAAATCGAGTTGAAAATTTTTATAAGGATTTTAAAATTTTTTTTTCGTAAGGGAGACGTGTATGGATAGAAAATAGATATGAAGTTTTATTCTGATGATCATGAGGTACCATTTACGTGAACGAATTTATTACTCCTTTCACCTCCTCCCCCTTCTCCTCATAAATCGTTCATTTTTTTAAAAATCATTATAAAATTGCGAGGAATTGGAAACATTGTACGTGCGAAAAAATAATTAAAATGCCTAAAATTTTTGTTAGTTTTCTTTTTCTTTTTTTCTAGGTACTTATTACATTTTTTTACTCTTATGGTGAAGATTGAATTTATTTCTGCTCCCCTTCCCTTCTTTCCTTTCCTCGTAGCTAACTTTTTTTCGAAATATACAAATTATAATTGAAAATTGCAGAGAAGTGAAAAATTCCTCGTGTGTGAGAAGAGGAGAAGAAACTAACATTTTCATTTTTTTTGGTTTGTTTTTTTTTTTTGGGAAGGGGGCTGGGTGATGGGGCCTAGATATAAATGTTTATTCTGATATAGTCATAAGATACCTCATATGTTGAAAATGTTATTTCTCTTTCATTCTTCCCCCCCCCATCTCTTCTCCTCTCATAATATGCCCATCTTTTTAAGGATTTGTATTTAAATGATATTTGAAAATTTGAGTGAATTCGAAAAATTCAGCTTGTGTAAGAAGAATGGAGAGAACTTGAATTTTTACTAGTTTTTATTCAAGTTTTTGAGTCTTTCATTCTTTCATTTATTTTTTATTTTATTTTTTTTTTTTTTAGACACGGTTGTTTTCATTTTGATCACCATGAATTGCCACTGCCATAAGAATTTTTTTTGTCCATCTCTTCTCCTCCTTACAGACGCCATTTTTTTTATGTTTATTTAAATTATTTACAAAAATTGTAATGAATGAAAAGACTTCTTCGTATGTTGAAAGATCGACAGAAAAAGAAGCAGTCTCATTTTTTTAAATTTTTTTTTCAATTTGTTTTATTGGGGGGAGGGGGGAGTTGATAGGAACGAGATATTAATTTTATTCTGATGGTTATGAGATACCACTTATGTTGTTTCTCCTTTCCTCTCTTCCCTGATTCCCTTCCCCTCCCCTTTCCCTTCCCCTCCCCTTTCCCTTCCCCTCCCCTCTCCCATCACTCGACCATTTATTTAATTTATATTTAAAAATTTCAGTGAACTGGAAAAATACTACTTGTGCATAAAGAATAGAAGGAACCAAAATTTTCATTAATTTTTTGATATATATATTTTTTTTCGGCGGGCATAGATTAACATTCGATTTTAATGGTTGTGAGATGCCACTTATGAAAAAGAATTTATTTCTTCTTTCGTTTGTTCTCCTATTGTGGTGGTGTGCTCCTGTGTTCATAGGCTCGAACGTATTTATTTGAATTACGCTGAAAAGTCGATTTGCAATAGTCTCGGCTTACTTTTATGTACGCCAATTCGAGACCCTAGGAAGAAATATATTCCGTCGATTTGTACCATGAGAGTAGAAATTACGACATTGTCTCGATAATGTTAGATACCCTTACTATGCCCGTTTTAAGAAATACTCGGTCATATCTCCGCTATTAATAGTTTAATGGCTACATGGCGTTTAATTAAAAATTAATTAACGTTTCGTTCTCGATAGCTGGTACAGGCGAGATTATAATTTTTCATCGACGTTGGTCGAGTATCTAAGATGCGTCGGAAAATACTGCGAAATGCGCGCATTGCGTATGAAACATGCGAAAGAGGGTGGATACGTGCGTGTGGAAAAATCGCTGGAAGTTCGGAGTTCATCATCTCAGATTACGTGATCTCGAGATGTTTTGTTTTTCAGAAATTCGACCTTGACGTATATACGTTTCGAAGAGGTCGTGTATGTGTTTACGATTTTTTTTTTTTTTTTGCTAAATCGTATTCTACCCTCGCAACGAACGCGGACGTGTGGTAAATGCGCTGGAATTGATAAATGAACGATAGGTTGCCTGACCAACGCCTCTATGCGCTACGAAAGGAATATAGTAGGCAACTTATTCGACGCGATGTTTATGGCGAATTTATAACGGATGCCACGCGCTTCCTTCATCGATTTTGGAACGAGGAGAATACAGTGGAGATGATTTTGTTGGGGGAAAAAGAATAGTGGTAATCAGAAGGTATTCGTGATGTTCGATTCTTTTTATGGTGCGTTTGATATTACGAAATGATGGCATGAAATTACAAACTGTGTCAGGCGATAAGAGTTTTAATGAATTGAAAATGTAAGTACACGTTGAATATTATCGTCGACGGATTAATCAACTCGGTCGAAAATGAGCGGTGAATATTCGTTTAGCTCGACGGTCCGAGTAGCTAATTGATGGCGAAACGGGGATTTTTCGGATGGGAATGTGCAGATGCGGAGAATCCGATTTTGGAGGTTTTGCTTTCTTCGTCATCTACTTTCCACGTCGTCGTAGGGTGATTTGGTCGGGTGGGATTTTGTAGCATACGATTCGTTTCGTTGGCGAATTGAATTCTTTTTTGGTTTCAAAGCGTGACGTGAAGATATTAGGGATACATTCGTCTGCCTAAGGATTTTACGATTATTGTTATCGCTGTTTTTTTTCTAATCTGTGGTATTACTAAAAAAAAAAAGATCTTTGAGGAAAACTGTAAACATTTGGTTTGAAAAAATCTGCTAAATTTTTGTTTTCAGTTTTCGAAAATCGACAGAATTTTGTATAAAATTGAATCCTCCTTTTCAGCTTGACTCTCCTTGCTCTCTCATTTAATTTATGTGTTTTGATTTGAAAAATTGCTCATTGTATTAATATGGGATAAAAAAAAAATGGAAAAAATTTAATCTGATCTTCAGGGTATATAGTAACAGATACTGAAAATGGTGAAAGTAATGAATTTGGGCAAATATTACTGGAAGTTTGTGAAAAAAATTGTATTACATTTCAGATTGACTGTGAGAGATCCATTTACAAAATTAACATCTCCAGAATTTTTTTTTTCGGAGAAATTTCATTGAAATTTCACTCTAAATGAACAATATTAGGCAAAAAAATTGAACATTTTTAATGTGTGTTAACTGTAAGAGGTTTTGTGAAAATAATGGATTTCACTTCGCAAAATTTGTTTGATACCCTGAATTTAATTTTGAATTCCGTATAATATAATAAATACATGTATTGAATTTTATAAGGTATCAGTTTTTTTTTTTTTTTTTTTTTCTTTTCTTTTAAATAAAAAGAGAAAATAATTTTGAAATAAAGTTTTGACCTCCTCTTTAAAATCTAACTGTACTAGAAGTGAGGTGATAACTGGAGCAGTAAGTCATCAAAAAAAAATCATTTAATGTTGAATTGAAAAAAATAAGAAGTAGGAAAAAAATAATGTATTTTATTGGAATGAAATGTCTATTAATTTTATTCTGCGAAAGGGGAGAGGAGAGAGGGGTTTGGTGAATGATAGGAGTACTGCCAAAAAAAAATCTTTTGGAATATTAAATATTTATATTGAAGCCAAATTTGAGTTAATAACACTTGGAAAAAAGTAGAAATTTTAGTAATTTTGGTGATTTCAACTTTTTATTTTTAAGCCCCTGCAAACAGTTTTGATGTATTTGTTTAAATATTAAAAATGAAGTATGAAAATATAAAAATTGTGCTATAAATACAGTTAAATGATGATCAAAAAAGAAAAGAAAAAAAGAAACTTTTCACTTCTCATCATTTGTGTTTTTTTTTTTTTTTGATCAGTAAAGTTTGAGAAATACTTGAGAGGTAGAAAATTCTCCTTGAAGGAATTTTTTCTGAATTAAACTTAATTGATGAATGATTTATAAATTATCAGATAATGTACTTTTGTTGAAAAAAAAAAAAATTTACCTCTTATATTTGAAAAAGATGAATGCTATGACCTATACAGCGTTGCATAACTTAATAAATTATGATAATTATTGAGAAAATATTAAAATCTCTCGTTATTATTTCGGAATGTCTAATTATGATAAACAAATTAGAAACGTCTTCTAGGTCAGAGATGTCAAGAATTTCATTGCAAGATGAAGAATTTTTCTTCAATTTTTTTTTTCTTTTTCTATTGAGATTTTTTCATTTATCAAGTATTGGTTTTTAGGGAGTTGAATAATTTAAATTATAATAATAAAAAAATAATAATAATAATAATAATAAAATAAAAACATGTTTTCAATTTTTTCCTTTGTATTGTGCTTTCTACGCAAGGCTTGAGAAGGTCAGGGAAAATTTTGTACTATAGGTAATAATAAATAATTAAATAAATGAGGAATTTCGTAATTGTGTGCTTTTTGAATTTTGATTTTTTTTTTCTCTAAAAAAAATCAGGAATTATCGTTTCGATAACAATGAGGTGATATTTACGTCAAAGAATGTTCATCTTTCCTCTTTCCCCTCCCCTCCCCTCAACTTCGATTTATATTTTGATATCCTAATTTAAATTAAATTTAAATATTGATCTTCAGTTGCCAAATACATATAACAAATTCAACGTGTAAAAATCAAGAAATCAGAATTTGCCACTTTGATGGTCATGTCGTCTCGCTATGCCAACGAATTAAATTTCTCACGCCTTTTCCCCTCCCCCTCCTCTTATTATTTGTCTATATTTTGGACACCCTTTATCCAAATGAAAAGGCGAAAGTTTTCAAAAAATGAGAGCACGCAAAACCTACGAAATAATAAAGTAATTGACAAATCAGGTATTTCGATGGTCATGCGATGACATCTATGTCAAAGAATTTATTTTAAATTTCTCACTCATCTCCGTTCCCCTCTCACCAGCCCTCTATCATCGTATCTTCATAATTTTAGGCATATTAATTTAAAATGCATTCGAATATCGGGTTTTTGGTCGAAAAGCATTGTAAATACAGTTAATTCCCTTGAAAAAATAACATAGTGTACCAATATTAGCGAAATTCATAGAATTACATATTATAAATAACAAACTATTTCTCCATAAATAGCAGATTTTCTCGTGGAAAAATCTAACGTAAATAGACTGAAAAGAAAAAATAGTAATAACTCGTTTACGCTTAGGCCTTGAATCGTACTAAAATCATCTATAGTCATATACATATGTCAGGGCATGAAGGAAACATCTCCCTGTCATTTTTGTAATTTATCACTGATGAATTCTCACCATCTGATATTTCTCTGTGAAAAATTCAGACTCGATTCAAACCAGCCTAAAATTAAAAGAAACTAGTTTTTCAGATAACCCGTGCTTTTAAATAAAATTTAAAAAATTGATGAATAAATAATCAAAACAAAACATGCAGTATATATCATCAATTACTTGAAGAAAACAAAGATATAAACAAATGTACAGTTTGAATTATAAGATAAAAAAAAGTATGTGTTGTTAATGATGAGGATATGTCACTAATGTAGAATTTAAGATACGAGTGACAATTGAGCAACAAATAAATTAAAAATATTTGTATAGATGAATACATATAGTTAGGTACCTTGTCGCAGCCAAAGTAAACGTTCTTGCACCCGTCGCGGGTGCCATAACGTTTTCTCATAGGAATACGATAGAACAATTGGTAACAGTGTCTAGAGTGGGTGAACGAATTTTACATCAGGTGCAATAATGTATATGCTAATTATTTAACTGGATTTAAATAGCATAAATAATTTTTTCTTCCTAGGAAACATTGGTGATCAAAAAAATGTTGTCCATATTTGAAATTGCACATATCTTCTAATGTATGAAATTCTCGTGTCACAGTGTTTGCAACGAAACTCTTCTGAAGCGACATGACCGATTCTTATGATATTTTCTACGTGTATTCAGTACGTCTGAGAATAGGACGTAAACTATTTTTCATGTAGCTAAATTTCAAAATGGCGGATCACTCAAACTTAGAGGGGGCCTAGGGAAGAAGCAAATTGTTCAAATTTTTTGTTTTCGATCAATTATGAAAGAGTGAGTCACGGACACCAACATATCTAAATTTGAGCTTTCCAAGTGCATTTTGAGAGGAGTTAGACAAGAAAACAGCTTTTTGAGGAAAATTTGAGTCATGAAATTTCTTGAATCTTTCATAACTTCTCACCAAATCAACTTAGAAAGATGAAACTTCGTGTGTGGAGTTAATTGGTGGCCAGAATATGAGCTCTTGAATTTAAATCAAAATGTATGGTTTCTTGAGGAATTTGTGATTTATAAAATGTTTTCCCCTACGTGTAGCGCCGCAGGGTATGCATGAAATTCGCTCAAAATTTGGTGAGAGGCTTTTCTTGAAAATGCAAAAAAAGTGTTTTTTTGTTTTTTTGAAAAAATTCAAAATGGCGGATCACTCAAATTTTGAGGGAGGTTGAAGAAGGGGCAAATTGCTCGAATTTTTCTTTTTTGGTCTCATATGAAAAAGTGAGTCACGGGTACCAACATATCTAAATTTCAGCTCTCTAAGTGTATTTTAAAGGGAGTTGAAGCGAAAAACAGCTTTTTGAGGAAGTTTTGAGTCATGAAATTTCTCGAATCTTTCATATCTCCTCATCAAATCAACTTAGAAAGATGAAATTCGTTGTGTAGGGTTAGTCGGTGACCAGAATATGACCCCTTTAATTTGAATCAAAATGGATTCAAAATGGCGAATTATTAAAATTTGAGTAGAACTTGAGGAGCCTCAAATTGGTGAAAATGTAGTTAACATCAACTCATATAATTATTGGTGATAAGAATTATATTATATCCCCACTTCATCTCCATAAATGATGTTGTAGAGGAGAAGGAGGGGTTATCGACCTCAAAATGTGGTGGGGGGCACATATCGAAAAATTTTTACTGTGGTGCCACATAACAAAATGAGTCGAAGTGACCAAACTTCCTTGATTTCAGCTTCTCAAGTGCCTTCGAAGGGGAGTTAGAAATAATTTATATGGCAAAAGAACGTTTGCTGGGTCAGCTGGTATTTCGATAAAATTGTTATTTGAGCCATCAAAAAATTTTTTCGTTCATTGTTGCACCAAAACTGGTGTTTAACATACATTACTGTGCCCTCTTTCGGATCCAATAGTGTTGGTACTGATATAGATGGGTGCAACAAGTACTGATTAATAAATTCTCCAAATTTAAATCATTCATTTAATGAAAATTTAATTATTCTAAATATAAAAAATTAATTATTAATTAATATGGCAGAAATAATGCACTGAATTTAAAATTCAATTATAAAATTTTTTTTAATTTTTTATTAAAAACCAGGGTACAACAGAGTATACATTTATTTGCCATTTTAATGCTTTTGCGGTACCACTTATGGCAAAAAATTTTTCCTCGTGCCTCCTTATCCTTATCTCATAGTGTCTTCATATTTAGGATATCTTAGTTTAAATAGCATTAATACCTATTTAATTTTAATTTCAAAATGAAAAAAATATTAGTAATTCAGTACTCGATTAATAACTCCAATAGATAACATAGGTGGAAAAATTATACGAAATGAAATTTCAATTATGTACGTACACAAGGCGCATCTAACGTGGTAAATTAGCTTTCGATAAGCGATAATAGGACGGAGAAAAAATTACTTTATTAATTTCGACAATTACGCCATTACGCGTCCGTATAAACGAACGCTTACGATAAGCAGGTAATATTCGGCCGTTATCTAAGAATCTGCTCGGATAAGGAAGAAACCCGTTGATAAGGATAACTAGGGTGTGATTTTCTCGCGTATACATATTTCGGTGATATTTTAAAAATTACGTGTTCGTGCTGGTTTTAAGCACCACTGCGAGAGGAAATTACGTTCGGTGGTATTTTTAACGATATCGCGATACAGGTATGTGCATTTTAATCGATGGTTTTTTTCGTATTAAAATCGCTTCGGTAGCGAAATTGACGCTTTCATTAGCGAGGGTCGTTGTGCTGGTATTTTCTATGTAAACGAGATGAGGTTATGCGCAAGGTTGATTTTTCGGGGTATAATGTGACTTGGTGTTTTTTTTTTCTTCGCTATCGATGGAAAACGTGGATGGGAAATTAGACTGTATTCTCTTTCGGAGTTTCAGCGTGGCGAAATATTCGCCATTTCGATGATGGTTGAAAAAAATATCATTTATTAATTAAGCCGAGAACGTGGCGATTTAATTAGTAGCTGTGGCGTTTCCCTAGAGAACGTGTACCTCTGGAACGGTGCACTACGTAGTACGTATGCGGATAAGTGTAGAAGTAGGCACCGAGTTACGAGTTGCTGGTATCGTACGTATTGTATAAATGGAACTAGGCGTATATTTGGGTTTATGGGCGCGAGTTAGGTGCGTGTGTAATGTGCACGTACGTTAAGAGAGTATTACGTGTATACGTACGCACACGGATACATTAGGATATGGCATTTTGTTGGGTACGATAGGTAGTGTAGGTAATCTCAGTGTATTAGGGAACCGTTAATCGATTATACGTACGGAAGATAAACGCGAACGCGTGTACCAATGGTGTGCGATATTTAGGCACCTATTAGACGAGGCTAGCGAAACGTTTAATTTAACGGAGTATTTTTTTTTTGCATTGCTGCAGGTGAACTTGGTGCGGAAATGATCTCATTATTTTAATGGAAACGCAATACGAAGATGACAGAAGAGGAGATGTGAACGAGCCGCAATTTGAGATGTAATATCAGTCGCGACAACCTATAATCTAGCATTGACGATAAGGACAAAGAGTACTCCTTTAGATTACCAACGAGTCGAGAGTGGACATTTTAGACGCGACTTATCGGTGACGTGAGCGAAGACAAATGGGCGGTATCGGTCCGACCGGGTCTATTGGCGGTCCGGAACAACAGTACGCGTTAAAATGGAACGATTTTCACGCCAGCATATTGAATTCGTTTCGCCATTTGAGAGACGAAGAAGATTTCATTGATGTTACCATTGCCTGCGACGGGTTCTCATTTACAGCCCATAAAGTCGTGCTGTCCGCGTGCAGCCCGTATTTTCGTTCATTGCTCAAGGTACGTATGCGGTTCTCGCACAGGTATCGCGTGATCGATTACTTACTACAAAGGTGGCGTATTGTACGACGAGAAAGGGGCTCAAGGGTGCCAGGTGAGGGTAATGTGTGCAAAGGTGGGTACACAATGGACACGCGGAGAGATCAAAGTAACCGTAGGTGATTTGGTTAAATGCTGGTCGCAGGTGTACATTCGCCAGTTCCTCGGCTGCTCAACGAGCAGGTAAATTTTCGCTGCTAGAAATTAATGGAGAATAATTTTTCGCAGGCTAATCCGTGCCAACACCCTATTGTAATATTACGAGATGTGCGGAAACAAGATATGGAGGCGTTGCTTAGATTTATGTATAACGGCGAAGTGCACATAGGTCAGGAACAACTATCTGATTTTTTGAAGACTGCGCAAACATTGCAGGTTCGCGGCTTAGCGGATGTATCCACCAAAGATCAACATAAATTGACAAGCGTAAGTTGATTATTCAAGATAATGACCTTGAGTGATGTTATCACGAACAAATTGGTTTCTAATTTTTGTCCATTTTGATTTAGAATACCAGCACGTCGATACCCTGGTCATCGAATCTAACCGATGATGATAGCCAGTCGCTACATAATACGAAACATAATACTAGTGTAGATAATCCGCCGCCGTCCAAAAAACCACGTAATTCGGAACATCAGAATTCCAGGTATTCGGAATCGCCGCCTTTGAATAGGGACAACAGTTGCGATAATTTAGACGGTAAACCACCCATCTCGGATGCTCTGTTAACGCAAACGCTACACGAAGGATCGCAGTCGATTCCCAACTCTAATGCGGTAAGCTTGTGTACCAATGGTGAACGTAATTGGTGACAGGAATCGATAAATCGATGGTAAAATATCCAAATCGATAGTAATTCGAAATTATTGATGTATCGATAGCAAAATTGAATAAATCGTCGTTTCGAATAGGATTGAAAAAATTTACACGTAGATAAATCACTCGTAAAATTAAAAAAAAAAAAACATCAATATATCGATAATTCAAGGAAATTATAATCATACGTTAATGTTATGAGGAAAAAATCGATCCATAAAAATGAATAAATCAGTGATTAAGCTATGTTTTCAGCGCTGAGAAGCATTCGAAGGAATTGATGCATCGATTTCAAACTTAAGGTGGTCACAATATCGATTATAAACTCAAAGAAAAAATCAGGATTAAAAATATCACTAATCGATATTAAAATTAATGATTACTAGTGAATTTAGAAATTGATGTATGTATAATAAAATCGATAACGAAATTGAGAAGATAATTATCTTGAGTTAACATTTAAAAAAAAATTAATGCATCGATATTAAAATGAGAATAACCGATATATTAAAAATGAATCTTGAAAATCATCAGAATAGAATAATTACCGGTACATACTACATTACATATATCGATAGTGAAATTAATATCAAAGTCGAATAGATCAATATCTCATTAAATATAAAAATATAAATATATATACCTATTATATAACGTACAATTGCGCATTTATATGTCGACTCATCGATATTAAAATTAAATTGGTAGATATATTTATCGATTAAAACTTGAAACAAGCGAGGTCGCTGGACCTGGCAATAGGGTTTTTGCTATAATGTCACAGACTACTAATCACTACTTTATAATATGAGCCTGGTAATATTACGTTATTCACGTTACGTAATTTCGGTAACTTACCGAATGGAAGAATGAACATCGACAAATTCATTTTAAAGTCAAACTTAAAGCATAATTATTTTAAATTTTAAGGATTTGTATAATAAAAACTATACAATTTTCTCGGTCATTTTAATAATAATATTTTTTAATTCAAGTTTTATATTTTGATTTTTTGAAATAATTTTAATTCAATTTGTTTAATTTAAAATTAATTTATTTCATTTCTTATATCAAAGTTAGTTGAATTTTGATAGGTACATGTTCTATTTTCAAACCTATCTCTTTTCATGTTCTAATTCAAAATTTCTAATATTTATTAATGAAGTTGAAGAATTCAAATTTTTTGTTTTCGAATTCGAATGTTTTTCTTTTTTCATTATATTAATGAACTGAATAACAAATAAAGTATAAACGAAACAGAAACACAAAATAAGTTGAAAAATAATTGAAGAAATAAGAAACATAGACCAATAATTACGGGTAATTCGATATTTTTCGTTACTACCATTTGTCCGTTAGGTAGCGCAATTGTTTATTTGATCCTTAAAGATTTGATCTGCGGTCAGAAGACTGAAAAAAGTAAAGCAAAAACCCTAAAAAATCGAAACAAAAATATAAATTCATCCGTTCTGAAATATTGAATAGTGGTGAATTTGGAAATTGATATGAATTGGTAAAAAATAAAAATAAAAAGATAATTATCTTGAGTTAACATTTGTGACCCTGAATAAGAAAAAGGACTAGGTGTCCAAAATTGATTTTCGGTTTTTTGTCGTTTCGGGTGGTTGACCTCATGCTCTTTCATAGAAAATAATCAGAATTATAATCGATCAAATGTTTTATCGATAAATATCGATAACTCAGAATTTTTATCGATAATTATCGATTATAATTGTGATTAAATAAGCGCTGAAAGCACTTCTGAAAATCACAAAAAAAAGGAGAGAAAATTGACTTGAATTGATTTCAACGTTCTATAATTAAATATATTTGACAAATGCTTTAAAAAGGAAAACTTTTCTGAAATCGTGATGATGCAGTGAAAAAAAATCAGAGTTATCGATAACTTTATCGATAAAATGATTATTATCGATAATCGTTAAGAAAAATTTTTATTGATAAGTTATCGATAATTTATATCATTAATTAGAATTAAAAATAAATAAAAAATTGCTCCGTGAAGTCAACATCTTGATTAAAAGATTGTATACATTATAAACGATTCATAATCTTCTTTTCAGTATCCTGTAAAATTAGTGTTCAGACGCTTAGGTACCTCTTTAATCCAGGGTCACATTTAAACAAATTAATGCATCGATATTAAAATTGAAATGGATAATACATAAATAATAAACCCAAAGAAATCATCAGAATTGAAAATATCGATAGTGAAATTAATATCAAATGATCCATATTAAAATTAAAGTAGTAGGTGTAGTGTACTTGAAAAAAAAATCAAAATTGAAAATATAAATTAATACGTGCTAAAATTAAAGATTATTCGTTGGTTTGGAAACTGTTCTATCGATAATATTATAATTAATAGCAAAAATTAGTGCACTAAATATCTCAAGTTACATTTAAAAAATTGATACATTGATATTAAAATTAAAATGGGCCATATATTGAATAATAAACCTAAAAAAATCATCAGTATTCAAAATATCGATGACATCCAAATTAATTAGATCATTATCTCTAGTTACATCGAAAAAATTTATTTATATTGATTGATCGATATTAAAATGATTGTATGATTGTACTGATGTACTGAACTTGAAAAAAAAAATCGAAGTTGAAAATGTAGATTTATTCGTACTAAAATGAAGAATTATTCATTAATTTGGAAACTGATTCATCGATAATATTATAATTTTATTCATAACAAACTGAGAAGACTAAAATATCTCGAGTAATATTTAAAAAAATTGATACATCGATATTAAAAATGAAATAGACTACATATCAAAAAACAAAAAAAAACTTATCAAAGTTATCAATATCGATGTATTGATGGTAAAACTGATATCAAAATTGCTACAAAGATTAGTATAACTATAAAACTTTTTTTTTTTTTTGGTAAAGCGATATATTATATTGAAATTGAAATGTTAATATGAAAACTGTACACTTGAAGAAAAAACCATGGAAATGGAATTTAACGATGTTTCGATATTTACATTGGTGAAGTAATTGTAAACTTGAAAATCGATATTGAAGAAAACATTGTCTCGAGAAATATAAAATACAGTTCACAAATCGGTATTAAAATTCGAGTTATTCAAATTGGAGATTTTTTTAATTCACTGGTTATCTTGAGTTGTACAAAGAATGAAAAAATTTGCGTGAAAATTACTTGTATACTTGGGAGCTTTAAAATTTTATTCTTATTTTATGAAAACTCAAAATTTGACATAAAAAAAAATTAAATAGGTAGGTACGAATAATTTATTGTCTGGGTAAATTTTTAGTCTTGATTTCTGTCCTACTTAACTGAAAAAATTGAAATCTTAGTGAATATGAATTTAATAGATATTTCGATATTGATATTGAAACAACTGAGGTATCTTGAAAAAAATCTTTTAAATTAGAAACATCAATATTTTTTCGACAATTTTGAATGATGGTAAAAAAATCAACGCATCGATACTAAAATTAGAATGATTCATATAATTGATTATAAATTTAGAAAATTATTAAAAATAAAAATATCGATTTAAAAAAATCGATTTGTCGATAATAACATTTAGAATAATGATATAGAATTGTGATTTTGAATAAAATCGAAATATCTACTCGTATATAGCTGTAGATAAATTAGTGATAAATGTGAAGTATTTATCGATATCCAAATATAAATGATTAGTATCTCCCATGACCTTGAAAAATTAATCGATATTGTAAAATTTAAATAATCGATATATCTCATTGATAACCTGAAATAAATATCAAATTGCAAATATTAAAAATCAATGTCCATAAATAAATATAGATTTTGAACTCGAAAAAATCGAAGTATCGATATTCAAATGGATGTAAAATTAGAGAAATCGAAGAAAAAACACGTATAAAATCGATATACAATAATAAATCAATGCATGAGTTTTAAAATAAATACTTACATTCAGTTTTTCTATTAAGACTGTAAATAATTAAATAAATCGTTATTATAATCCAAAAAAATTTATGAAAAAAATTTTAGAATATTGATACGATGATTAAAACCATGGATTTCTTATTTTTTGTCATAGAACATCATTTTTTATTTCAAAATGTTGAAAAAACGATTTGAAATTTAAGTCTCTCGTATACGTAGTGGGAACATACGTAACTCCCCAGTCGATCTCTAAATCAGCTGTTTTCTCATAAGCTTTTTACTCATCGAAAATATTACCATCGATATCTCGACCTCTGTATTGTTAGCAAAAGGAATCGATTTAACTCATCGTAACATTTATCTCGTATAGTTTTTCAACTTCGGATTTTCTTTAATCGATTTATCATTTTATCGATCCTAATAGTTGAAAACGGTATCCGAACCATCCTCACAAATACATTCGTCGAACGAAGATAGTAACTCATACGACGACGAAGCGAGCGACGCCGAAGGTACGGAGAATGGTCACAACAGCGTCACGGATTTAGCGCACCCAAAATTAGAACCGCCGGATTACTCGTTAGGCGATCGGTCTCGTAATGATTCCATAATGAGTCCGGCGCTATTCGATACGCAAAGACAGAGAAGCGGATACGGCAGCGGTTTGTTTAATATACAAGGTAATTTCGCGTTATTCTTCAGTCGTCTAATCAAAGTCTCTGTTGTAGCTAATTTTCCCATGCGAACTTTTACGCGTTGACAGGTTGAAAAATTGTCCATTTAAAAGGCCCACGTGGTGGTACGACGAATGCCACATGGGTCGTGAATTTTCGATTTATGGATCTATTTTTTATACTTATAAGGCTGTAAAGTGGTGTTTATTTCTCAAGGTTTTTTTTTTTTCTGGTTCGTAATATCTAAAATATAAGTATTGTGAGAAAATTAACTTCGAAAAAATTTCGTAAAAAATCGAAATTATTTGGATAACGAGAATTTTGTTATTTCCATTCGTTATTATCTCGGCGAAGAATTTTAATTTATTCATCGCTTTATCAATGGTAAATTCACCTTTCTTGCCCTCGTTCGGGTTATTAAAATTTTTTTCATGGGGTTAAATTAATTCAGTAAAATGACACACTTTCATTTTACGATAAGATAATTTGCTTTTTTTAACCTCGCACCTTTTATCAGGTACTTTCATTCCTCTACTTGGAAAAGTGGCAGTAGGGATTTACAGATAGACGTATGATTTATTTTTAAGGCTAATTAAAATTATCCAAGTATCATCGTTCGAATACCTCACTTCCTTACTGCATTCTTCGCGTGTAAAGAACATGCTGCTTTTCTCGACTCCTTAGATACATATACTTTATCGCCGAATAAATGATTCGTGTTCGCTAACACGAGTAAACCATAGATCGGATTTGATAAAATGAATCGTACTAACAGAGCGCATTATGATTTCAGGCATTGCTGGCTTAATTCCGGGTCCTTCGGGGATGCATAATAATAGTCAAGATAGTTACGGTAAGTGAAAATTTCGAAGATGAAAAAATTATTTTAAATAGATTAATTCAACGAAGGGCACATCGAGTCATTCCAATTACCTATTTACTCGAATTACGTGTATTTACGAATAGTCTAGTTTTTGTGGACTATTTTCCATTCTTGGGAAGCCCTAAGTCTGAATATACCATGTTCCCAACTTTGAAGTGTGGTCATTATGGAATGAGGGTCTTGAAAGGGGCAGAATTAGTTGCTATTTTTTATAAAAGCGTAGACAGTGATTATGCGATATTCCCGAATCCACTGGTGGTCATTGAGGTACTAGCTGTCATAAAGAATGTTAAGTGAGCGTTATTGATTATCAAAAATAGCTGGGAACATTATTTAAAATACTGATTTAAATATATTACGTCATTTTCTCAGTTAATATTGGTTTTAATAGGAGAAATGAATATCAACGAAATTAATTTTTTTTAATTTTAAGCAAAAAAGGTTTTATACATTTTTCGATTAAAATGTTTCCCAAGGGCTAACAACTCGCTTATCGACTAATTTATGATAAATTTTGTTTTAACATGTTCAATTGTTTTATGTTCATTTTGATAATCTCCTCCTCCTCCTTCCCCCTCCCCTTCTCTTCACTGTACGTATCACGAAAAAAACTTTCACATTAATACTGAAGTAATGAGTTTTTGATTTTTAATGGAAAAAATGTTTATTTGTTTTTTCTGTGAAGTATTTTCCCCCTCTTTCTCTCCTAATCAGCTTATTTCCATTATTAATTAAATAAGAGAGGTTTTCGACTTCGGAGGACACTCGGTCGAAAAAACGAATGTAACTTTTTAAAATTAAAATTAAAAACTAATTAATTTTTTGCATTACGATTTTTGTTCTAAATGCCATATTTACTGAGAGGAACGAATATGAGCTATAAATCAGGAACATGTTTCAACATTTAAATGCATCGTACACAAAAAATGGATTGAACTTTTCGTGTAAGAAATTAAAAGTAAAATAAGTTTATATAATAATTTTTCTCATAAATGTCACGTATACTGAAATAAATAGGAAAAACTTAGCCAAATGAATATATTAAGGCGAAATCATACGAAAATAAATTGTCAAGTGGTTTTTTTCGACATTGCGAAGGATTTTATTGAAAAAATTGATAGGACTATTTTTATTCAGAATTAATTATAGATTGATTTTGTTTCCGTTCATTTTTCCTGTAAATTGCATAATAACGAAGATAAATACCAAAAACCTATTTTAAGACGATTTTACGCTCCCTTGGGACATATGAAAATTAATCCGAAAGTTTGGTATATTACTTAGAATTACGATTTTGATGAAGTTCCCAAAATCAAAGATTAATAACGTTCACCGTATACTTTTCAAGGGAGCTGGTACCTCATTAAGCAAGAGTGGGGGGAGTGTGGTGATGCGTATGTTCATCTTTGAAAATCACTGTATCGAAAATATCTGTATCCTCGCGGTTACTTATGAGTACTTATGGGAGGAAATTTCGACCCTTCGTGCCCCCCCCCCATCCCTTATCGATAAGATTTGTAGTTGAAGACATTGCTAGCAAATTACGTATTTTGAACGTGTTGCTCGTATAAATTATTGTCAAGTTCGATGTACTCGTAGCATGTGGTGAAAATATCCTCCTCCCTCTCCACCGCCCCCCCCCTGTTTACTTTGGAGAAATCTCAATTTTTTTGCATGAATAAAGAAATGAAGAATGAAGAGTAATTTAAAAAGTAATGCTTTATTTCGCTCTTTCCCCTCCCCCTCCCCCCAAAAAAAGTCAGAAATATAAACATTTGAGTTCGCTCTCCCAGAACCATAGTTTCCAATATTTGGTACTTTGTAATAGCTTGATTATTTATAGAAAAATTCAACTAAAAAGAAAAATTGAAATGGAACCAAAATTAGTTTTTCTTTAGGTGTTTTTTACGCGAATTATTTTATTAGTGTATAATGGATCCGTGGTTCTCCCTTCTCCCCTCCCCCTCCCCCTGTTCAAGTTGGAAAATTTATATTAGCATTTAATAAATCGAAGGTTCCCCCTCCTCTTTCTTCAAATTTGGAAAATTGTAATTTTTTGTATAAATAAAAAAAAATTAAAATGAATCGTAAGTAACTTGAAATTTATCACATGAATCGAAAAACAAGAAAAATTAAAATTACGTTCTCACCTGGGAAAATTTTGGAAATTATCCGATGAAAAAAATATATTAAAAACATCATAATTACCTATGTTTTTCCAACACTCGCAATTCTCTTCCCTCTGTCTTATTCAGTAGGTTGGAGAATCGTGATTCTTTTAAATGAAAATAAAATAATCGAAAAATAAACAATTATAAATAATTACAAATTTTTTACGTTCATCTTAAAAAGATAAAAATTAAAACTGAAGAAGAAAACATCAATTCATCATTTGAAACTACGCTATTTGAATTATGATGCCACTATTATCAAATCAGATTTGAAAAAAAAAATTTGCAGGAATTTTATTTATAAAATTTAAATGTATAAAATGTATTATTCAATTAATTGATTTTCATTATTCAAAAATTGTAAGGAAAAATGTTTAATTTTTGTCAAAATAAAATTTATTTTAAAAAAATGAATAAATATTTGTATTTATAATAATATTACAGAATTATAAGAAATTAAAATAATAAAAATTATTACAAATGATGCGTAGAAAAAAAATTATATTAAAAAAAAAAACATAATTATTTAATTAATCATGTTAAACTCGTACTGTTTCCATACTTCAGCTGCTGAAACACTGTCCAAAATACCCCATTCAACGTTCTCTGTATTTCTCCTAAACTGACAAAATATTTTCAGACAGCCCCTCAAATATCATCAACCTTTTTTCCTTCCTTAACACATCCAAACTTTACTTCCTTATCTAAATATAAAACAGTCAAATAAATTTCTCTCACGTATCCAAAAATTTTATAATTTTTAAAGAATTATTTTTTTGGGGTAAATTTAATAGATAAATTTATGAAATAATTTATTTTATAAAAATTTAATTTTTATTTAAAATTTTAATGTTTTTATTTGAACTAAAATTTATTTGTTTTTAAAAATTAATTTATCTCTGGGCTGTTGAAAAAAAAAATCA
Source organism: Phenacoccus solenopsis (assembly GCA_009761765.1). Classification (NCBI taxonomy): domain Eukaryota; kingdom Metazoa; phylum Arthropoda; class Insecta; order Hemiptera; family Pseudococcidae; genus Phenacoccus; species Phenacoccus solenopsis. Next base: position 44,483,186 of record CM019753.1, read on the forward strand.
ATTGCTGAAAATAAGTTCTGTTTTCCGTTTTGGGGGGGGGGAAGTCCCGAGCGTTGCTCATCAGAATCTAGGCGATTTGAAGAATTCTTCGTGCAACCTTGAAATTGCCAGCAGTGATTGGGAACATAGTATATTTGCACCTAGCAACTTATAGACGATTGTAAGAGTCGTTCGAGTAACCTAGTATAAGTTGCCAGCAGTGATTCGGAACGTAGCACGTTTTCACTCGATATTTATGAGAGTTGCAGCGCTAGTTAGAATTCACGACGTTGATTCTCCGTAGCACTTCTTGACCCACAGAAAGTAGATTAGAAGCGTTATGGTTACTTGCGCGATGTATATTTTCAATATCATCGTATGGTGTACTCGTGTGACAAAGCAACAGGTGCTAGCTTATAGAGAGCGGTTGTGGTTACGAGCTTACGAACGAATAAGACTGATCTCCCATACGAGCTTATGAAGTGCTTGATTAGCAAAAATGGTTTCCCTTAGTTCGAATACATTTCGCTTACTCTTATATAATTAACATATATAAGTACGAACGAAAAAAAAAAAAATTGTTGAGACAGTTTCAGTGACCTCTGGCTGTGGTGGGGTTCCAGGAGGAAATGGCATTGGCGGTGGCAGCGGCGCTGGTTACGCTGGTATGGCGGAGCCGAAACCCATATGCAAGGAGTGCGGCCGCGTTTACAGCAGCATCAGCAACCTGAAGCAGCACGTGGCGAACGTACATTCGACGGCGCCGCAATGGGAGCCGTGTCCGATCTGCGGCAAGCATTTCAAAACGCGCCAGTACCTGTTCAACCATTTGCTGCAGACGCACGGCATTCGTCAGCGTGGCAATCGTATGCCGATGATGACGTTCGCGCCGCAACAACAGCATTCGTTACACATGAGCGTGACGCTGTCGCAAACGATGCCGACGACGACCACGTCGCGACATCAACCTGTCGGCTTCGCGCAGCAGATGATCGCGGCATCGTCCGGCCTGCCGCACTCGCCTATGGATAATGTGGACAGAGAACCCCACCAAGCCACTGCGTCCGTTTCGCATAAAGATCGAGATATGACCAGCACCATGGAGCAGTGTTTGCAGTATTTGTCTTCGGCCACCAAGTGATCCTCGGCGGTGATTGCATTCCAAAAATGGCGTAGCGTTAAGTTTACCAAAGGGGTTTTTATTTTGGGATTTTTTTGTTTTTAGAAAATTGTATTTTCGAAAGTTTAACAAAATATTTTGTCTAGTCGAACACGAGATCGTATTGCTCGTGTTGTAGTTATTGGTATTGTAAATACGTGTTTTGCGAGTGAACCATCCGCCAAGTGGTGCTGGCAGGTCGAAATTGGTTTTCTTTATGTACCGGATGGATACGATTGAAAAGCGCGGACGTACCGGAGGGCTTGAGAATTAGTGTTCCTTCTTCCATCTATTCATTTGTGTCGAATATACATCTAAAATAATATTTACCGTTTAATGTAATAATTAATTTTGTGCAAGTTGACGATTTCCTGGAGACGAGTTATTGCACACAATGATCGCTTTCATCTGCAAATGTCACTGTCACGCCCAGCCTTTTGTAATTAAATGGAAAAAATGAGATCGATTTTCACTAAGAAAAAAAAAAGAAAAGAAAATAATAAAGGAGTATTTATCATTAGTATTATAATTGGCCAATGACAATTTGTGAAATAAAAAAAAAAAAAAAAAAAAAAAGAATGGAAGGAAAAAAATTGAAAATTTGATGAAAAATTTTTTATTAGTGCAATAATAATTATAAAGTGGCCAACGACCATTTTTTGAATAAAAAAAAAAAAAAAAAAAAAAATAGAAAATGGAAATTTAACGAAATATTCATCACTAGTGTAATAAGTTGCCAACGATAATGTTTATGAAATTTAAAAAAAAAAAAAAAATTGAAAATTCGACGAACTATTTATCATTAGTGTAATAATTGGCCAACGACAATTCGCGAAATTTAACTAATACCTGTTGGCTTGGGCTTGTGCAGATGGCGTTTGCGATGGTGTCAGTATCAGTGTCATTGGTAATAGTGGTGGAAGTGGTAATGGTCGGTATGATTGCCCGCTCTGTGGTACCGTATTCCTAGACGCAGCCACCGTTCGATCCCATCTAGAATTGCATTATCCGCGCGAAAGCTCCCAGTGCCCGGTACCATCGTGCGCCAAATCGTTCGCACATCCGAATTCGGTGCGTAATCATATGCGCATGAAACACGCCGCCGTTTGGGCCAAAATGAAGCAAATGAAGTCGCAATTGTACGATTATTATAACGTGGAAGAATTCTCGTGATGTTGCCAATTATACGCGGTGGTTCCTTGAGTATAGAAAACCAATTACGTTTATGCGCATTTCTTATTTTAAATTTATTTTACCATTTTATTTATCGAGAGTATACAACTGTACAGCTTTGTTAATACGCTTGAGCTTTTGTTTGGGTTTTTTTCTTTTTGAGAAAATTTATATACCTGGTTTTAATATTCCTATATTTTATTTCGCAAATGTATGTTTTTTTTTCCTTGGCGTTTATTTGTTATTTTATCTCGGAATCTTATACCTCAGTATGCGTTGCTAGTGAAATTAAATTTTGTATGTTATATACGAAGATTTATTGAAAATTGTGATGTTTTGATTACGATGAATAAATTTATTTCGTTTTGAATTTAGTCGAGTTTTCATTATACGGTGTTCAAAGAGAGGGGTATAGGTAATGGAATGGCTCGAATAGTGGTTTGGTAGAAAGACAGAAAATTATTTTCAAAATTATTTATGTATTAATTTTTTTTCTTATTAATTGAAATTTCAAGGTATGATGAGAAGGAGTTCAGAAACGGGAAAAGTTCGAGCAACGGATCCTCGACCTTGTCCGAAGTGCGGCAAGATCTACAGATCTGCGCATACGTTGAGGACGCATTTAGAAGACAAACATACGATATGTCCGGGATATAGATGCGTGCTATGCGGTACGGTGGCGAAATCGAGGAATTCGTTGCATTCGCATATGTCGCGACAACATCGCGGAATTAGTACTAAAGACCTTCCTGTGTTACCCATGCCGTCGCCATTCGATCCGGAATTAGCGTCGAAGCTGTATATGAAAGCTGGTATTAAGGTGAGTGGTGATTGGATGGAGCGAATTGATTTTTTTTGTCGATGTTTTTACGTTAAATATAATTTTGCGATCATTTTATTCAATTTAAAAAAAAAATGTAAGCAGCCATGCCGCATTACTGGAGCTGAGTTTTTAATTGGAGCTTGTTTTGATTTAGTAATAAGCTTGCTTAACCGTTCATGACTACAGGCCACACCCAATACCAAGTCTGAAAACCCCTACCCTATCCTTTCCAAAAACACTTAAGAAGTTGAATTTGGCACAAATGTAGTATTTCTTGCCATGAAATAATCATATGAACACATATTTCTCAAATTATAACTATTTGAGGGTCCTCAAATTATCTTCAAATCTTGATAATCCGCCATTTTGGATCCATTTTGACTCAAATTTAAGAGGTTATATTCTGGTCACAAACTAATCCTACACACAAAGTTTGACCATTCTAGGCCGATTTGGTGATGAGATATGGAAGATTCATGAAATTTCCTGCAGCAATTTCCCCTCCAAAAGCCGTTTTTTGCTCTAACTCCCCTCCAAAATCACTGAGGAAGCTAAAATCAAAATACGTTTGTCACTTGGGCTCATTTTATCATATGACACAGCAATAAAAAATTTTCGACCCCTCCTGTACCCCCACTACTATTTTAGGTTGATAACCCCGCCTTCCCCCAGTGAATTCGCGATATAGTATACAACTTATCTCCAATAACCATATGAATTCATATTAATTACATTTTTACCAACTTGAGGCTCCTCAAGCTCTACTCAAAATTTTGATAATCCGCCATTTTGAATCCATTTTGATCCAAATTCAAGAGGTCATATTGTGGTCACCAACTAACCTCACACACAAAATTTGACCTCTTTAACTTGATTTGGTGGGGAGATATGGAAGATTCAAGAAATTTCATGACTCAAAACTTCCTCAAAAAGCTGTTTTTTGATCTAACTCCTCTCAATATGCACTTAGGAAGCTGAAATTTGGATATGTTAGTATCCGTGACTCACTCTTTCATATGAAATCAAAAACGAAAAATTTGAGCTATTTGCCCTTCTCCAGCCCCCTCAAAATTTGAGTGATCCGCCATTTTGAAATTTATCGAAAAAACAAAAAAACTATTTTTGCGTATTTTCAAGAAGAGTTCCTCACCGAATTTTGAGCGAATTTTATCCACACCCGCCTGCGCAAGGCGAGTGACACAAAAAACGCAATTTCTCAAAAACAGGTTTTTGCTAACTCTCCTCAAAATGCACTTAGGAAGCTGAAATTTAAATATGTTGGTGTCCGTGACTCACTCTTTCATATGAGATCAAAAACGAAAAATTTGAGCTATTTGCCTCTTCTCCAGCCCCCCTCAAAATTTGAGTGATCCGCCATTTTGAAATTTTTCGAAAAAACAAAAAAAGCAGTTCTGCGCATTTTCAAGAAGAGTTCCTCACCAAATTTTGAGCGAATTTAATAAATACTCGCCGGCACTACGCGTGGGGAAAAAAATATATATATACCAAAAAGTTGGACATTTGCCAGATGATTACAAATGGTCTGAAACGCAAAGATTTGAAGACCCCCCCTCCCCCGACCTTCCCTTCCCAAATCAGGTAGGCTGTAATAGCTATCGTTTTGATTAAAAACTCAGCTAAAAAACGTGAAACGTAAGCAGTCACACCTTGGAGCTGAGTATGATCGATGCAGGTTGAAATTTACAGATGATGCAGTGAGCTCCTTCGTGTCCACAGAATACATTCAATACGAAGTTTCGATACTCCTACCTATCTGTTCCAAAATCACATACGAAGTTGAGTTCAAAATATGTAAATTTTTCTCAATGGAATCATATGAGTCTATATTGATCAAACTTGAGCTATTTGAAGCTCCTCAAACATTCCTCAAATTTTGACGATTTACTAATAATTCAAATTCAAAGTGATATTTTGGTTTTGATCTTCCTAGGTCGATTTGGTGAGCAGATACGGAGAATTTATGAAATTTCCTGTGGCAATTTCTCATCCAAAAGCCATATTTTGCTCTAATTGTCTTCTAAATGCACTTAGGAAATTTTTTTTAGCTGAGTTTTTACTAAAGAGCGACAACTATTACAGCCTACTTGTTTTGGGAACGGAAGGGGACGGTGGGGTCTTCAAATCTTTGCGTTTCAGACCATTTGTAATCATCTGGCAAATGTCCAACTTTTTGGTATATTTATATATTTTTCCTCCACGCGTAAGCGCGAGCGGGAATTCATGAAATTCGTGCAAAACTTGGTGAGCGAATCTACTTAGAAATCTAACGATACTATTTTTTTGTTTTTTTCGAAAAAATTCAAAATGGCGGATCACTGAAATTTTGAGGGGGGCTGGAGAAGAGACAAATAGCTCAAATTTTTCGTTTTTGATACCATATGAAAGAGTGAATCACGGACACCAACATATCTAAATTTCAGCTTCCTAAGTGCATTTTGAGGGAAATTAGAGCGAAAACAGGTTTTTTAAGAAAATTTTGTTTTTTGTAGTCTACGCGTAACGCCGGCGGGTATGTATGAAATTCGCTGAAATTTTGGTGAGAGACTCTTCCTAGAAATATGACTGAACCCCTGTTTTGTTTTTTCGATAAATTTCAAAATGGCGGATCACTCAAATTTTGAGGAGGGCTGGAGAAGGGATAAATAGCTTAAATTTTTCATTTTTGATCTCATATGAAAGAGTGAGTCACGGACACTAACATATCCCAATTTCAGCCTCCTAAGTGTATATTGAGAGGAGTTAGAGCCAAAAACAGCTTTTTAAGGAATTTTTGAGTCACGAAATTTCTTGAATCTTTCATATCTCGTCCCCGAATCGACCTAGAAAGGTCAAACTTCGTGTTTAGCATTAGTTGATGACCAGAATATGACCTTTTCAAATTCGATCAAAACGGATCCAAAATGGTGGATCATAAGGATTTGAAGATAATTTGAGGACTCTCAAATAGTTATAGTTTGAGAAATATCCGTTCATATGATCATTTCATGACAAGAAATACTACGTTTTTTAGCCAAATTCAACTTCTTGAGTGTTTTTATATGGAGTAGGGTAGGGGTTTTTGGACTTGGTAATGGGTGTGGTCTGTAGTCATAAAGGGTTAAGCAAGGTTGTTACCAAATCAAAACAAGCCTCAGTTAAGAACTCAGCTCCAGTAATGCGACATGGTTGCTTACGTTTTTTTTGTGGTGTCATACGATGAAATGAGCCCAAGTGACAACGTATTCTGATTTTAGTTTCCCTAGTTAATTTAGAGTCGGAGTTTTTTGAACAAGCCATAATTAAAAACTCAGCTCCAGTGATGCGGCATGGCTGCTTACGTTTTTTTTTTTTTTTTTTTTTTTTTTTTTTTGACAAAATGAAAAATTACGTAGTTAGGTATCTAAATGAAGAGAATTGAATATCCAGTAATTCGAATTCTTCATTTTTCAATTGCCCCTTGTTTTATTTGAGAAAAGGGGAGAAAATTATCATATTTTGCGCTGTATGTAATTGAGTCGTGTATTGAAACATGCTGTGTTAGGTTTCGAAATAATAAAATAATGTCTACTTTTCAACTTTCTCGTTATAAGGAGAATTTTGTTACATAGGCAATATTAATCCTTCAGCAATTCTATTTGTAAATCGTCGAGGAGAGGAATGGAATTCTGAGAATAAAGTCACTTATAATTTTTTCTTAAAGTACATACCTCGACCACTTACAGTGTAAAAAAAGGCCATTTTCATCAATTTTCTTAAATAAAACAAGGGCCAATTTAAAAATGATAATTTCGAATTATTGGGAATTAAATTCTCTTCATTTTGGTATCCAGCTTGGTAACTTTTGGTTGTGTTCTTCATTTTTCAACTGAGGGGTTCTTCCTGTAACGTACCAAAAGCGAGATATTTTTATAAACGTTTTTGATAACCTTTTCAGGACCAGGGGCACCCTATTCTCGTGTTAATAATTTAAAAATCGTGGATTATGCTAAAAATATATATGTTACCTTATTTTTTTGTAAATCCTAAGCCATTTATTTTGATATCGAATTTTTTCACCGACATAATTACAATGGAAAAAAGTGTTATCTTTCCACCTCACCCCCCTCCCACTTAGAAAAAAGGAGAGCCCAGCCTTAGGCGATCACATGAGTTCCTATACTGATGAAAGGGTGTTGTACCACGTGTTAAAATGAAATTCCTGCCCTTCGAATTGAGGACGTAACGTAAGGGTGAAAAATGGCGAATGTTCGGCGTCGTTTTACTCTAGGTTAGAATATTAACGCGATATAATTTTTCAGATGTCTCCGGCGGAATTACGAGCCCGAGCTTCGCCCACCGGCACCATAACGCCTCTACGTCGTTCCGATACCAGAATGGACGTTCCGTCGTCGGACAACAACAACTGCAGCGGCGACGACGATCCGCAAGACCTGTCGATCAACTCCGGCAACAAATACGGCTCGCATCCGGTCTCGTCGCCGTTAGATTTTCACCACGGATCGGCGGTCAATAATAAGCTGAATTTGTTATCGCTGGCCGGCAACGATAAGGAAAACCGAGGCCTCTCTATTACCCCAATGGGTCCGATCATGGACGCCTATCTGCAGCTGCTAACCGATAGTAAATTCGTGACGCCCGAACAAGCGGTGAAATTCTCGGCCGAAATGTCCGCCGCTGATATGACCGCCAAGTTGGCAGCTCAGCAGGAATGGGTGAATTATCAACACGGCGCCGTGTCCAATCACGAAGACAACGAATGCTCCACCAGCCAGGACGAAGATTCGTTGAGCGAAGATGAACCCGAACGAGAGTCTATAAAAGCCGAATAAACGAACACGTAACGAAAATTTTACTCTTGGTTGACTGCCATGTACGCGGAGGTTATGTCGTTTCTTTTTTTCTACGTACTCAACGCTTTTATACCGTCCGTTTGTTACTATTGTATTTAACCGTTATTATGTTAAGATATCCCGTTTTTACTATATTCAACCGCGTTACGAAGACAAAATCCGATCGTAATGTTTGCCCAGTGCTCGATTAACTTACGTCGGCGTTTTTATTTACAGCTTCCCCAGTGCTTATGTGTGATTTTTATTAAGCGAAGTTAAGTTTGACTCTACTACTGTTGAATTTTTATTATGATTTCCATTCTCAGTGCAACGCTGAAAATTAATTCACACGGTTGTTCGTTTAGCGATGATTATTTGTAGGCCTCACCTTTCATATATTCGCGATCACTAACGTCAATTATTCGATGAAAAAAGTAAATTCCTCCATTTGTTTATCTATTTTACGTCGCCTAAACGAAGAACTTACGTGGTTTATTTTACTCAGCTAAATGCGCTAATTTTATTCTATTCACTTAGTACGTGTACCCAAATCACGTACGTGTGGTTCTTGAAATATTTTTTCAAGTTGATTATTTTAATTCACGATGTTCTTTAGAACAACAAATACGTTGATCTCGATACCTATAGGTGCTCAGTTTTAATTGAATTATTTTTATCAATTTTTTTTTTTTGGCCTGATTTAGCTAATTTTTAAATTGCCGAAGAGTTGGGTATTGAAAGGAGAGAAATTGAGCAAAACATTTAAATATTCTTCGTTATTTGATTTTTTCAATAAATGTTTATTGAAGAAAATATGGATCAAAAAAATATTTATGGATGATTAATTTTTACGAAATGATTTTCCTTTTTTATCTGTTTATTGGGACGCGAATCAGCTAACTTTTTAATTGCTGACTATTCGAATAAAAAAAAAATGAAGCGAATTATCAAATTTTACTGGAAAAATTTTATAATAATTATTCAATTTTTTTTATTTTATTTAGGGCGTTTTTAAGAACCAGGACTGTTACAGCTTCTTGATGCCTTTGGATTTTTAATTTCAAAAAATTTCAATTGGAATGTGTTTAAATTGAAAATTGATTGAATTAGGTACCAGTAATAACCACTGCAGTTACAAACGCCCAATAAAAAAAAAAAAAATTAGGCTTATCCACATGATGAAAACACTTTGTATAAAACAAACCTTAATTTGAAAATGCTTATAGATTCGAAAATTTCATTAAATTTTTAGTAATTTTTTTGGAAATGATTCGGCTGAAGAAATGGAAAAAGTGAATTATCAAATTTTACCGAAAAAAATTAACTAAAAAAATTATAACTTGAAAAAACCTCGATCAAATATTTTTCAAATTGAAAAAATCCAAATTTTTTTTTTTCAATTAAAAATTGATAAAGTAATATGATAAATTATGCCTAAATTTTTTCGAAATGTATCCACATGATTAAAGCATTTTGTATGAGAAAAAAATTAAATTAAAAAATGCTTATAAATACTTAATTTTTATCATATGTATTTTATTTAATTTTTTGAGCATGGTGTGCTTAATTTTTTTTTTTTTAGTAGTTGACCATTCAAATTTAAAAAAATTAAAAAAAATTGAACTGGCAAACTTTATTGTAAAAATTAGATAATATGAAATTATTTAGTTCTTTTCTAGACGAATTTGAATTTTTAAATTTTTTCAAATTTAATTAAAAATTTTTTTCAAATTGAAAATTGATTGAAAAAATGAAAATTATGACCTAGTTTTTTTGAAATTTATCCCCATGAATGCATTTTTTACTCGAAAAGTACGAATATTATAAATGATTATAAAACCAATGCAGTTAAAAACGCCCAATAAAAAAAAAAAAAATACTCAGGTTTTCTTTAAATTTTCTTCAATTACTTGCAGGATATTTCTGCTAATTTTCAAATGATTAAATATTGAATTAAAAAAAAAAATGAACTTTAATTTCACTGAATATATTTCTTTGAGAAGAAAATCATCATCAATTTTTTTTATCGATATATTTGTATTTTGTACTTTTGGGCATAGTTCAACCAGTTTTTCAACTCTGATTTTCGGGTTGGAGAAAGAAAAATTAAGCCAAAAAATCGTATTGTTTGTTTTATTTTTCTAGTTGAATTAATGTAAAATAATTGAATTTTTTCGCTCAATATAAAAAATTGATTATTGCATTTCATTATTAAAAAAAATAACTAAAAAACCGGAATAAAAAAAAAATTTAAAGCATAGGCTCGAAAGTAATTTTTACTTAGGGTTTAATTCGGACATTTCTGAATCCCCCTTTCCCCGCCCTGCCTATTAATAAAATGATAAAATTTATAAAACAAAATTTTAAAGTGTTTGGAATTTTTAATTTTGTTTTTTTTTTCATTTTTTTTTTAATAAAATTTAAATTTGTCTTGATATGTTGATTAAAAAAAAAAATGAAAATTACTTACTTCTTGAGTAATTTTCAATTTTTTTTTTTTTAATCAACACATCTAGACAAATTAGTTCTATTTTAATTTTGAAGAAAAATTAAATTAAATTGAAAATTTTTATCTGATTAAAAATGAATTGAATTAATAATAAATTATGAAGTTTTCCATGCGATAAAGTAAACTTTTCATTTGTAAAAATCAAAAACAAAATATAGAAGTAATCGAATCGAAATTAAATAACACCTAAATTTATTTTTCATCATTTTTTCAGTATATTTTTTATTATTTCATCTTTAATTGTTCTAGGCGAATAATTAAAGATGGAATAATTTTAAAAAATACTAAATTATGGATTTAAATGAAAAAATTTAATAAAACGAATTCGTGTTTTTAATGTTATGATATTTATCGAGGTCAACAATTTTGTTTTATTTTTTTGAGAGAAGGTCAGACAATAATTGAACGCTTACCAGTGCCTAAATCGAAGGATAAAATAAAAATTTATTATTTTTCACAAATTCAGCCAAACTATACGTGTAATGAACTTCAGCAAGCATTCGAGTTACTTTTAATTTTTTTTTTAGCGTTCACAGTGAATTTTCCTAATAAAATATTCGTCAAACCTTTCTATATGTTATGACGTGATGTATCTACTTTAAGGAAAATATTACGAACGGATTTTCGATCGAACGATATAACTAAAGTATCCCTGCATTATCCATGGTTTAATTACAATATATTTTCCATCCAATAAGAGTAAAAGAAATCGGTTTATTCGATCAAAGTAATATTTAAAAGTCACAAAAGTCATACTAAATTTCGGCCATATATTTTTTTCTTTCGAACGAATTTATGTACCGAAAATGGTACATGTATAATAATGTAATTTTTATAATTAAAATGATACTGTGATGTTGTTGATTTTATGTTATAAATTTTGTTTGAAACTTGTAAATTTTTAATGGTTTATGATTTCTATTAATGTGTGTGTACGTATGCGTGTGTTTATTTTTTTCTCTCTTTCTGTCTTTGATAATACCATGGATTAGATTTATACGTTATAACGAGATTTTCGATGTTATTTTTACCTTTATGTGTATTATACGTGCAGTCGTAGTAATTATTACTACTCTTATAGATGAGATATCTACAATAGCGGAATTAATAGATCCTAAAAAAAAGTAATTTTAGACTGAAGTAAAGATTTTACATACGACTAAAGATTAATGGAACGGCTCTCGTTATTATTTTATATGATTTGTGTTATTTTTAATTTTTTCTTTCTTATTTTACCATTTTGTTACGAACGCAGTACAAATTCTCGTTACACCGCAAACATATTAACAAGTGTGCATTTATTGTGTAGTTTTTATTTATTTTTTTTTTTGTTCATTTCTTCGTATTGGTCTTTGTTTTTGTTTTATTATTATTATTTTTTTTGTTTTTTAATGTTTTATTTTATACATGTACGCGGTTTTTTTTTTCTTGGTAGTACGTGTGAATTCTATAGTACAAATTTCAGTTACTTCCACCGTGTAGATACGAGTAACATACAGATACCAGTATAATTTTCGTCCACGATTTTTTTCTCTTATGTATAATTTTTTTTTTCGTTTTGAATTTTCTGTTATTGTTTATTTATTCTAGTGCGCGTTTGTTTTTAGTACAAAAGTATAGTTATGAGGAAAGTGTAAAATTTAGCCTGTACGTAGTATATCAATCAAAAACCCTGTATATCAGACAATAAGTGAGTTTTAATATCGCAATTTTTATACCGATTTGGTTATTCATTCCATTACAAACTACCTCTTTATGTTTAAGTTAACGATGGATTACGAAAGAGTGTGCTGCAGCACGAGCTTTCGATTTACGTTGATTCCACGATAGTACCTACTGTTCTCTTCTCGTCAGACTTTCATTAATTAACTTTATAGTACAAATTTTCTGAGTCTTATTTTTACATCGCTCTTTTGTGTTTTTTTTTTTTTTTGTTGGTTCATTTAGCGCTTTTTTTCAAGTAGTCACATAGTGCCATATGTAACGACGAAGTTTTACACCAGTGCCATAAATTAACGAATAGACAATAGTACAAAGGAATTACCATTTTTTTGTTATTTTTCCATGTTTCATTCTATGTGTATTGTACTCCGCGTGTATTATTATTTTCGGCTATTTTTTTAATTTTTAATATTTAAAAGATGTGAAAAATCTGTAAGCTCCGATACGTATCGGTGACGTGTTCATTTTATGCATTTATTTCGTCTCTGAAAAAGCTCATATACGAACACTCGATCACTTCAAGTACAAATTATGATTAAGTGTTGTGTTTTTTTCAAGTTTTTTTTTTTTCGTTTTCGCGTTTTTTTCCTTTTGTTAAGTTCGTATTCGCGCTTATATTTGTTTACTTTGCTCGTATTATTTAGAACGTATTCGTTAGCTTATAGCAGTACGCTTTTTATGTAAGTTTTTTTTCGGTTTTTTACTCGATGGATTTTCAGTGCCATATTCCTTTTTTATAGGTTAAGTTTAGATAGGTAGGATAAGTTATTAGGAAGCGAACCAGTTCTAATCAGTATTAAAGCCGTTCTAGGATGCCGAAAAATGCGGAACTGGTTCGGTATTTTGAACTTTCAAATTGAAATTAAAATAGACGGAAAAAAATGCCCAGTATTTACAGATTTACGTGAGAAAATTTTCTAAATTCGCCGTCGTATGCTCAATTGATTGAGATACGATTGACGCTTCTTTTTTTTTTTTTCGTTGTTTCTTATTTCTTTTTTTTCGTTTTTGTACAGGAATATTTTCTCGAAGTTTCGCTCTCTATTGTATATAATTTGTAAAAAAATAAATGTCGAATCAAAAATATGTTTAGTCGGTCAGCTTGCTTTTTCTATAGTACCACAATACCCCGCAGTACGTTACCATGAAGTAACTGGTGAATTCGAATTTTGTTTTGTTTTTTTTTTTTCTGTTTTTCTGACAATATGAATTTTTTTTTATACACTTTTCATCAAAACAAGAGAGTGATATGTTTTAAAATATGATTAGTCATAAAAAGAAGCTCAATTTAAGGTTTAGTATTTTTAGTTTGTTATAATTCATAAATTTATACATAGTTTAACGTGTGTAAAAAGTTTTATAATACAATATTGATGTTTATTGTACGTTCGTGTGAATGTTTTATATATGTCGAAATGAAAATGTTGTATAAAAAAGATTTTAAATTTAAATATATGTGTTATTTCTGAAATATTGATTATTGATTATCTTTCGAGGTTAATTAGTTCGAAATGTATGATCTAGCAAATGGAACGATTATAATGCCCACTTTTTAGCTGAGTTTTTAACCCAAAAACGACAACTATTATAGCCTACCTGATTTGGGAAGGGAAGGTCGGGGAAGGTGGGGACTTCAAATCTTTGCGTTTCAGACCATTTGTAATGATCTGGCAAATGTGCAACTTTTTGGTATATTATATATTTTTCTAGACCTCGCGTAGCGCCGATGGGTATTCGTAAAATTCGCTCAAAATTTGGTGAGAGACTCTTCTTGAAAATGCGCAGAACAACGTTTTTTATTTTTTCGATAAATTTCAAAATGGCGGATCACTCAAATTTTGAGGGAGCCTGGAAAAAGGGCAAATAGCTCAAATCTTTCGTTTTTGATCTCGTATGAAAGAGTGAGTCACGGACACTAACATATCCAAATTTCAGCTTCCTAAGTGCATTTTCAGGAGAGTTAAAGCAAAAACCTGTTTTTGAGGAAATTTCGTTTTTTATGTCGCACGCCTTGTGCAGGCGGGTGTGGATAAAATTCGCTCAAAATTCGTTGAGGAACTGTTCTTGAAAATGCGCAAAAGTGCTTTTTTTGTTTTTTCGACAAATTTCAAAATGGCGGATCACTTAAATTTTGAGAGGAGCTGGAGAAGGGGTGAATACCTCAAATTTTTCATTTTTGATCTCATATGAAAGAGTGAGTCACGGACACTAACATATCCAAATTTCAGCTTTCTAAGTGCATATTGAGGGGAGTTAGAATGAAAAACTGCTTTTTGAGGAAGTTTTGAGTCGCGAAATTTCTTGAATCTTCCATATCACCCCACCAAATTAAGTTAAAGAAGTCAAATTTTGTGTGTGAGGTTAGTTGGTGACCAGAATATGACCTCTTGAATTTGGATCAAAATGGATCCAAAATGGCGGATTATCAAAATTTGAGTCGACCTTGAGGAACTGCAAGTTAGTAAAAATGTAATTAATATGAATTCATATGGTTATTGGCGAGTAAGATGTATACTATATCCCCAATTCACATCCATACATGATGTTGGAGGGGGGAAGGTGGGGCTATCAGCCTAAAACAGTGGTGGGGGTACAGAAGGGGTCGAAAATTTTTTATTGCTATGTGATATGATAAAATGAGCCCAAGTAACAAACGTATTTTGATTTTAGCTTCCTCAGTGATTTTGGAGGGGAAATTACCGCGGGAAATTTCATGAATCTTCCATATCTCGTCACCAAATCGGCCTTGAATGGTTAAACTTCGTGTGTAGCATTAGTTAGTGACCAGAATATGACCTCTTAAATTTGAGTCAAAATGGATGCAAAATGGCGGATTATCAAGATTTGAAAATAATTTGAGGACCCTCAAATAGTTATAATTTGAGAAATATGTGTTCACATGATTATTTCATGACAAGAAATACTACACTTGTGCCAAATTCAACTTCTTAAGTGTTTTTGGAAAGATAGGGTAGGGGTTTTCAGACTTTGTATTGGGTGTAGCCTGTAGTCATGAACGGTTAAGCAAGCTTATTACTAAATCAAAACAAGCTCCAGTTAAAAACTCAGCTCCAGTTATGCGACATGGCTGCTTACGTTTTTTTTTTTTCATTTTTATTGTACCTGTTTTTTTGAGCAGCCAGTCAAGGAATTATTGTATTTAGAGCAGCTAGAGGGTCAATCAGAGAATATTTTTGGAATCCAGAAACGAGATTAGATTAGAAATTTTTTTCTCTTTGTTTTGTTAATTTGTTCGTCGATTTTCATCTTGTAAAAGTACATTTGTTTTGAACCAAAAGATCTTATCAGTTATGGACTACGTCATCTTGTGACGTGTACGATTAAGATATCAAATTGATCTACAAAAAGCATATTAATATTAGTTTTTTTCTGTTATAATATTATGAAGACTGACTGGAGTAAATGAAGATCGATCGAGCTTCGCTCTGTCGGATGATATCGGTAACAGTAGGAACGATACGACTTCACAGCACAAACATATTAGTCTTCAATAATTTACCTCTCGTTGATTTCTACGCTCCTAATGAATACAATAAATTCGGCGTCAATTTTTGCCACAAAGTGAACCCTTTTGATGTTTATGACGATTGTAAAAGTCAAGTGTCTTGTGAGAATGCTTTCCTGTGTCAAGTACAAACGCGAACGTGTAGTATGAAACATGACAAAAAGTTTATGACAAAGCTCGAGATCTCTACATACGAATGATGCATAGTATTCAATAAAACACGTTAGTGAAGTTGCATACGCGAGGATATAAGGTGTTAGTGAGGGTGAACTATCGATAATTATCGATTAAAATTTTACTCAACAATTATCGATATGAATCATTTATCGATAAAGTTATCGATAATTCAGATGTTTTTCACTGCATTATCACGATTTTAGAAAAGGTTATTCCTTTTTAAAGAATTGTGAAAGTGTTTCGTCAAATATATTTCATTATAAACGTTGAAATCAATTCGAGTCAGTGTTCTCACTTTTTTTCGTGATGTTTAGCGCTGTTTTCAGCGCCTATTTAATCGAAATTATTATCGATAATTATCGATAAAAATTCTGAGTTATCTATAATTACCGATAAAAAATTTAATCATTATTGTCATCGCTAGTTATTTTTCTTGATAGTAATAATTTTTTAGTTGTGCCTGCGTGATGCCCTCGCGTTATGGATAGAATTAATTTTTCCTAAGTACATCAGGCTGCTGATTTCGAATATATTATCATATCTCATCACTCATCAGTCGTCACTTCCGTTTTCTAATCACGTAAAAGAACATTAATGGAGAAAAATAAAATTACATTAATTCGGCGCCAAAAATTTTCATTACGAAAATAGGGTATATTTCACATTCATGTTTTTTTTTTTTAGCATAACTAAACTTTGCAGACGGGTTTTCAGGTTTTCTGCGTGACGTCAGAGATTAGTGGGGAAAGAGGAGTGTTGAATGAGTACCAATCAGCACTTTCCTATATATATTTAATTAAAATTTATTTAATATAAATAAATTTTTATATTATTTATTTATATTTTTAATATTTAATATTTAAATTTTAAAATTATTTTTAAATAAGATATTAATTTAAATTAAAATAAATTTTGTGTTTCCGTCCGACCTCTAGTAAAGGAACGTTGGTGCCTTGTTGGTGCACGTCAAGTGTACAATTCGCATCTGATATAGCGCCCTCTATCAGGTCCCATCGCCATAGTTTTCCTCACCTTACAGAGTTATTAACTTGTTTACAACAAATTGAGCTGTTGAAAAACTTCATACCCAGGGCTCATTCCATTCACCCTAAGAACATACTTTCCTTAGTTTTCCCTAACCAGCAGACTACTAAAAAAAGCACAGAATACACACTTCCAGAATTTATTGCGACATGGTGAGGATGGTTATTGATCACATGTGTGGGGAGATAGATATGAACCTAGGGACCGGATTCATTTTACCGCACCACTACACATACATACATGAAGACGTTCAAACATATAAGCAAAACCAAGCAACATCGAAAACAAGGCATTTTGTGCATAGGAAACTTCTTAAACACGTTTGTATGCTTATTAATTCATTTCTTTTATTTATATTTCATCCCACTTGTATTTATTTTCATTAATAAACATTATTTCATGTCATATATCATGATTTTATTCATCTTTAATCTTTACATCTTAATAATTATTAAGAAGTAAAAACTAATGATAAAACAAAGAAAAACATTTATTGTGTTTAAGAAGTTGCCTATGCACAAAATGTGATCAATAACCATCCTTACCATGTCGCAATAAATTCTGGAAGTGTGTATTCTGTGCTTTTTTTAGTAAATCAAGACCAATCTCTAAAACCCAGAGGAATCCAACAGATTTTGAAATCTTGATCTTTGTCACGGATCTCATAGAATGCACTCATATGGATCAATTACCACTAATAGAGCTGAAAAAATTGAAACTTCTTTTAGAAGAAATGTATAACCTAAAAGGTAAAAATTTTATCCATTTAAGCCAGGATAT
Organism: Phenacoccus solenopsis; assembly: GCA_009761765.1. Taxonomy (NCBI): domain Eukaryota; kingdom Metazoa; phylum Arthropoda; class Insecta; order Hemiptera; family Pseudococcidae; genus Phenacoccus; species Phenacoccus solenopsis. The sequence continues at coordinate 44,500,907 of CM019753.1, forward strand.
CATGGCAGGAGTGGCAGCTTCTAATGCCCTTTTCTATAAACATCCATCAACATCACCATCACCGAAGACATCAAGAGATTATCGCCATAGTTTTCCTGACCTTACAGAGTTATTAACTTGTTTACAACAAATTGAGCTGTTGAAAAACTTCGTACCCAAGGCTCATTCCATTCATCCTAAGAACATACTTTCCTTAGTTTTCCCTACCCAGCAGACTACTAAAAAAAGCACAGAATACACACTTCCAGAATTTATTGCGACATGGTAAGGATGGTTATTGATCACATTTTGTGCATAGGCAACTTCTTAAACACAATAAATGTTTTTCTTTGTTTTATCATTAGTTTTTACTTCTTAATAATTATTAAGATGTAAAGATTAAAGATGAATAAAATCATGATATATGACATGAAATAATGTTTATTAATGAAAATAAATACAAGTGGGATGAAATATAAATAAAAGAAATGAATTAATAAGCATACAAACGTGTTTAAGAAGTTTCCTATGCACAAAATGCCTTGTTTTCGATGTTGCTTGGTTTTGCTTATATGTTTGAACGTCTTCATGTATGTATGTGTAGTGGTGCGGTAAAATGAATCCGGTCCCTAGGTTCATATCTATCTCCCCACACATGTGATCAATAACCATCCTCACCATGTCGCAATAAATTCTGGAAGTGTGTATTCTGTGCTTTTTTTAGTAGTCTGCTGGGTAGGGAAAACTAAGGAAAGTATGTTCTTAGGGTGAATGGAATGAGCCCTGGGTATGAAGTTTTTCAACAGCTCAATTTGTTGTAAACAAGTTAATAACTCTGTAAGGTCAGGAAAACTATGGCGATAATCTCTTGATGTCTTCGGTGATGGTGATGTTGATGGATGTTTATAGAAAAGGGCATTAGAAGCTGCCACTCCTGCCATGATATCCTGGCTTAAATGGATAAAATTTTTACCTTTTAGGTTATACATTTCTTCTAAAAGAAGTTTCAATTTTTTCAGCTCTATTAGTGGTAATTGATCCATATGAGTGCATTCTATGAGATCCGTGACAAAGATCAAGATTTCAAAATCTGTTGGATTCCTCTGGGTTTTAGAGATTGGTCTTGATTTTTCTGTAGTAGTTGACGAGGACGGTGTAATTAACTTTTTTTGTTTTACATCAAATTGAATGTTGTAATTACTTAAAATTTTATTTATATAACGTTGCGGATTTCCAAGAAATACGAATAACGAATACATGAAATGTGGTCCAAAAATTTCCATCTTTTCGTATGAAGAGAGCGACTCATACCCATGTTGCTCAACAAGGACTTCTTTCACAAAATCCTTCAAATCTCTGTAAGTTAACATACATTGGTACTGGGTAACTTGCTCATGGCATTTCGAATATAAGTTGTCTGGTTCGTAGAGTTTAGACGACAATACGTAGTTTTGAGACGACATTTCTTGGTGTTGAGACGACATTTCTTGGTGTTGAGATGACACTTTGTAGAGGTTAGATGATACTGTGTGATACTTCTTCAACAATGCCCAATAATTTTCAGTGGTGTACTTGTTATCAGTTTCTAATTCATCAGCGTGATTTATTTTGAAGAAAATCACTATAATCATCACGAACAACGATTTTACGACATCATCATGCACGTTTGTTTTGCACAGAAGTAAATTTAAATGTTTGAAGGAATTATAGTTTGGGCAAAGGCAGCGTTGAAGAAATTTTTAATTTTGAAAAATAGATAGCTATAACAAATGACCTTTGGTGATCTTATCCATGATAACATCTATCTGATAAAGGTAGTACTTACGGACTATCATATTAATTTTAATTATTAACTCAAAATTAATTAGCTACTTTGGAATGAATTAATGAAAATATATTTTTCACAAGTGATACACATTTCATCATCTTATGTTTTTGCAATAGAAAAAAAATTCTTCCATTAGGAAAAAGTTTTTACAATAAGAAATAATTTCATAGTCTCAAATTAGTACAGGGAAATAAGCTACCTAATTTTTTGACCAAACCTGGAAAAAAATAGTGGTGAGCTGAATTTCACATCATATGTGCAGAATAGTGTCCTTAACAAGGTATAAGAAGTTGTCACTGCTAGGGGGTAAGCTAACCCCAGGAGGGGGCTATAACCTCGCAAAAAACAGTTTTTCAACTGTTTTTTGCTAATATCTTCGAAAAAAAGGGGTTGTATGTCAAAATAAGTTATATCAAAAAATGTTCTCCATTAAGTTTCCTGCAGAATGAGTGGAACAGTTTTCTCAAAAAGTCATTAGTAAGCCCAAAATGGGGAGGTCAAAATATACCAATTTTTAGAATTCTCATTCGAAAATCAATTCTTTGTTAATATCTTTTATACGGTGCGTCCTACGCAAAAATTTTCAATATTGAAAAATATTCCCATTCAATTTTCTATAAGGTACATGAAAAACTTTTTGCAAAAAGTCATAAAGGGCCCAAAATGTGGGGCCCTAAATGTGGGGCCCTAAATACATTAATTTTGGAAAAATTTATTCATATATGTTCACATCTATTATCAAGTGACCTATGTAGGTGATAAAGATGAACAAATAATTTTTACTGATGATTCCCCTTCCCCTTCCTCCCCTCTTCTTTTGAAATCCTTCTCCAGATTTACATTATAGAACAAAAAAAAAACGTAAGCAGCCATGCCGCATTACTGGAGCTGAGTTTTTAACTGGGGCTTGTCTTGATTTAGTAATAAGCATGCTCAACCGTTCATCACTACAGGCCACACCCAATACAAAGTCTGAAAACCCCTACCCTATCCTTTCCAAAAACACTTAAGAAGTTGAATTTGGCACAAATGTAGTATTTCTTGCCATGAAATAATCATACGAACACATATTTCTCAAATTATAACTATTTGAGGGTCCTCAAATTATCTTCAAATTTTGTAAATCCGCCATTTTGCATCCATTTTAGCTCAAATTTAAGTGGTTATATTCTGGTCACAAACTAATCCTACACACAAAGTTTGACCATTCTAGGCTGATTTGGTGATGAGATATGGAAGATTCATGAAATTTCCTGCAGCAATTTCCCCTCCAAAAGCCGTTTTTTGCTTTAACTCCCCTCCAAAACCACTGAGGAAGCTAAAATCAAAATACGTTTGTCACTGGGCTCATTTTATCATATGACACAGCAATAAAAAATTTTCGACCCCTCCTGCACCCCCACCACTATTTTAGGTTGGTAACCTCGCCTTCCCCCCTCCAACATCATGTATGGAAGTGAATTCGGGATATAGTATACAACTTATCCACAATAACCATATGAATTCATACTAATTACATTTTTACCAACTTGAGGCTCCTCAAGCTCTACTCAAAATTTTGATAATCCGCCATTATGAATCCATTTTGATCCAAATTCAAGAGGTCATATTATGGTTACCAACTAACCTCACACACAAAATTTGACCTCTTTAACTTGATTTGGTGGGGAGATATGGAAGATTCAAGAAATTTCATGATTTAAAACTTCCTCAAAAAGCCATTTTTTGATCTAACTCCTCTCAATATGCACTCAAGAAGCTGAAATTTGGATATGCTAGTATCCGTCACTCATTCTTTTATATGAAATCAAAAACGAAATATTTGAGCTATTTGCCCCTTCTCCAGCCCCCCTCAAAATTTAAGTGATCCGTCATTTTGAAATTTATCGAAAAAATAAAAAACGTTGTTCTGCTCATTTTCAAGAATGTTCCTCACCAAATTTTGAGCGAATTTTATGAATACTCGCCGGCGCTACGCGTTTGGAAAAATATATATATATATATTAAGGAAAGAACATAATTGTATGTATTTTCCTCCTGTTACTGCTGATTTATTACTTAAAAATTGGCATCACAGGTCAAAATTAGTAATTATTTAGCATACACTAAGACTGTACGATTAAAAATATATATATGTATTAAAAAAAACTTTAAGGAGGAAAAGGGGCTGCAAGGTTGCTCCTAATACTAATATTACCAGCGTTGGGCAAACTCTTTCAAAAAAGAGTTAACTAACTCTTCGTCAACTCCACTCTTTTCTAAGAGAGTCAACTCTTCGAATTCAACCCTTTTTGTGATTCATTTCAAAAAAACGGTCAACTCTGAATCGTTAACACTTTTTAACTCTCAATTTTTTTGCAACTCTTTTCAACTCTATTGTAATAATTAAGCCAACATTTCATTCTTTGATATTTTTCTTCAACAATTTTCATGAAGAGGCCAGCACAAGTAATGAATTATAAAATAAAAATACAATTAATAATTTTGCTTTTTTTTAGTAGATATTTTTCCATTTTGAGACAATCCTTTCGAAATCTTTTCATTTTTTGAAGAACTTTTTTTTAATGCTTGAAAACTCTCTTCTTCTTCAATTTTTCGAAGAAGTCGATCTTTCCACCTCTCTAACCTCAACGATCATTCCTCTACCAAGTTTTTTTTTGTTAATTTTCATTCGACTTTACTTCTCAAATGATTTTTTTCCTGAAAAAAAATTATTTTTCAGACTATTGGACAATACTTTTGACAAAAATGTCTATTTTACATAGTTCATTACTTTTTCATAATTTTATCACCAGAAAAAATTTCATGATTTTCATCACCTTTTATACACCTTATTTTTGAGCCCCAAACAGATAAACAGAAAGTTAGAATTTTTCGAATTTTTGGTTATTCACTGTATAGGTTTGGCGAATCAGGCACAATGTGATATTTTTGCCGAATACTTGAAGAATTGTTCAATTTTGCCAACTTTGTCAAACTTTAAAAGCATATCCTCACCCACTACCTCCATACTTGGTTCCGTCCTTGGTTCTTGCTGTCCGTACACTGTTCAATATCACTGATCATAATCAGTAGCGGATTAGCGGCAGAAGGTGGAGTAATTATATATCAAGACAAAAAATTGTTACTCTCCTTATTTTTACTATGCTAAATTCCCTCAAATTTATTTCAGTAAATGTGGAAATAATCAAACATTTTGTCGTTGCCAGCTCCAACTATAATATGCGTTCACAAGAGGGGGAAGAGGCCCAAGGTGGGTCGTACCCATTTCAAGTGAACACATTTTATTCAAATGATAAAAGTACTATGAAAGCGATTTTTTTTTTATTTCCCTTCATTACAACGCATCAACCCATCAGTCATTGATAAGCCCTCCAAGACCTTCGTAAGACTACAGGTACCAACAACCACCTCTGCAGCAAGCGATTCCTCCGCATAGTTTCTTCATTTCTTCACAAAAATACGTTGCTTTGATTTTTGAATTTTAATAATAAATTACAGCTTCGAAATGCATACAAAAGAGGAATAAGTTGAACCCCAGGCGTAAAAGTAAGAGAGGAAAGTATTGATGGATTATGTTGCCAAAAAAAAAAGTTGCATAAAAATCCTAGCCCTACTCATTACAATTATTTTTGAAAATGTTTATGCGTTTGAAAATATTTTTGTTTGCTGTGATCATTACTGATTAACAGATTTTATTAGTATGAAGAACAACGCAATTTTGTTGAAAATTTTTGAAACTAATAAAGGATTTTATTTGTAGTAATTCTATAACAGGCTTGGAAGCGCTGAAAATTGCAAGACTTAATTTTTCAATTTTACCACTCATTTGAAAAAATTCAAGGGAGTAAATATGTTTTTTAAAAATAAAAACTCCCGAAATTTTCTGTAACTATTTTTATGTCTATAAATACACCTTTGAAATTTTTTGAAATTTATTCTTTGTATCGATCACGGCTTTCATCTTTGAGCTTTTACCAGAAAAGTTTTAAATGAATTCCTTCATGTGTTCAACCCAAAAATTTAGCGTTTCCGCAAACTTCTAGCTAGAACAGGAAAGGTAAACATCTATGTCCGGAATAATACGCTGATATCAGATCATCCGCCAATTTCTAACGCAAAGATGGAAGTCATTATATTGCCATCGCCCAACCTAAAACCTGTAGGCAATACCAGGGCAATGGGTTCTTCACATCTGAATACTATAACCTCCACTGACGCCTATCAGAAGTTTGATTATTAATAGTTTTTTTGAGGTATTGCATGCAGCTCCTATAGTAATCTTGAAATCACGTACTCATATCCATAGCGAAGGTCTTCTGCTTATTGTGTTGTTGACCAGTGCTAGAAACACTTCTCTGAATTTGTGGTATCGTTGGTTCAGTATAACCCGATGGAGACATACGTATACTATGCACTTCACTCAGAATAACATCTTTCTTCGTCACGTTCGCATTGGCAGCGTGAGCAGGCGCGTTCTCGTTATCAGTCGTTTTCACACAATCAAACTATAGATATAGATAAGCTGAATCACTCGAACGACTGCAATCCTGTACATTCTGCTGGTTAATTGTCCGCGTAAAACTACAGTATGCTTAAGAAAATATAATTCTTACTTGAGGCTGAGCGCTCTTCCCGTACCACGAATTCTGACTAATCATACGAGGTGGTGCGGACGCTTGATGAAGTGTTTGTTGTTGAGAATGCCTATAATTTAGTCTATGATGATGATGATGATTGCGTTTCACAACTCATAACCGCTTAAAGACGTATCGACGGCTTTATTAATATGTTCGTGTTTTCGTTACCATTGTACAGACATCAAAAAATCTAATTAAATATTGCGATCATAAGTACGCCATCTGATCACAATTAAAATCTTACTAATAATGTTCTAATAGGACGCGCTTGGCATAACCACCGCCGTCTGAACACGGTTATTAATTCTTCTTGGAGTCTGAGTGGTGATTGCTTCTTTACTTTTGTTTTCTAGCGCAATATCTTTCACAGGTTCGATGTTTTGTTTGAGAGTCTGCGAAAAAAATTAATGTATTAATTTGACGTCTACGTTCAACCGCAGATGGTAATTCCTTACCTATACTTTAGCCAATGGAACCGTATGAGAATTATGCAGCCTACGCCAAACAATTTTCTACGATGTTGCGTTATATAATAATAAAATCTACTGGTGTTTTTCATATTTCTTCACCAAAACGACCTAGAAAGCTCAAACTTCGTGTGTAGAGTTGACTGACGATTAGAATATGACCTATTCAATTTGGTTCGAAATGGATACAAAATGGTGGATCTTTACAATTTGCAGAAATTTGAGGGGCCCAAGTAGTTATAAAATCTGAGAAATATGTGTTCATTTCATAATATTATGATTATTGCATGGCAAGAAATATAGGTACTACATATTCTGTTATAAGTATACGATCTAAAATGTTTTTTTTTTTTCACTTTTGAACACCAACATTTTTTGAATGTGGTAAGTTTGATATACGTAAGTAAGCTTTCAAACATTTGAAAAACTTTTATAATCCAAATCCAAATAAATAAATAAACATTTTTTGAATATTTACAAACCAAAAAATTCTTTCATTTATCAAGTTTCTTCAGGTAGGTAATATATTAGGTATCAGGTACGAAAACGGAGCCTATGCCTCACAAAAATATAATTCATCTAAAAAACTAACATCAAGAAAAACATGTTTATTCACATAATGGTACAGGTAGTAGAAAGAAAATAATAACGATACTTACCAAAATAAAGAACATATTATAAATACATATTATACACATTTACATTAAGAATATCCTTGCCTTCCTCTAAGAAGCTCTGATAAACGTGCGGTGCTTGAAAGTTCCTTCTCGGTCGTAACTGAACTTATTGTAGTTATTAAATCTGATGGAGGTTTATTACTTGAACTTATTAGCTGCTTTGTACCTCTTTTTCGCTGGTCAAGTAGAATTATAGGCTCCTCACACATGGTATAGTAGTATTGTATCCTTTAAATGATAATTTCCTGGGTTATAAGCAATCTCCACCATGCAGTGTTATCCTTTCGTGCTTTACATTAATTAATAAATATTTTAACTAACTTTATTCTCTGGACAATTTAACTCAAAGGACTCCTTTGGATGATACTTCAATAACTGATTCTGAATGGTTGTGTTAAACTCTGGTTGAGTAGCGTCCAACTTAAATTCAATAATTAAAATGGTTTTCCGATCTAATGAAATTATTATCACATCGACTTCTCCATAATCCTCTTCTCCTTTGTACATAGTTTCTTCAATATTGGCATAATAAAAGATTTTATTTGACTCCATTGTAAAATATAAAACCACTTGAAAATGAATTTCTTTAAATTTCACATCGACTTCTCCATAATCCTCTTCTCCTTTGTACATAGTTTCTTCAATATTGGCATAATAAAAGATTTTATTTGACTCCATTGTAAAATATAAAACCACTTGAAAATGAATTTCTTTAAATTTAACACTTGGATTCATTTTTTAAGTTACTTGAGTCCATGTAAAATATAAAACTTGGAATGAATTTCTTTAAATTAATACTTGGGATTTTTTTTTTTTTGTGAACATTCTTTCAAAAAAGTTTGTAAATGTTCTTTAGTTTCATTTATTGTAACCAAGCCTATATTTGATTCTTCTGTGATTTTTTTCATACTTTTATGACATTGTACAGCATCAGAAACTTCAGGATAAACTCTATTAAATAGGATATGATTTTTGTTTAATTTCTTCTCTTACTTCCTCATTAGGAGCTTTGAAGTAATCCTGCTTTTCTGAATCATGTATAAGATCATATCTGCACTAAGTATGAGAAAATACGTCTATATATGATTTCCCAATTTCTATAGTCGTATTGCCATGCAACACTTTTAAAATTGCATAATTATTCCAGTCATTCACGCTAATATCTGGAAGTATTTGAATTGAACAGATTTTACATACAGATATTTGATGAGGTTTCAAAAACTATTGGTTTCCCAAATTAGGTTCAGTTTTCCTGTGATAGGAAGGGTCTATTTGTTCTTAGTAAAGGATAGAAGTGCGTAATATTGTTTGGATTCATGTTTCACTTATACTAAGTAGAAATGTAGTTACGATTCCGGATTGTAGAATTTATATTATTATGAAACGTTGTATATCCATTATAAAATGAGGAAATCAAAGATCGTACTTCCTCCTTTGTGATTCCAAACTTTTTGAATAATGTTTCCATTTCATCTTTTGAAAGCCATAATAATAAGTGAAAGGATGTTCGCTTAAAAATCCCAAGTGTCAAAACAAGACTACTTAAGCCAGTAGCTACGGAAATTCCTGTTATTCCGGTCATGATTGCCGATTCAAATGGAGAGTATTGCCCTTCAGTGCAATTGTCCATATTGTTTTAACCTATCAGCAAATTCCTCGATGTTTACTCCTTTCAAGATAGCATTCGAAAGAGGCGAATCGTACTCGTCCACCATTAAAATTGGTGGACATCCGTAATATTGTTTTAGAAGACTACCCAGAAAAAAAAGCGTATGAGAAAATAGTTTGTGCTTCATTATATAACTTGAATTATAATTAGAATAAAGAAATAATTCAAATGTTTCTTTAATTGTATCGCTATAGCGTTCAGGCTTTTTGATATTATGATTTAAGTATATCTCTGCATACAACCATTTGTATTCAAATAATACATTACAAAATATCTCTACTATATTTTCAAACAGCATATCAACGGTTACAATTGAAGGAATTGTAAAGTCCATAAAGAGATCAATAAAAACTACGGGATATTTACCAAAATGTTTATCGACGAACGTTTTGTGTTCCATGATCTTCAACTTTGGATTATGACTTCTGAAGAGTTGTTTATTTCGTTCCTGTCTAGATTCATCATGAGTAGCGTTCTCCAAAAACCGAAGCATCATATCTAAATTAGTAGATTTCCCAAATCTCTTGGGCATTGTGAATATTACTCTTGCATAGTTACCCATATGCTCAAAATAAGTTTTAAGCATCAAAGTTTTATCAACAAATATCCGTGATTTTAAAGCATCTTCAAATGGAGAATAAGTTGTGAAAAAGGTATTGCAACCAAATATGAACAAAATAAAAATAGTCCAAAAAAATATTTTCATTATGTTAAAAAATAAATGTTCATTAACAATAAATAATAACGATTATAAATTGGTGTTAGGTTCTACGTTACACATAATACACAAATATGCTTGCATCCGCTGACTACCAACATACATGAAATAAATCTTAAATTTCGATAAAATCATTTTTCATTTATCGAGCAATATATTACGATAAAATCTATAACGTTTCTAATCATTAAATTCTTTCTTCCCTCCTTCGTTTCCGTGTCTCTAATTTGACGACGGTCGATACTAAATACATCCGATGCGAAACTACAGCGAATATTTCATAATTAATATGATAATTTTTTCCCGTGACGCCCAGAGGTTTGAAAAGTAGTGATACGAAACTTACGAAGGCCCCCCAAATTATTGTTAAAAGAGCCCCAATTTTTTTTTATAAAAAGTCTTACAAATTCCCACGGAGTGTGAAAAATTTTTACGGGCTTGTTTTCTGAATCTAGTCCATCACGTTACTTTCAGCATCATTAAAAATAATTGTTTCCTGTACTACTCTTTGTGTGAAAGAATTTGAAAGGGTCTCTCCTCATAAGATAGTGAAAACGGTCATGTTGGGGGAGAAGCAGAATTATCGACCTCAAAATGTGGTAGAGGTACACGAGAACGGTTGTCGAAAAAATTTTTATTGAGATGTCAAGTGTCATTTGATAGAATGAGCCCATGTGACTTATTTATTCTCACTTCAGCTTCAAGAAGTGCATTTGGAAGTCAGTTAGAGCAAAGAACGGATTTTGGAGAGGAAATTACTGTAAGAAATTTCATGAATCTTTCATATCTCATCACCAAATCGATCTAGAAAGGTCAAACTTTTCATTTTCCAAGCATTATAAAGTTCCGAACCATATTAATCAAAATTATGTACTTTATTCGAATTTTGATGAATTATTTTGGTTTCACATTTAAATTTTTTTTTTTTTTGTTTCATGAAGAAAAACAAAGAGATTTTGAAAATTTTTACTTGTTGTTATAGTATGCTGTGTAGGTATACTGTATAAGAAATGATTTTGGTTTCACAATAATTTTTTTTTTTGTTTTATAAAGGAAAAAAACACATTTTGAATATTTTTACTTGTTGTTATAATATGTGTAGGTGTATTCTATAAGAAACGATTCAATTCAGGTTTTTTTCCAACTTTCTATTCGTTATTCCCATGAGAGGTACCACTCCTTCACCCTCAATGTGAAAAATACTCCCACACACCAAAAAGAGGTCTCCCTACTGAAGTCATAAAAATTGAACTCAAAAATTCACATTTAGTCATTAATTCATTATACCCTTGACGAGCGACGACCTTGACTTCTCAAGTTCTGAAGAGTTCAAAACATTTGAAAATGGAAATTTGAAAAAAAATTTCGAATTCTAGAGGATAACTTCGCAGACGGTAGAAAATTATTCTTCGTTAGGGTTCACTTGTATTTCTTCTGTTAATAACCGTAAATTTAAAGAAAAAATGAGGAGAATGAAAAACATGTTTAAAACAAAAAAAAAAAAAAAAAAAAACGTTTTAAACGTATTTTGAACAGAATTTTGTTTTAAATTTTATTTTTTTTTTATCAATTTTTAAAACATGTTTTTAACATGTGTTTTAAAGACTTTGGTTTAAAACGCTCAACCCTGTAAATAATTATTAAATGAAGCATAATTTTTTTTTGGATTTAAAGGCTGTAAATATTATGTATATGTTATGTATAAATAGGAGGTAGTTGTATATACTATATGTATGCGTAGAAATGTAAGCCTTTCATGCCGGAAGCATCGTTTATGCGTATTTATTGTGTAGAATTTTGTAGAACTGTCGTTCTTGGGGATTATAAACTTGAGAAAATGGTAAAGAAATGATAATTTAGAAGGGATTAAGTATAACCTATCATCAGTAGGGTGGCACTTAAAAAATAAACTTTGGAATTTTTTTGCTCACTAATACCCCTAAATATGTTTATTAGGCTTCCAAATAACCCTCCAAAAAATTTCAGCCCCAGAAAATAATTTTTACCCGTGGCGACTTTGGCTCAAAGATGGCGGTAAATTGTGAATTTCACGTATTTCGAACATTTTTGAAGAAGTGGCTGACGTAACAACAAAATTTATATGAAGTAAATTTAATTTTCTCTAAATTTTATTATATACATTTTTTTGATAATATCGATAGCTTATGAGATTTCGCTACCTAAAGCTCAAAAAACAATAATTTACACACATCATATAATTATTTGTTTGCATAACACTCAACGGCTCGTGAATCGTTCTATTTATAAAGAATTTTAATTCCCCACTAACCAAACAGGTTCGGAATTCGTGTGTATTTCGAAGAATCAATCTTATACTAAGGGTTCTTAGTTTGTTTCAATTACTAAATTTGCAAAATAGAACTTTTATTTAAAAAATTACCCATAAACTACTTTTTAACATTTTTTTAGAAATGTAATATCTTAAAATAAAAAATAAAAATAATATCGAGAATTAAAAACACCTATCTTTTTCTAACAGGGTTGCTAAAAAACCGTTTTTTTGTTTTTAATAACAAACAAAAAAAAGTTTTTTATTGTTTAAAAACGGATTTTTCGTTTTAAAACCAAAAAACCTTCATGAAAGAAAACAAATGTTTGAAACATTGTTTAAAACTAGTTTTAAACAGTTGTAAATCTGTTTTTTTTTTTTTCATTTTTAGTATTCAACTGTTATAAATTTATAAATATGTTTATGCTCCTCATCATAACTTCATAAATGAATAAGAAAAAAGTAAGAATCATAATTACTTAATGTTTACTTGAGCACTACGGTGAGTCATGGAGAACACAAGCATTTCCCCATTCCTTTAACTGTCGTCAAACACCTGTCGCGAGTAGTGACCAAAATCAAATAAGTCAACTTATTCCATCCACCTTGACTTTGCTGAAATAATTCCATGCACCGGCAAGAAGTCTCCCTACATCAAAAATTCACCTTTAGTCATTATACCCTTGACGACCTTGACTTCTCAAGTTCTCAAAAGTTCAAAACATTTGAAAATAGAAATTTGAAAAAAATGTAGAAGTATAGAAGATGCCTACGCAGCTAGAAAAATTCGTTGTTAGCGTTTACTTCTATTTTTTTGGTTGAATACCGTAAATTTACAGAAAAAATGAGGAGAATAAAAAACATGATTAAAACAAAAAAAAGTTCTAAACGCGCGCGAAAGTGCCAGTTTAAGAGCTGATGAAGTTTTACTTTTTTGGGAGAAGGCGCGCATCCTTTCTCAAAATCATGACAAAGTGTTAAAAAAATTACGAAATTATACGACACGTGTAGGAAATCTTTGGTTAAAAATAAATCAAAAAATGGATGCGCGCCTTCTCCCAAACAAGTACGTAGAACTTCATCAGCGACTAAACTGGTACTTTCGCGCACATTCAAAGGTCTATATCTTAAATTAAAAAAAAAAAAAAAAAAGTGGAGAAAATCACTTTTTGAGGATAACTTTGCCCTAGTGATGGCATGCTTGACTGGTCCTACCAAAAATATGCCTTCTTTTCGATTCGATTTTTTAAAATATGGGAATTGTTAAGAGAAAATGCAACATCAAACGTGTAATGTTCTTAAAAACTCAATTGGAAATGCACAAAAAGGTGGCGTGCATCGCGCGCAGTTATTAAAACATCGTTTTTATGATATTTTCGAAATTTTTTCAGCTTTGGTGAAGTAGTCTACAGCCCATCTCGAAAAAGTGTTCAACCTGCGGCATTTTTTGCGGACCAAAAAATTCAGCTGGCAATAGGTAGATATAGGTTGGGCATTAGGAAATATGATAATTTTAGCGATGGTCGTGGTCACAATGGGGGGCTGGGACCTAGAAACCCTCTTTTTTTGACCTTCAAGGAGACCAAAAAAACTCAACGGGATTAGAAAGGGGATCGCCCAACCTAAAACCTATAGGCAATACCAGGGCAATGGGTTCTTCACATCTGAATACTATAACCTCCACTGACGCCTATCAGAAGTTTGATTATTAATAGTTTTTTTGAGGTTTCATGTAGCTCCTATAGTAATCTTGAAATCACGTACTCATATCCATAGCGAAGGTCTTCTGCTTATTGTGTTGTTGACCAGTGCTAGAAACACTTCTCTGAATTTGTGGTATCGTTGGTTCAGTATAACCCGATGGAGACAAACGTATACTATGCACTTCACTCAGAATAACTTTCTTCGTCACGTTCGCATTGGCAGCGTGAGCAGGCGCGTTCTCGTTATCAGTCGGTTCACACAATCAGACTACAGATATAGAGAAGCTGAATCACTCGAACGACTGCAATCCTGTACATTCTGCTGGTTAATTGTCCGCGTAAAACTACTGTATGCTTAAGAAAATATAACTCTTACTTGAGGCTGAGCGCTCTCCCATACCACGAATTCTGACTAATCATATGAGGTGGTGCGGACGCTTGATGAAGTGTTTGTTGTTGAGAATGCCTATAATTTAGTCTATGATGATGATGATGATTGCGTTTCACAACTCATAACCGCTTAAAGACGTATCGACGGCTTTATTAATATGTTCGTGTTTTCGTTACCATTCTACAGACATCAAAAAATCTAATTAAATATTGCGATCATAAGTACGCCATCTGATCACAATTAAAATCTTACTAATAATGTTCTAATAGGACGCGCTTGGCATAACCACCGCCGTCTGAACACGGTTATTACTAATTCTTCTTGGAGTCTGAGTGGTGATTGCTTCTTTACTTTTGTTTTCTAGCGCAATATCTTTCACAGGTTCGATGTTTTGTTTGAGAGCCTGCGAAAAAAATTAATGTATTAATTTGACGTCTACGTTCAACCGCAGATGGTAATTCCTTACCTATATACTTTAGCCAATGGAACCGTATGAGAATTATGCGTCCTACGCCAAACAATTTTCTACGATGTTGCCTTATATAATAATAAAATCTACTGGTGTTTTTCATATTTTTTCACCAAAACGACCTAGAAAGCTCAAACTTCGTGTGTAGAGTTGACTGATGATTAGAATATGACCTATTTAATTTGGTTCGAAATGGATACAAAATGGTGGATCTTAACAATTTGCAGAAATTTGAGGGGCCCAAGTAGTTATAAAATCTGAGAAATATGTGTTCATTTCATAATATTATGATTATTGCATGGCAAGAAATATAGGTACTATGTATTCTGTTATAAGTATACCATCTAAAATGGTTTTTTTTTCACTTTTGAACACCAACATTTTTTGAATGTGGTGAGTTTGATATACGTAAGTAAGCTTTCAAACATTTGAAAAACTTTTATAATCCAAATAAATAAATAAACATTTTTTGAATATTTACAAACCAAAAAATTCTTTCATTTATCAAGTTTCTTCAGGTAGGTAATATATTAGGTATCAGGTACGAAAACGGAGCCTATGACTCATAAAAATATAATTCATCTAAAAAACTAACATCAAGAAAAACATGTTTATTCTCATAATGGTACAGGTAGTAGAAAGAAAATAATAACGATACTTACCAAAATAAAGAACATATTATAAATACATATTATACACATTTACATTAAGAATGTCCTTGCCTTCCTCTAAGAAGCTTTGATAAACGTGCGGTGCTTGAAGGTTCCTTCTCGGTTGTAACTGAACTTATTGTAGTTATTAAATCTGGTGGAAGTTTGTTACTTGAACTTATTAGCTGCTTTGTACCTCTTTTTCGCTGGTCAAGTAGAATTATAGGCTCCTCACTACATGGTATAGTAGTATTGGTATCCTTTAAATGATAATTTCCTGGGTTATAAGCAATCTCCACCATGCAGGTGTTATCCTTTCGTGGTTTTACATTAATTAATAAATATTTTAACCTAACTTTATTCTCTGGACAATTTAACTCAAAGGACTCCTTTGGATGATACTTCAATAACTGATTCTGAATGGTTGTGTTAAACTCTGGTTGAGTAGCGTCCAACTTAAATTCAATAATTAAAATGGTTTTGCGATCTAATGAAATTATTATCACATCGACTTCTCCATAATCCTCTTCTCCTTTGTACATAGTTTCTTCAATATTGGCATAATAAAAGATTTTATTTGACTCCATTGTAAAATATAAAACCACTTGAAAATGAATTTCTTTAAATTTAACACTTGGATTCATTTTTTTTCTTTGTAAAACACTTCTTTCAAACAAAGTTTGTAAATGTTCTTTTATTTCGCTTATTGTAACCAAGCCTATATTTGATTCTTCTGTGATTTTTTTAATACATTTTATGACTTTGATACAGTATCTAGAAATTTCAGGATAAACATCTCTTAAATACGATATGATTTTTTGTTCAATTTCTTCTCTTACTACCTCATTAGGAGCTTTGAAGTAACCCAGCTTTTCCGAATCATGTATGAGATCGCCTATCTGCACTAAATATGAGAAATATGCGTCTATATATGATTTTCCCAATGTTCTATAGTCGTATTGCCATGCAACACTTTTGAAATTGCATAATGCTTTCCAGTCATTCACGCTAATATCTGGTAGGTATGTGAATTGAATAGATTTTCGAAATACAGATATATTTATGAAGTTTTCAAAAATTATTGTGTGTCCCAAATTAGGTTCTAGTTTTCCTGTGATTAGGAAGGGTCTATTTGTTCTTAGTAAAGGATAGAAGTGCGTAATATTGTTTGGATTCATGTTCTCACTTATACTAAGTAGAAATGTACGTATCGTTTCCGGATTGTAGAATTTATATTCATTATGAAACGTTGTATATCCAATATAAAATGAGGAAACCAAAGATCGTACTTCCTCCTTTGTGATTCCAAACTTTTTGAATAATGTTTCCATTTCATCTTCTTGAAACCCGTAATAATAAGTGAAAGGATGTTCGCTTAAAAATCCCAAGTGTCTAAAACCAAGACTACTTAAGCCAGTAGCTACCGAAATTCCAATTATTCCAGTCATGATTGCCCATTCAAATGGAGAGGAATTGCCCTTCAGTGCAAATGTCCATATTGCTTTTAACCTATCTGCAAATTCCTCGATGTTTACTCCTTTCAAGATAGCATTTGAAAAAGGCGAATCGTACTCGTCCACCATTAAAATTGGCGGACATCCGTAATATTGTTTTAGAAGACTACCCAGAAAAAAAAGTGCATGAGGAAATAGTTCGTGTTTCATTATATAACTTTCATTTTGCTTAGAAAAGAGAAACAACTCAAAAGTGTCTCTAATTTGAATATTATGGTCTTCTGGTTCCTTGATTTTATGATTCTGGTACATCTCTATGTACAACCATTTGTATTTTAAGAATACCTTGCGAAATATCCGTATAATGTTTTCAAATAGCATGTCAACGGTTAAAATTTTGTAACATGAAAAATCTACAAAGAAGTCAATAAAGATTATCGGATATTTACCGAAATGTTTATCGACGAACGTTTCGGTGTTCCATGATCTTCAACGTTGGATTATGACTTCTGAAGAGTTGTTTATTTCGTTCCTGTCTAGATTTGTCATGAGTAGCATTCTCCAAAAACCGACGCATCATATCTAAATTAGTAGATTTCCCAAATCTCTTGGGCATTGTAAATATTATTCTTTTGTAGATAGGCATCTGGTCAAAATAAACCTTAAGCATTAAGGTTTTATCAACAAACACAGGTGAATTAGAAGCATCTTCAAATAGAGAAGTAGTTGTGAAAAAGGTATTGCAACCAAATATGAACAAAATAAAAATAGTCCAAAAAAATATCTTCATTATGTTAAAAAATAAATGTTCATTAACAATAAATAATAACGATTATAAATTGGTGCTAGGTTCTACGTTACACATAGTACACAAATATGCTTGCATCCGCTGACTACCAACATATATGAAATAAATCTTAAATTTCGATAAAATCATTTTTCATTTATCGAGCAATATATTACGATAAAATCTATAACGTTTCTAATCATTAAATTCTTTCTTCCCTCCTTCGTTTCCATGTCTCTAATTTGACGACGGTCGATACTAAATACATCCGATGCGAAACTACAGCGAATATTTCATAATTAACATGATAATTTTTTCCCGTGACGCCCAGAGGTTTGAAAAGTAGTGATACGAAACTTACCAAGGCCCCCCAAATTATTGCTAAAAGAGCCCCAATTTTTTTTTATAAAAAGTCTTACAAATTCCCACGGAGTGTAAAAAATTTTTACGGGCTTGTTTTCTGAACCTAGTCCATCACGTCACTTTCAGCATCATTAAAAATAATTGTTTCCTGTACTACTCTTTTTGTGAAAGAATTTGAAAGGGTCTCTCCTCATAAGATAGTGAAAACGGCCATGTTGGAGGGGAGAAGCAGAATTATCGACCTCAAAATGTGGTAGAGGTACACGAGAACGGTTGTCGAAAAAATTTTTATTGAGATGTCAATTGTCATTTGATAGAATGAGCCCATGTGACTTATTTATTCTCACTTCAGCTTCAAGAAGTGCAAAAGAAATTTTCAGGTCGAGAAGTTTTCAAATAGGAAAGAAAAAACTCTACTTCTCCAATCGCTTTAATAGCTAGCGCTTTCGGGCACCATGTGCCCTTCTTCAGTAAGCCTGAAGAAGGACACATGGTGCCCGAAAGTGCTAGCTATTAAAGCGATTGGAGAAGTAGAGTTTTTTCTTTCCTATTTAAGAAGTGCATTTGGAAGTCAGTTAGAGCAAAGAACGGATTTTGGAGGGGAAATTACTGTAAGAAATTTCATGAATCTTTCATATCTCATCACCAAATCGATCTAGAAAGGTCAAACTTTTCATTTTCCAAGCATTATAAAGTTCCGAACCATATTAATCAAAATTATGTACTTTATTCGACTTTTGATGAATTATTTTGGTTTCACATTTAATTTTTTTTTTTTTTGTTTCATGAAGAAAAACAAAGAGATTTAGAAAATTTTTACTTGTTGTTATAGTATACTGTGTAGGTATATTGTATAAGAAATGATTTTGGTTTCACAATAATTTTTTTTTTTGTTTTATAAAGGAAAAAAACACATTTTGAATATTTTTACTTGTTGTTATAATATGTGTAGGTGTATTCTATAAGAAACGATTCAATTCAGGTTTTTTTCCAACTTTCTATTCGTTATTCGCATGAGAGGTACCACTCCTTCACCCTCAATGTGAAAAATACTCCCACACACCAAAAAGAGGTCTCCCTACTGAAGTCATAAAAATTGAACTCAAAAATTCACATTTAGTCATTATTAGGGCTAGGATTTTTATACACTTAAAATATGAAAATATGCGCAATAAATATGCGCTTGAAACCACCGAAATATGCAAAAATATGCGCTATAAAAGTACCGCATCATAGATATCAAAATGCAGGAATTTAAAAGGGTAGCTAAAACAAGCATTCATTTCAACAGTTACTGAATTAAGATTTACAAAAAGTTGCGATAACAAAAAATTTTAAACGAGATAATATTATTCTTTGAATATGGTAACTCTTGCCTGTGCTTTCAAAAAAAATTTTTATCAAAAGACAAATTTATGCGAACAATTTATGGAAACTGCGTCAATAAAAATAATTTTTGTACATTTTTTTTTAAATATGCGCTAAACACTTCAAATATGTGGTAAATATGCAAAATAAAGCTATTTTTAAGCGAAAATATGCGTTTTTATGCATCTATGGTCAAAATATGCAAAAATATGCGCCATAAAATTTCACCAATCGATTCAGAACTTCATGATTCGTAAAGAAAGTTTGAATATGCGCTATCTAGTATTACAGAAAAAAATATGCAATTGCATAAAAATCCTAGCCCTAGTCATTATGCCCTTGACGAGCGACGACCTTGACTTCTCAAGTTCTCAAGAGTTCAAAACATTTGAAAATGGAAATTTGAAAATAATTTCGAATTCTAGAGGATAACTTCGCAGACGGTAGAAAATTATTCGTCGTTAGGGTTCACTTGTATTTCTTCTGTTAATAACCGTAAATTTAAAGAAAAAATGAGGAGAATGAAAAACATGTTTAAAACAAAAAAAAAAAAAAAAAACGTTTTAAACGTATTTTGAACAGAATTTTGTTTTAAATTTTATTTTTTTTTTATCAATTTTTAAAACATGTTTTTAATTTTTAACAAATAATTACTCGTAATTATGGTTTTCGTAGATCATAGACCATAAACTATTACAGGCATACGTAGTACTTCAGTGTCGGAAACAAATAAACAATAGATACTAGTGCGAATGAGTAATAACCTACCAACAATACTTCATACTTCATGACAAATTATACTAAAGCAACCTCCTTTATTCTTATATTCGCCTGATAAACCTAACCGTTTAAATGTCGATTTTTA
Source organism: Phenacoccus solenopsis (assembly GCA_009761765.1). NCBI lineage: Eukaryota > Metazoa > Arthropoda > Insecta > Hemiptera > Pseudococcidae > Phenacoccus > Phenacoccus solenopsis. Next base: position 44,521,225 of record CM019753.1, read on the forward strand.
CATACAAACTGGACCGTTTGTGTGATTATCACTACGTTCTTGAAATATCATTATTCGCAATGGTAGAAACATCTACTCAGAGACTTGTTTCATCATCATATTCTCCTAACAATTGTAACCGTTTAAATGTCGATTTTTACATACAAACTGGGACCCTCGTGGCAATTTTATGTGTTAGCGATACGTTCGATTTTTTTTCATCGACTATGTTAGAAGAAAGATTGCTCTAGAGACCCTTTGCATACTTGTGTTTGCCTAATACATATAACCGTTTAAATGTCGATTTTTACATACAAACTGGAACTTTTCCTTGATTTCTCGGATGCAGTTTAGAGTGGAAGCGAACACGCTGCTAAAACCCCTTAGTGTTTCATATTCGCCTTACACTTGAAAATTGCTCGATTCCCACGGTATCAGAAATCATGTAATGATTCCCGTACTGTAACGGAAGGATTGAGTGCTCATGAAATTTGTAGTTGGAACGAAATGAGAAGATCCTCCGATACGTTATATTTGCCTAATAAATGTAACCATTTAACGTTGATTTTTGATGCCAATTGTAGCCTTTTTGCGTACGCATTGTATGTACATATTATACCTGATTATGGGATGCATTTATTTTTTTCGATTTTCCAACCAAATTACGTAATTTTATTTCTTATTTCCATCTGATTTATATCCAATAAACCCATCTTCAGTTTGTCAATTATATTCGATACATTATTTCAGCGACAATTTTGGCTACTTGGCTTTTAAAACATTAATGATACCTGTATTATCAAGCATACCATTGCAATCAGCGAATGGTTGAATAAAGTGAAAAGACTGGCGTTGAATCGTATCAAAGAATGAATAAGTATCAGCATCTTTGAAATATTATTTCTTCGTTTTTTCCATGTAGGTAGTAAACAGATGAAACTTTTCAATGGTTGTTGGAGAGATAAAAATAAAATAAATATGGCTAGAAAAGTAAAGTTGTGTTTATTAGTTATTGAATAGACATTAGAAATGAAATTAATTCGGTTGGAATTCCGAAAAAAATGCGTCCCAAAATCAAGTATAATACATACCACTCGTGGGTATGAAGAAACGTCAGTGTATCTATATCTAAACGATGTATTTGTACCTAGTTAATGCATAGAATGATTGGTAATCGTTGAAATACGCAGATAACAAGTAAGAAGTAAATAGCAGCTGGTTTCTGTTGCAAGTGCAATGGGATTTCAGCTGTTTTGGCAGATGGCGGCTGTGTGGTAGGTTCACCAGTGTACTATCCCTTACCATTTTCTATTCGCCGGATATACCTAACCATTTGGAGTTCAATTTTCCATACAAACCCGGCCTTTTGAATTTCGTAAATATCGCGCGTCTTCTCGTTTCGTTGCGGATGATGGCGCTTTCTGTTATCGAGTTCATTTGGCGCTTCGTACGAGCAATGTGAAATCTATAAAGGAGTCATCGTTGCCTGATAAATACGGGTATTTTGCTTCAGTTTTTCGGGAGGTTCATTAACGAAATGTTGATTGTAATTTTAAAGTTGATGCCGCAGTATCGGTGTTCTTGATTTTTAAGTATCGATTAACATATGCTCAAAATAAAAAGATAAATAAGATTGATATTTTATTTATTTATTATTTAATTATTTATGTACATACATATAGGTACAATAATACATTAATTTGTTAACCTATACTGAATGAAAATTAATTAAATCTAAACCATTACTACTTCAATTTTAGAAAAATGATTCAAAATCAAATAGGACATCCAAAGTTTCAAATTTAACAAATCGAATCCCAATTCTTCGTCTCCAGTATATCTATTAAAAAATACGTAACTTCTATGTTTCTATAGATAAGCGTTGAAATGTTTGAATCTTTTGTCGAATAAAAATAATGTAATACCTATATTTATGAAAAAAATTTGCGTACTGCTGATTCCCATTCTATTCCTTCTTTTCATTCTTCAACATTTCAAAGCGTGGAAAGTTCAATATTCCAATTTTGTTTCGAACGCGATCTACAGAACAAGCTGAAAACGTTGGACGGCATTGCCAACTTATTGCCAATTCGTACGAAAAATCGACAACCGTGTGGTTAGGTTTATTAGGAAAATATACTTCACAAGAAGATAATACTTCGATTACCAAAAGATGGAATATAATGCAAAGTTTCACGTAACATCACGGGTAATACCGTTCTATTAAATTATCTACCCAATGTTCGATACATTTTCATCATAATCATAACCAGAAAGAGCCCAGTTTGCAACAAAAGTCGACATCAAATGGTTAGGTTTCGTAGGAGAATATAAAGAACCAGATGATATTACATTCATTCCTCATTGATACTTACTATAACGAAGTCTTCGGTTAAACGACGATTGTAAAACTGGTCAAACGATAGTTAATCCGTAACCGAAGGTTATCTTAGCAAATACATACGATTTCTATCTAAAGCTAACCGGCGAGAGCCCACTTTGTACTAAAAATCCACAATCGGACGGTTAAGTTTATCAGAAGAGTATAACTTACGAGGCAGTATCTTCAGATCTCATCAGCTGATTGTGTAGCATCGCGATTTTTCCACACAACATACGTCACATTATATCCTGCTAACCGACCAATAAGAACACCGAATGAATGCCAATGTGTATCAAAATCGACATTCTAGCGATTCTAGCGGGTTTTTTCATCAGGCAAATATAACGCTGATACAGATTGAATGTTCGATTCGCGTACCTGTTTCTTTTCTCGTAACCTAAAAGGTGCTAGTTTGTATGAAAAAGATAGTTGAAAATAGTCACCTATAGTAGGCAACTATGTACTATTAGGGATCGCTTTATTTCCATTAATGGGACGGAAGCTTGAGAAGTGCATTGCCAAAAAATACCTTTCAACCTATAATTTCGTCGTTGGTTTCGTTTGCACCTATCGCCATCGTATAAACAGTTAGGTTACGTTATTAGGAGAACAGAACGTTGTACAGAGTCGCTCAGTGCTCCAGCGCAGCCATACCGCTTCTCTTTCGCTTTTACGCCCGCTGTCGCGTCGCTGTTGCTGTTTTCAACGCAACGACGGCGCCGTTAACACGCGAAACGTTCAGTCGGTAGGAAAAATTGACGCCGAACTCGCCATTTCCGTTAGGAATTTATAAGATTGTAGGGGGTTTTTATTTTAGGTTCATATTGAACGAATCAGTTACTTACGAGCGCAATAAATTAACATAGATACAACGAAGATACAAAATTAAATTTCCTTTTCAGTCTTAGATTAGTGAGTGTTTTTTACTGTTTCTCATCGAAAATATGATTGAAAATTAGAATTTTCCAATCATTAACATTTTTTATTTTCGAAACAAAAACAAAATTTTCATCATTGTTGGATCAATTCGAGTATTATCGTAGATATAGATTTATTTATGATAGATACTCATTTTTTTTTTGTAATTTGTGAATAAGATTGATATTCTCCAATTTCTGAATACTGATAACTATAGGTACATGATTTTCTTTGATGAAATTGCTCATTAAAGGAGTTGGAATGATGATGAGACAATTTTCAAAATCTGAACATAAGAAGAGTTGTAATTATAGCGAAGGATTTTGACCAATTTCAACAAAACTTTCCACATTTAGATCCGTTCAACATGATTTCGCTCAAACATTTCCCGCTATTTCTTTCTCAAGTCAACACTCATCTGTATTTTGCGAACACGAATTCACACTTGCGTATATGCGCAAAAGAGATGCTTTGTAAAGTGCTCCTGATATTTTTCTTTAAAAAACATTGATTATTTAACGTTGCATTAGCCGTCCATGTACGTATGATCGATGGTTTTTAGTCTAGAATCACTGATGAAGTTTCCTTCTTAAAATCAAAAATGGATTTTCTCATTTTTAGATGCCTAATATATCATTTTTTGTGAATCTTAATCACATTCTCCAATAAGCCCAAATTTTCATCTTCAAAATTAGAGCGTTGAGGTATTATCATCATTATCATGTTGTCAACAATATGTTGGCGAAAAAAAGAATTTCCATCAACCATCAAATTTACTGGTAAAATAAGGTAATTAACACAACACAGATATATTTCTTTCAGACATTTTTATTCCTCGTAATTACAACAAACATGTAAAAAAAAATTACTTATAAAAAAAAAATTCACAAAACGCAATTACAAATTAAACTTTACCACTAAACTTATAGTATTTGTTATAATCGGAACAATACTGCTGGAACAACTTCAACGAGGATGGCGCTAATTTCGAAGACAAAAACTGGTGAACATGGATATCGCTTATACCAATCCAGCAATATATAATATTTCTCAAATGCATCTGTAAATATTACACAAAATTAAATCTCCCTGTCCCAAATAATACAACCAAATATAAATAAGATAAATACGTCACCTTAACACTATCTTCGACATTATATTCGGCGAAAACGCCAATAAAATCTGCCACCGCTGTAATGGCGGTCTTGACGAAATCTTTTTTATGCTTTTGCAACACATCAGTCAGTCTAAAAACAAAAAAATAAATATAATGAAAATAATTTTCATCGCAGGCCAAAAAGCAACTTGAAGATGAACTCACTTCTCCAATTTATGCGCAGCGCAAACTAAATTCTCCACATCATCGCGATCACATTCGGAGGCTCTTTTGGCCACTTTAACGAAAAGAGAATTATAACATTTGTAAAAGGCAGGTATACGATCGACCACCAACGGCATACGAACTTTACATATACTGAACAACAATTCGACCGCTTCCACTAAAAGCCCATCATCTCCTTGATTGACGTTAGTAGCGAATGAAATCAACTCAAAGCACAAATCAACCATCGGGTAACGTATACCGAACTGAAATGCCCAAACGAACGTTATTCACCGCGACAAAATACGAATGTGCGAATTCGCCAACAATTACCTTCTTGTTTTGCACAATTTCGGTGAAAGTTTTCAAAATGGTTTTGGTAATCGGCGATATGGATAGAAAATCCTCGTAACTACCGCCAGAAGTGACGTATTTTTCTACTAGCCTACAAGCTTTCGTTAATATACGCTGTTGATCTTTGGGATTTTTCTCTTTGATCGCGCATTTCCAGTAGCGATTCAGTTTCGATAGATTCTCCACCGTTGGTTTAGGTATTTGATCGATCTATACAATATGTGTGAAAAATAAGAAGGCAATTCGTAATCATTTAAAAATATTTTCTTCTTCCATGTTGTCTACACTTACAAAGCTACTGGTATCTAAATCGATAGCGCTTTCTTCGTTATCGCTGATTTCCATTCGATCGGCGTCCGATGCTAAAACGCCTTCGAACGAGGCTCCGGTGATTTCGCACAAACGCTCTATGACCGCTTGACAATGTGGAGTCGTTTTTAGACCGCGAAGCATCCACGTCAGTTCTTCCTTGATGCTCAGCGTTTCCGGTACTACGATGTCGTTCGAAACATCTGTAAATTTAAAGCAAATAAATTCACACCAATTCCACCCATTTGAGCGAGTCAATTCTTATTTGTTTTTCAATATGCCACCACATAAAAATGGTTTTTTCTTTTCAAATAAAATATTAAAAAAAAAAATCGTTGGAAGAAAATGCCTTCAATCCGTGACCACTTAAATTAGGCGATTGAAAATTTCCAAAATTTTATTTACCTATTCATTTATTTACTTTTTTTCACGCGATAAAATGAAAAATTTATTTTCCAGAAATTCTCAATTTTTTACGTACCTAGATTTGAAGAAATCAGCGATAAATAGTTTTCTAGCTCATGTACCATTAAAAAAAAAAAATCATATAGGGCTAGATACCATCAATATAAAGCCCCAGAATTTTTCATCCTACTCCCTCCCACCTCTTCTCTATCACCTTTTCATAGAGAATTTTTCAACATTTTTATTAGTTTCTCAAGAGAAACTGAAGGAAATTCAAGCAGAAAACGATGTCATGAGCGAGTTGATTCATGAATTTCATTCATCTTTCAAACCTTCTCGTAAAATCGATGCAGAAGCTCAAACTCTGTTGCAGGAGCAATTGGGGACGGGAGCACAACTCCTTGAATTTGGCAGAAAATGGATCCAAAATGGCAGAGTCAAAATTTGAGCAAGGTATGAGGAATTTCCGATAAATAAAATTTCATAAATATATTCCTTTGAAAATATAAGTCGACTGTAGGAGTTCATTTGAAAAATGTTGCGTGCGTTGAATTTAAATCATTCGCGAACGATTCATTTAAAAAATGTTGATAATTGTTGAACACATGAGTCTCACGTGAACGATTCACTTGAGGATGTTGATATTTCTTTGGAATGGTTGAACTAAACAAATGATCGCAATTCTAATTCATTAGAACGTGAGCTGAGCGTGAGTTAAACATAGGTCGTTCGCGAACGATTCACTTCAAGAACCTTTGTGAGCATTGGAAATTAATCATAAACCCAAGTCGTTTGCGAATGATTCATTTGAAAAATGTTGATAATTATTGAAAAACATGAGTCTCACGTGAACGATTCACTTGAGGATGTTAACATTTGTTTGGAATCGTTGAGCTTTACAAATGATCGCAGTTCCAATTAATTAGAACGTGAGCGGATTCAAAAAAATGTTGTGTGAGTGAAACATAGGTCGTTCGTGAACGATTCACTTGAAGAAAATTTGGGAGTATTGGAAATTAATTATAAACGCGAGTCCTTCGCGAACGATTCATTTGAAAAATGTTGATAATAATGAAAAACACGAGTCGTTCGTGAACGATTCACTGAAGGATGTTGACATTTGTTTGGAATGGTTGAGCTTTACAAATGAACGCAGTTCTAATTCATTAGAACGTGAGCGAATTCAAAAAATATTGTGCGAATTCAACATAGTTAGTTCACGAACGATTCATTTAAAGAACGTTTATGAAAATTGGAAATCATTCATAAACGCGAGTCGTTCGCGAACGATTCATTTGAAATGTTGCTAATTGTTAAAAAATGTAAGTCGTTTGCGAACAATTAACTTGAAGATGTTGATATTTTATTAAAAATTTGCAGCACAAGCGAGTCGTTCCAAACGATTCATTAAAAAAAGTTTGTTATTCATTTTTATTAACAACTTAAAACATGAATTTTAAAAATGAGTATACTCAATTTCCGAACCGGAGAAGGCGGATAAGAAGAACAGCTGGTCATCCTCGAAAGCATGTCGACCGTGAGGAGTATGATTCAATGTGAAGTCATGTTTTTTTGAAGAAACCGGGTGAAATTATTGTTTCTTTAGAACTGTTTCAACATCAAATGAACTGACCTCACACGATTCCAAGTTTCGGGTTATAAAAGATAAATTACATTAAGTCATGATTTGTATAATACTTGATAAAATTTAGGATAAGTGGAGTTGATAGAACTTATAAATTTTATAAAATTGATTTATTCATGCAAAAAAAAAATTCTTCGAATAACTTTCTTCAAAATAATATAATAATTAGGTAAAGTCCGCTTTTAAGATAGTCCAGTATCTTCTAGTTTATACCTGCAAGAAAATGTCCCGGATTAAAAGCTTTTTTTTTTAGCATACTACTTGAACATCCAAAAAACATTTTCAGATGGCGACATCGTAAAAAAATCATAATCCGAAAAATAACTAATCGCTGAAATTCTTATACGAACTCAGCAGTCGAAAATTAATTCTATATCTCACTTAGTAGTAATTTAGAGACATCTGTCAATACGTCTTCCATACTGCAAGTTTTAAATTTCAATTTTATTAAATTCTTCATCAACGATAGCGTCAGATAAAATATCACCGATTTATTTTCCTTCGAAAGGAATGCGGCTGGTAAACTGACCAATAATGAGACTTGTCTGAAAACAAAATATTCGATTCATTTTCAACATTGAAAAAAAAAAATGTTACGCTGTAGTAGCCTAGTTCATTTAAAACTCAGCTAAAAATCTGTCTCAAATAAGCAGATTCACCTTTCAATAGATATATCAGCGACTTGGTCAACGTAATCGAAATCGTTCGATATTAAAGAGCCTATTTCGTTTATAGAAGCGTTAATATTTTCAATCGCTTCTTGCTTATCGTCGCCTTCGCTTTCAGCTTTCAACATTTGTTCTAAATTTATTTTTCGCATTATACGTTTCAATTCTTTCACATTTGATTTAGCGAACTGCCTTCCTATACTATGAAATGCAGAGCACAACATGCCCAGTACCAATGGCCTGAAAATGAGACGAAAAAATCAGTCGAAAAACGTTACAAATTTAATTACTCGTCATCGAGAATTAAATACCATACCTCATTTCTTGGAAATCTTCACCGATCGATACTTCTTCGTCGCAATTTTCGTAATAATTAACTAACGTCTTGGACAATGTAAAAACTTCCAACGTTTTCAATAAATGTATGAATTCGGTCAAGTGGCTGAACAACCATTTCCCATCGGCTTGATTTAATAAGTAATGCGCGCACACTGTAGCCGGACCTTCATCTAAGTACGGTCCGTTCACTTCGTCTTCTAGATGAGGTAACGCGTGTATTTTTTGTAAAACTAAATTATTCTACGAACAGTCGCCAAGGTAAGATTATCGTAGATGGGGGTTATTTCGTCGATAAATCGGTTACATTAATCCACGTACTAGTAAGTTATGGCAGCTTTCGTCTCCGAAGTTTACAACACGTTGAGCGATCGTTTCCCAATGAAAGTCAGTCAAATAAGGATGCAAGTATACTAAATTGGTAGCCGATTTACCAATATTACCCGCTTGTTTGGGTACTCGACGACGAGACGATTCGTATACCATGGACATCATTTGTATGTCGCCCCAAACGTAACATAAATGCAGAAACGATTCCATTAACTTGGAAGACTGAAATGAAACCAAAAATCTAAGCAGCCATGACAGATTACTAGAGCCGAGTTTTTAATTGGAACTTGTTCACCATTTCCAATCTTTTCATGCCCATACCAAGTACCGAGCTAGAAAACTCGTATGACCCTTCAAAAACACTCAAGACGTTGAATTTGGGATGCGTATAATTTTACAGCTATAGAAATTACATGAGTCATATTCGTCAAATTTCAGCTATTTAAGACTTCTCAAGCCTTACTTAAAACGCCATTTTGGATCCATTTTCATCGTTCATTGCGGGAAGAGGGTATAAATTTTTTTATATTTTCCCCTTGATTTGCATAATCAATAAATACAATAACACAGATAGAGAAAATAATTCACTTAAAATACATTTTATCCTAGAAAATCTCTCTAACTGGACTTCAGAGTACACATTTTTACAAAGCAAGATGGCATGTTCACTAAGCTTACGCTACCCACCGCTACCTCCCCCTCCCTCACAGCCATTTCTTTCCAGATCAGGTACGTTGTAATATCTATCGCTCTCAATCAAAAACTCAACTAAACAAATCCAATTATAATTGGTCTATTTAAATTTAAATAAAAAAAAATATAAATTAAAAATTATAAAATAATTTCTTTCAATCAAAATAAAATTTCGATTTTGTAGCTATTGGTATTCTGTTTTCATAATACTTACGTGTTCTTTAGCTATCATTGCTTTACCAAATTCACCCAATAGGAGAGCTAAATTACTCATGAGACTTTCGAATTTATCTCTTACTAAATCTGGTACTGAATGATCGACTATTCTGGTTCCAGAAATAAATCGAGATATTAAATACGTAACTATGTCAAATACAAGAACCAATTTATGATCTAAAACCAACAATTTCATTATTCCCAGAAAATTTAAAAACAATATCAATAGAGTTTTAATGACATACCAACTCGTTTGGAAGTATCAGCTTTCAATTTAGCGACACAGTCTTTCTCCAAATGATACAATAGAGTATTAAGTAAGGCCACATTTTGCACGGTGCTTGGTAAATTAGTAACAGCTGATTGAATCTTCTCGAAAATTTGCATCGGTAAAATATCAAATTTGTCCGGAATAGATGAATGATCGAAATCACTTAAATTCTCATTCACAGTCACCAACAAAGCGGAGATTAATTTATGCATTCTGTTCAATTTAATATGCACGTTCAACACATCCAAACATAACAAAGAGTAAGTCGAAATAATCCTTTCGTCGGACTTTTTCAACATCATTACAGTCTTGGCGAATTTTTTTATACAATTTTCCATCACAAAAGGACTGCTGTTTAATACGCTACGAAGTAATTTCAACGTGAGTACATTCAACGAGCCGTTTATACTGTCTAGGAGTACATCGACTAAAGCATTAAGCCAATCCAGAAGAGTGAACGAGTTAGTTGTCGAATCTGAGGGTAAATCGAATTTCAAGAGTTTTTCCATCAGTGCGTTAGTGGTTGCGATGGTTTTTTCATCGATGGTAATTTGTTTCGATGGACATGGGCTGACATTAATGAAAGTATTCAGAGCCACGAATACTTTAAATTTACAATCGCTTTTAGCATTACTGAGGGAAAATGCGGCAAACAAAAGAGCATATGATGAAGCCAACATTTCATTCGATAATAAAGCAGGGTAATTCTTTATGCAGTCTATTATAACATCCACGTATCGTTCACGATCCGAATCAGGACTCTGATCACAATTTAAAATACGTTTGGTAAACGTATTCCTGAATTCTGCTTCGCTAAACAGAACCTAAATTTGAAAGATATAACAGTATAAATATTCGCAATAAAATAAAATATTACGAATAATATTTCAGTATTCATTAATATTATACTTGGTAAACGCAGTCCTCCAATGAACCAGTAAGCTCTTCTTTATGATCAACAATGAGTGTGAGAGATGGCACGAGATCTTTGCAAAACACGATTTTTAAGTCGCTATTATACAACGCATTACTCTTCACATTAAGAATACAGTCTATGATGGATTCATGCACTTTGGTAATAAGTTCACTTTCCAGTGTCGAAGTATGAATAGAGTTTATCACGAATACCATAATATCAGCCATTTTCTTAACATTGTGAATGAAATAACGCAAGAAATGTACACCTTTCAGTAATTCAACACAACAGTCTATTACGTTTCGAGTACATGGTGGGGTGGTTAACATCTGAAATAAGAATTTTTCATCAAATTTACAAAATTAGGATACCAGTATAATAATGATTAGTATCTAAAATACCGAGATGATAGGATCGTTGAGATGAGGATGTAACCAGACATCGGTGGCGCTTATGATACAATTTTTCAAAACGTTGTAAACATCTTCGCGGTACTCTTCGTGCTCATTCCGTAATAATTCTTGTAACCAAGATAGAGCTATTTCTTTGTTTTTGATCGAGCCGAACTCCGGAACTGAAAATGTGCTCGAAACGATTTTTAATCGATTTTCCAATGCGGTTTCTTCGTTGTGAAGAAGATCCGATAAATCTGTGAAATTCAAGTACATATGAAGTATGATACGAGTAATTCGCTGCAAAACTATATCAACGTAAACTTAATGATAAAAAACTTACTTTGTCGAACTGACATTCTGATTACAATCGTGATACTCGTATGAATGAGAGAAAAATTCACAATTTAATTTCTTTCATTGCGCTATGATTAGAAACCGATTTACCTCGAATGAAAATTACTCGTAACAAAATAGTTAAAAAAATCAGAAAAATAATTCCAAAACATTCGGTACTCGCATAGTCGGTAACTGGCCGAAAATGTGTGTTACGCAGAATACACTGCGCAGTAGGCTTGCAGATCTAAACTTGTCGCATGCTTTACCGATTACGATTAGTGAATTACGTAATTGCGGACTGGGGCGAAGAGGAGGAAGTTGGAAGGTAGCGTAAGCATAGTGAACATGCCATCTTTGCTTTGTAAAAATGTCTATTCATTAAAGTTTAACTAAACGAAGTAAAGTCGGCAAGGGATATTGGTTTTTGACTCTTGATAAACATATACCATAAAAGTAAAATATTTGTGGAGTTTTCCCGGGTTTTCCTTATTTCTTTACTAATTAAAAATTTTTTGTGAGAATTAACATGGCGTATTCTTCCTCCACTCTCCAATACCTTTGGTTACATTTCTAAGCTAAAGAATCGCTAATGATACAATTTCAAGTAGCGCTACCTACTTCCACAGAAACCCGAAAAATTTTTCAATATTACCGTAATTACTGCAATTTCAAAGAAGAACCAGGCTCTAAATATGCTGGAAGGTTTTTCATTTCATTGAAAAATGAAAATGTTCGAACACAGCAAATGAACGTAGTAAACAAAATTTATTTATTTCGTTTAGGCTGCGTAAATAAAAGAAAATGTTTTCGTACCATTTTAATGTAATAACCTTGTCTTACTATGGGTGTATCGCGTATAATAATTAATATTGGTAATCTGACTTCTAGTAATCTTATTTGGTAAATGTACCAAACGAACATTATATAAGACGAAGTACGCACCTTAGAATTTCATGCTATTTCCAAAATGATAACTATAACGTATATTTGTGCATTTCTCTACGAAATACGTTGTGTTTTATGAGATCGCGTTATCGATAGAACATTATTTATGGTGTTTTCACGAACCATCGGTGTTTCTATTGTAAAACCGACTTGTAGCCGATGTTTCAATGGATGCTACGTCTATTATCACACAAGTGTCCAGGGATGATGACAGGAATTACTCTCCGGAAAGAGGTTAGCCTTTATATCGCATACTTAATCATATCTCCGCTCAAATATAACTATACAAAAATCCACCGTAACCGTACACCTCTTCAATAACCACCGTGTTACGATTTCAGTGTAAATGCCAACTGATTTGGCAAGTATTTTTTTCTTAATTTGAACCCTTCTGTTGTCAGATTGGCACGTAATGTACAAACGCACATGTATTCTGGTATTTCAAACAATAGCTCAAGTCTGGCCCCAAATCATGCTAATTAGGTGGCCAATTCCTGCAAAATTTTGATTACATCTTTTACATTAGCGGAAATTTTACATTAATTGCTCGATACATTGATTGTTTACGTTCCAGTTGCATTGTTTGAATTATTCGCTTCCGCATAACAATCGCGTACGAACAAAGATTTTCACCCAATTTCCTGTTCATTCGTGAAGATCTCTGTAATTGGAAAAATATGCGCGAATAAAAACACCCGATGAAGGTTACATTGCTTGTTCACTTCGTCGTGTTTATTGCGTTCGTGTATCGATGCATTTGATAAAAAGAAATTTCCATTAAATCTACATAACCGAACACTCGGTCAGCGATAATTTTCGTACATTTTATGTCCTTTTTATTACCCTCGTCGTCTACTCGTAATCACTTATTAATCGATTTGCGTGCTGAGAGCGGACTTTTTGGTCGTGTTATTTTCACCGAATTGTAACTCTATGTGTAGTTATTAACGATGAATATTTTATTCTTTCAGTTCAGTGTTCAAATGCAGAAAACGATGTTACAACAGTTGGTACGTAAAATTCGATTATTTTTCGTTAATTTTAATCTCTGTATGTTTATATTGATGGGACATGGAATGGAGTTTATGGATAATGTTAAGAAACGTTACAAGGTGTAATTACGTTCGTGTAAGGAGTTGGATCGTGAAGTATGTCTGTGACTCTTATGGGAATTTGAAATATGGTTTAGTTTGATTTATTGCGTGCGAAGATCAATCATAATAATGAAATTATTAAATTAGTAATACATTATTGCGAATTTGCTAGTTCACTAATTTGAGAGAATAAAATAATATTATTAGTAGCAATGAGACACCTTTACATTAAGTAGGAATTTTCAATAAACCAATAACTACTAGCTAGCAAAGAGAAATATATTTTCATAAGAATTTTCAACCTTGGGAAAACCTTTCGCTTCATATCAGACGACATCATTCTTCAATAGTCGCACTGATAAGTGATAATTCACAAAAATGCGGTGGACATGAAAGATCTACGAGTAGTTCAGAGAAGATAAATATTTAATCGAAATAAAACACTATCGTATTTGTATTGGAATATTTACTCAATTTGAGTACCTCACCATTATGATAATTTGCAGGACACTCGAGTAAGAAAACAGCCAGAGGTTTATTCAGATCTTTGTTTTGCTGTTTTTCGAAAAGCCATCGAAACTCGAACGCGCAGAATGCTTCTGTGCCGGACGGCAGAGTTTCACCCCCTGTGATAATCGGCTCGCAGTTTCTACTTCCACCGGTTCGACATCAAGATATGCATAAAAAATGCATGGTTATAGATTTAGACGAAACATTGGTTCATAGTTCATTCAAGGTAAATAAAATGGAGTACATAAATATATTTCTAATTTGACTTATTTTCGTATTCGTCGAATCGAATAAATTCCACGAATAGATTATCTAGGATGACTACTCAACAGTTTTTATTTACGCCAATAGTATGCTATAGATACGCAATTATTGTCTCGAAAATATTTTGCACTCGTGAGCGATAATTACGATCGACGTAACGTGTCTAATACGGAATTCGTGTTTACAGCCGATAAATAACGCGGATTTCGTTGTGCCAGTCGAGATCGACGGTACTATACATCAAGTATACGTGCTGAAGCGACCTTACGTCGATGACTTCTTGCAAAGGATGGGCGAATTATACGAATGCATCCTTTTCACCGCCAGTTTAGCCAAGGTAGAGTAGTCGGTGAAGCATTTGGCTTTGTTGAAAATGAAGTATTTAAATTGAAATGCGTTTTATTCCGCAGTATGCCGATCCAGTTGCCGATTTGTTGGATAGATGGGGCGTATTCAGGTCGAGATTATTTCGAGAATCTTGCGTCTTCCATCGAGGCAATTACGTGAAAGACTTGAATAGATTAGGAAGGGATTTACATAAGGTTATTATCATCGATAATTCACCCGCTTCTTATATATTTCATCCGGACAACGCGGTAAGTATTAGCGTAGAATTTGATAATCTGCTATGTAAGACTTTTAAAGTTTTTGATTCAGCTAACGCTATAAAATTATGAGAATGGAAAGCGTGAAAGCAATGCACGCAGTAAATGATATGGTGATAAATTAATAAAAAAGTTGTCAAATAACTCCGATAGTATGCTCGAAAAACTTGTCGCTACTAGACTCGCTAGTAGCAATGAGCTAGGGGGGTTGTAACCCCGAGCAATTGAAATATAACGTTGGCCGAAGAAAATGAAAAAACATGAACGTAATGTAAGTAGTTTTTCAGTTTAAGGATACGCTGCCTGTATAGACAAGGCTTTTGATCGTTTCACATCTAATCCCAGTATGCTTATATCACAAGAAGGTTTGGAATCTGCATATGTTACGCTGCTTGATCTCAATAATCGTATAGGACTCTTTTGGCTCCAAGTGTATAATTTTTGACAATATCATAATTTAATGCATTAAAAAATATATTTAAAATCTTGCTGAAGTAAATCACTTTCCTAATTTTGTTTTTTTAGAAAAAATTTTAAAAAATTAGCAGATGAACAAAGTATGTGGATTGTGGGGGTTAACATTTTGGTACATTTCGATATTAAACTTATGGTAAACGACTAAAGATTCAAAAGGATATAAGTTTTAAAAAAGAATTCTCAACCTTTTGATTAATTTTTTCAATGCTTGATTTTGAAGAATAAAAGTTATCTAAAATGTTTGAAGGAAAATAAGAGCAACTGTTCTCAAGTTTTGCACGTATGAGTTTTGAAGAAAAAAAAAAAGATTCACGCTTTGTAAATAATTTTGAAAATTTGTTAATTGAAAAACATCAATAAACATTTTTTTAGCTGAGTTTTTAATAAACACGATAGCTATTACAGTCTACCTGATTTGGAAGGGGTGGGGCGTCTTCGTTCTTTTGCGTTTCAGACCGTTTGCAATCATCTGTGAAAATTCCAACTTTTTGGTATGTACCGTGCGACCCATTGAAATCCAAATAGGCAGAGCATCAAATTCGCTTTCGCAATGTGGAATTTGTCATAAACTAAAGCGATTAGGTTTAATATTTTCATTTCTTTGATTTTTTCAATTTTGAAAAAAAAAATCTAACTAAATTTGTTCATAATCGAATAAAAAAATGATAAATTAATTTCTTTTCAAGTTCGTTAGTTTGGCATCACTGCTTACATTTTGAATTTTGTTTTGAGAAGCCTGGACGGGAGAGGGAGGGAGGGGGTACAATGCAATATTTTCGTTTATAAAGTCATATGAAAGAGTGAGTGATGGACACCAACATGTGCAAACTTCAGCTTCCCAAGTGCATTTGGAATGGTGTTGAAGCAAAAAACAATTTAGTATGGAAGTTTCACAAGTCATGAAAATTCTGGAATCTTCGATATATCCTCTCCAAATCAATCTAGAAAAATCAAACTGTATCTATGGGTTTAGTTTGGCCCTTGAATATGACCTCTTGAATTGAGGTCAAAATCAATCCAAAATGGCGGATTATCAAAATTTGAGTAGAGCTTAAGGAGCCTCAGATTGGTAAAAATATAAGTATTATGAACTCAAATGATTAATGGACATGAGAAGTATACTGTACATCCAGTTCACCTTCATACATGATGTTGGAGGAGAGAAGGAGGGGTTGTCGACCTCAAAATGTGGTTGGGGTACACGAGATGATGAAAATTTTCTGTTGCGGTGTCATACGATAAAATGAGCCCAGGTGACTAATCTACTTCAGTTTTAGCTTTACAAGTGCATTTGGAGGGGAATTAGAGCAAAAAACAGCTTTTCAAGGAAGTTTCAAGTCATGAAATTTTCTGGAATCTTTCATAAATTCTTACCAAATCAATATAGAAAGATCAAACTTTGTGTGTAGGGGTTAGTTTGTGACCAGTATATGAGCTCTTCAATTTGGATCAAAATGGATCCAAAATGGCGGATCGTCAAAATTTGAGTAGAACTTGAGGAGCATCATATGAATAAAAATGGATAAGAGATATTCATGAATCTTGCATATCTCGTCACCAAATCGTGTGTAAGATTAGTTCATGACCAGAGTATGACCTCTTCAATTTGATTCAAAATGGTGGATGGTAAAAATTTAAGCATGATTTGAGGAGCCTCTAGTGCTAATAATTCGAAAATTAATGTTCAACTTCTTGAATGCTTTTGGAAGGGATATGATAGGGTAGGGGTTTTCAGGCTTAGTTTTGGGTATGACCTGTGGCCATAAAGCGGTCAGCAACGTTATTTCCAAACCTGAACAAGCCTTAGGAAGTCAGCTCCAGTAATGCGGCGGAGCTTCTTACTTTTTTTTTGATTTCATAGCTGTATAATATCGCAGCCCTATCAATATTTTGAATAGATAAACATCATTACTTTTACTCTATTACTGTTGACTATTCACCACACAAAAGGAACCAGACGTTTTGCAAAACACCCTGTATTAGCGAAATTTTTATTTTTGAAATAATAGACACCTCTGTACTCGTATTAAAAATGCGACCCTAGATAAGAAAAGATACTTAAGCGTTCAAATGCTAATTTTATAGGAAACCAAAAAGAACATTATGAATTGTTCATAATGTATATTATCATATTTTGAGCCAGATGTTGACTTCACGGAGCAATTTTTTATTTTTTTTATTCTGATGATTTTTTTATGAAAAAGCACGTGTTCAACTACCAGAAACGACAAAAAACGGAAAATCGTTTTTGGATGCCTAGGTACCTTTTTTCATCCTGGGTCACAAATATGTACCAGCTTTATTAAACAGCGCTGTAATAACGGTAACGGAACGTAACGGAATAACGAAACGTAATGGGCAATTTCTTCATTTCAGGAACGTAACGTAACGAAATTTTTGAGAATGGAACGTAACGGATCAATTCTTTTTAGCGTTCTGTTACTTTACATTGTTTTCATTGTTTGAAATTTAAATGCTGGCAAAAATTCAATGCGCATTTTTTGATGTGAAATTGAAATTTGATTATTTTGAATTAACCTCATTACCCAGTACCGTAGTAGAATTGTAAAAAAGAGGTAAAGATCGGAATGGAATGGAACATAACAGAACATCTAAAGTTGGAACATAACATAACGGAAACGTAACGGAATGACTCTGGAACGGATAACGGAACGAAACACGATCCTTATTACAGGCCCGTTACTAAATTTGAATATCAAACGAAGAATTATAGTTTCGATGATTGTTTTTGACAAAGTGTGATGTGCTACAATTTTAAAATAAATTGAAAAAAGTTAGAGATCTTCTAGATGGCAAAACAATTGATAATTCGAATTTTTTTTGTCATTAAACAATGAAATATGGGCTACGAGTGCAGAAAAATTTCATTTTGGCAAAAATATTTTTTTTTTTAAATCTATTTCTAGAAATCTTAGAATTTTCAAATTTAGACCAATATAAAAAAAATGTAAGCAGCCATGCCGCATTACTGGAGCTGAGTTTTTAATTGGAGCTTGTTTTGATTTAGTAATAACCATGCTCAACCGTTCATCACTACAGGCCACACCCAATACCAAGTCTGAAAACCCCTACCCTATCCTTTCCAAAAACACTTAAGAAGTTGAATTTGGCACAAATGTAGTATTTCTTGCCATGAAATAATCATGTGAACACATATTTCTCAAATTATAACTATTTGAGGGTCCTCAAATTATCTTCAAATCTTGATAATCCGCCATTTTGGATCCATTTTGACTCAAATTTAGGTGGTTATATTCTGGTCACAAACTAATCCTACACACAAAGTTTGACCATTCTAGGCCGATTTGGTGATGAGATATGGAAGATTCATGAAATTTCCTGCAGCAATTTCCCCTCCAAAAGCCGTTTTTTGCTCTAACTCCCCTCCAAAATCACTGAGGAAGCTAAAATCAAAATACGTTTGTCACTTGGGCTCATTTTATCATATGACACAGCAATAAAAAATTTTCGACCCCTCCTGTACCCCCACCACTATTTTAGGTTGATAACCCCGCCTTCCCCCTCCAACATCATGTATGGAAGTGAATTCGGGATATAGTATACAACTTATCCCCAATAACCATATGAATTCATATTAATTACATTTTTACCAACTTGAGGCTCCTCAAGCTCTACTCAAAATTTTGATAATCCGCCATTTTGATCCATTTTGATCCAAATTCAAGAGGTCATATTGTGGTCACCAACTAACCTCACACACAAAATTTGACCTCTTTAACTTGATTTGGTGGGAAGATATGGAAGATTCAAGAAATTTCATGACTCAAAACTTCCTCAAAAAGCCGTTTTTTGATCTAACTCCTCTCAATATGCACTTAGGAAGCTGAAATTTGGATATGTTAGTATCCGTGACTCACTCTTTCATATGAAATCCAAAACGAAAAATTTGAGCTATTTGCCCCTTCTCCAGCCCCCTCAAAATTTGAGTGATCCGCCATTTTGAAATTTATCGAAAAAACAAAAAAACTATTTTTGCGTATTTTCAAGAAGAGTTCCTCACCGAATTTTAAGTGAATTTTATCCACACCCGCCTGCGCAAGGCGAGTGTCAAAAACAGGTTTTTGCTAACTCTCCTCAAAATGCACTTAGGAAGCTGAAATTTAAATATGTTGGTGTCCGTGACTCACTCTTTCATATGAGATCAAAAACGAAAAATTTGAGCTATTTGCCTCTTCTCCAGCCCTCTTCAAAATTTGAGTGATCTGCCATTTTGAAATTTTTCGAAAAAACAAAAAAAGCACTTCTGCGCATTTTCAAGAAGAGTTCTTCACCAAATTTTGAGCGAATTTTATGAATACTCGCCGGCGCTACGCGTGGGGGAAAAAAATATATATACCAAAAAGTTGGACATTTGCCAGATGATTACAAATGGTCTGAAACGCAAAGATTTGAAGACCCCACCCTCCCCCGACCTATCCTTCCCAAATCAGGTAGGCTGTAATAGCTATCGTTTTTATTAAAAACTCAGCTAAAAAAACTATGTTTAACCTACGAGGATAAATTTTTCGAGTATAATGTTGGAGTTTTTTTTTTTGACAACTTTCTACCTATACCTATTTTCACTTTCGTTACAAATTCGAAAACGTTCCACATCTGTCATATCGCGAGTTGCAGCTGAAGAGAATTTTTTCCCGTAGGTACCTGTGCAGTCGTGGTTCGACGATATGACCGATTCGGAGTTACTGGACTTGATACCGTTTTTCGAAAGACTAAGTAAAATCGACAGCGTATATTCAGTATTGTGCAACAGCGCCGAGCAACCTTATTCCGCCAATAATCCGAATCTTCGTTCGCCCGAATCAAACAGAGGTGGTAGTTCTTTATAGCTATTACGAAAAAAATGGGTGTCAATGAAAACGCTCATGAAACGCAACAACGTATCGAAAAATTCCTCTCGTTCCATCGTCAACGATCATTGGATGGCGTGTAGTTTGGTTTGTCTCTCCGTCATTAGCTATTTGCTGCTTTTATGTTGAAAACCGTCTATACATAAGTGTATTTATATATGCGTGTAAGATTTGTATTCAATTTTTTTTTTTTTGTCCTTTCTCTCTTCTACTATTATGTTTTTAATATGTTTAATTTAAACATTTTGAAATCGTTACCGTAAATGTTATGAGTATGGATTTCCGAGGCTTCGTATATGTGATCGCGTTCCTACTACATTATACGCCGGAACGTGCGAACGGTGTCGCGCGTCTCGACGCGAGCATATTTAAAGACTGAATGGTGGAATATGTACCGAGTATTTACAACGAAAAGAAAAAATTCAGCGACGCTTCGACGAGCTCGAATGCGTTTCCTTCGTAAGTCGAAGGAATCGAATAACGCAGGAGGACGGTGGTACATCTGCGGTAGTTTTGATGTGCTTTTTCAATCAAAATAACCCCACTCTCGATTGCTTGCCTTTTATCAGTTGTTAAGTGTATGAGTACGTTTGTCCGTTTCCCTCCCCCTACCCCCCCCCTTTGTCCTGGTGATCTTTTTTTTTTAATTACCTTATTCTTCTCTTATTTTAAATTTATCTCGACCTAATATTTTCGTAAGTGTAATGCAGGGTATTACAACCTTCTTAACATAAATTTTTTTTGTACAGTATTAATAAGTTTTTACTTAGTCGTAAGCCTCTAACAAGCTATTTTTATTCACTCTACAAACAGTTGAGCTCAATTATTCGTGTCACTCGTGTGTACTGTTTTACGTAGGAAACTCGAAGAAGGAAATATCTACACAGTTGGGGAATCAAGTCTCTATATAGTTTATGTGCCTTTAATTTTTCTTTCTTTTAGTGTCGCTTTTTTTTTTTTTTTTTGTCTATCTCGGAAATATTTTTAAAATTTCGTTTTAAAGTGAAAATTACGACATTTGTTGAGAAAGAATTTAGAAGCCAGAATATTGACAGTTACCTTTGTTTAGAAAATACTTTTGTACGTGTGTTAGTATTTTGTGAACGTGACAAGCTGCTTACGTGTAGGAAAAATCGTCTGGCATTATGGTTTCGAAATTCAAGCTCAAAACCGTACACGATTTACTGCCTTTTGATCGTTGTGCTCAAAATTGTCGTAGCGTAGAATGTGTTTATACGTTCGTAAAATTTTTAATCGTTTATATGGAAATAAGCGAGATCTAGGTCGCGATGTTATTTTTCATCGTGAATTGTACTTTTAGAATATTATCTGATTCGCGAATTGACTCTTGCCTATTTATGTTTATGATCGGATCGATTAGGTTATCGATAATAGATTCCGGATTTAAAAAAATCAAAACTTCACGCTCGCGAAACCGTACGAAAAATGGTTAAGTCAAAATGTGATTTTTTACGTTGCTCTTTTTATACACGACATGAAAACATTTGGTATACATTTCCGCTTTTTACGCGTTTATTAAGACAGGGTTTTATATGCAAAGGAAGAATCTGTTGTAAACGCTACATATTTTTATACAATTTTTAAAACACTATTTTTGTTACAAATTTTAATACATGTGCAAATGCGATTCGAAATTTTGTATATACCGATATATCGATGTTTTATTTGTTTATAGGCGTGTACCGTGGTTGGTGTATGCGAATTAGTTGTTGTAAGTTAGATTAGTAGTTTAGTGCCATATAGTACGAATTTAGGCATTAGTGATTATGCATTTATGAAAATCTCGTATTTGTTGCGGGCAAATTTCACGAGTAATCAAAACGTCTTATGCTTTGAATCTCGCTATTGCTGAATAAATCCCAGGCACAAATACTTTTCCGAATCGATCGAATTTTAGTTTACGCTAAATATCTGTAATTTTATCGTACAAAAAGTAACTTATACTGTTTACGTATTTCGTTAAATTATACTTTTGTTTATAATAAATCTAAAACGGATATCTGAGATCATTATAAACGAAGAGTGAAACAGTGTTATGTGACACCATCGTATTGACTTTGGTAACCGCGATTGCCACGTATTCGTGGTCTCTTCTATCCGGTTAAATCATTTCGTAATTTATGTGAGAAATTTTTGCGACCTATCGCTGTATTCATCGTAATATACTTACAGTTAGATATGATATTAGTCTTCCTGCTGTATATTCGAACGTTTTAGCATCTTCATGGTGATATATTTAAATCGTTCCTAAATTTAGAAGAATGTGTTGGCAAATTCATTTATTTTATAGAAGGTTGTCACTTTTAAAACAATTGTAATATGTATCATGTTTGTTATCAGTATTATTAATATTATGAGGCGATGTTTGAAATAAGCATTGAATATTGTGTATGTGTGAAAAATCTTTTGAGTATATACTTATACTATATAGTATATAGTCAAAGGAAACCCCTCATTTTATCCTCTTTATATTATTTTTATACATATACCTAGGAGGGATTTTAACTTTTTTTTTTTTTTCGTAATGGGTGTATGCTAAGTCGATTAATTTTAACAAATTATTGTACGGTATAGTTTGAAAAACATTGATAGATTTACCATTATATTGAAGATCTTTTATCCCTTTTTTAACTTGTAAATTTCGTTTGTGCCAATGTTTTGAAAGATTATCGATGAAGCGATTATGTTATTATTAATGTTGATATTGAAGATTTATCGAAGTTTCTGTTTTTATGTTTATTTTTATTTTTAAATGCAATTTCCGTACAGACGACGTTATTTTAGAGAAACCCATATGTCAGTGATAGCCGACGATTACGTATTGCATGTATAAATTATACATTATGTAGCTGTATATATTAACTTGTTGAGTTGTAATAATTATTAAATTTTTAATAATTTAAATGCTTTGAAATATTTTAATATTTTGGTTTTTCGATGGAATATTGGTGGTTGTGAGAGACGCTGAAAGTAGCTAGCGTGAAGGGAAGAAAGATACATATTTGATTTCAGTGACTGCAAAATCTACTTCGTTTATGTTGACATTTCATCGGATAATTTTTTTTTCGCAAAATGATGAATGAAAAACTGAAAATAATGCGGAAGTCTTGAATATTGTTTAAAAATGAAGCAATTTATTTGTATGTAGTATATCTCGAAGTAATTTAAGATAGGTAGATACTGATGTTACCCATCCATGGTCCAACGCTGGAAATTGAGTAATGTTATTTAAAGAGCAAGAGCGGGAATAGTAGTGAAATTCGATGCAAACTAAAGAGAGAGAAAGTCATAAGTATAAAAATATTAACAGCGTTTCAGGAGCGGAAAACGCAACAATTAAAGTTCTCCTTGGGAGCAGAAAAGTTTAAAGCGGTTCTTTCATTTCCTTTAGTAGAGCGAAACGAGAACGGAAGCATTTTTTTCTCTGCTCTTCCAGCAGTGGTTGGGGTGCTTCAATAATAAATTAAGATTATTGTTGCAGGAAAGTAATTCTCTTTTTTTCATCATTCTTTTATCTAATCAGTGTTTTCATGTTATTATTAAGCAGTGTTGTAGGAACAAACATATGTCTGTTCTTGTTCCTGTTCTCGTTCCTAGAAAGACCCAGTCATTTGATTCTGTTCCTGACTTGTTCTTATTCTCAATGTTTCAATTGTTCTCATTCCATTCTTCGTTCTTTCAATTCTTTACAATCTTGTTCTCGTTCCGTTCTTCGTTCTTGTTCGTTCTTCGTTCTGTTCTCATTCTTCAAACTTCAACTTTTTTTTTCTTTCTTTTTTTTTTTTGATAACGTGTTTACGGTTTATGTTGTTGTTGAAATTGAAAATTAATTAATTGAAGCTAATTAATGAAAAAAAAAATGATTTATATGGGTATACGCAGCATTTGTTCGCTTTTAGAAGTTTTTTCTTTTCTCTTTCCGCTCATGAAATCTATTAATTTCATGACAAATCATGAACTTTCAAAAGAACGAAGGACAACCCAAAATTACATCCGTTCTTGTTTTTGTTCTCGTTCCTCAGTATTTTACATTAGTTGGTTCTCGTTTCGTTCTTCGATCTTTCAGTTTGGAAATATTCTGTTCTCGTTCTGTTCTTTGTTCTTCATACATATCAGTTTTATGTTCTCGTTCTTGGTTCTGTTCTTTAGGAACAATGGAAATTCTCTGTTCTTGTTGTTCTTCGTTCTCGTTCTTGGGTTTGTTCCTACAACCCTGTTATTAAGTGATGATTTCATACAATTTTCAAGTCTTATTTATTTTGCTTTAGCTTTTAATTTTTTTTAAATGAAAATAAAATACCAGTTCAAATCAATGGACATGGTTAATTACATCGATGGCCACATAAGACCTATTGCATGCGGCGAAGCTACGAATAATAATAATAAAAAAAAAAACGAAAATTATTACGAATAGGAACAGAAGTACTTCTCTTTAATAATGTCAATTTATGTGTGAAGTACCCTATCAAATTAGATAATTTCTTTTTCATTTCAAGGAAAATTTTATGCTCTACAATTTCGATAGTAATAAATTTTTTTTCCCAGAGCGCTTACATTTCGGAGAGAATTCGAAAAAATAAAATCCCTGCTTTTAGCAAAATAGAATATTATTATATTAATGATTTTCCCCTTTGTAGTGCAGTTCACTAGCTGACCACCAGAAACCGACACTTGTACGTTATGATTCGAGTTTGGCGCTCGTCATTTCACCGAATAGTCATTCAAGCGACTGATATTTTGTTGCGTCTTGTTGAAAATATTTTTGATAGCATATTGAATTTTGGAAATTTGATCGATTTTAGGAAATAAAAGTGTAAGTAAAATTCGAAATTGATAAATTATTCACTGTATTGTAATATAAAGGTGCGAATAAGACGTATACGTCATGTTGAAAATGCCTGCAGGTACGATGAAAAATGTTCCATTGTATCTTGTATTCATTAATAAAGAGAAATGCATATTCTTATTCTTACTATTCAATTATTAGGGAAGATTAACTTACCCAAAGTTATGTTACTCGATCCTGGTCATGAATACATCAAGCCCAAGAAGACGGTTCATAATGAAAGTATGATGAAAGAATGGGAAAATACAGAAGCTTATCATGTAAGTTCAAGACATAATTCCTCCTCTATGAATTTCAATTCATATCAAATAAAATATAAATGCTTCCAGGAATATTTTGGATTTATTAAAGCGATGAACATAGCGATTAGGGGTAAACCATTATCTCAAGAATGTCATGTATCACCGATAACCGAAGGTATCTTGAATCTGCTCAATTCACTGAACGATATACTTACAGAAACGCCGCCTATTGATCAACCTCAACGATTTGGTAACAGAGCTTTTAAAATTTGGTATGAACGACTGCAGAAGGTAAACCCTAAAGAAAAAAGTCATGAATTTTCTAATTAAACAAATTGTAATTACATTTTTTCTGGAACTTCTTCAGGAAGCCGAAAGCTTATTAAAGGATAATTTGCCAGAAGAATTTCACAAAGCTATCATCGAAATCGCAGATTACTTAATAGAAAGTTTCGGAAATTCCACTCGCATCGATTACGGCACTGGACATGAAATGTCGTTTTGTATGTTCCTTTGTTGTTTATTCAAAATCGGAGCTTTTAAAGAAGAAGATTGTGTGGCTGTAGTGAATAAAGTTTTTAATAGGTGAGTACGGTTTCGGTTTAGGACTGAAATGATTTTTATTGACTTTTGTAAGTATTGTTCTTTGTCAGTTTAGATACCTAGAATTAGCCCGTCGATTACAAACTACCTATCGAATGGAGCCGGCTGGTAGTCATGGCGTGTGGAGTTTAGATGATTACCAATTTGTTCCTTTTATTTGGGGCAGTTCGCAGTTTGTCGGTAATTTGGTTTTCATTTCTGGTATTTTCGTGTTTAATGATTGAGAATGCAACGTAATTTTATCTTTTAAGGCCGTCCTATTATTGAGCCTAAAATGTTCGTTCAAGAAGATGTCATCAAAAAATATTCATCAGAATATATGTTCATCGGATGCATTAATTATATTAATACAGTAAGTTTTAAAATGTCATTTAATCAACTCAATGAAGTATCATACTCCTTTTCACAATTAAATATATGTATTTTTGTTACAGGTAAAAACTGGGCATTTCTCCGAGCATTCTAATCAGTTATGGAACATAAGTGGTATACCAAGTTGGTCAAAAATTAACGATGGTCTTATAAAAATGTATCAAGGAGAGGTTTTGAATAAATTTCCAGTGGTTCAACATGTATTATTTGGTTCCTTAATTCGTTTTGTTCCTCTGAATAAAAATGCACCATCATCCAATCAAAGCAACTTGGAATCTTTTCGAAAACCAGTCGCGGGTGACAGTTGAATGAAGAATTTAGTTATAATTAAATTTATTTTCTCAACTGTATAGCATAAATTATTAACAACATCTAATGACATTTTATTTATTATATACTATAAATTTTGCAATATATATGTTCATTTTTGAATCACTTTTAATCAACTTTCAATTTTATATAATTTTCTATGCTGATATAATAAAGTCTAATTTCTTCTACTAAGGATATAGTTTCACGTAGTTGGTTTGAACTGTGAATAATATTTTCATGTTTGAATGATTAAATATTCATTTACCGAACAATAATGTTTATCAATAAATACAGATATTCTGTTTGAATTATACTCCATCATTTTACGCACCTGAGAAGAAACATAATTCAATAAAAATGAAAAGAACTGCCATTCCTATGAACACTTGAAAAAAAAAAAAACAGTTCACCTTATACATTTATGAGGGGAGAAATGCACATGCTGCATTGTGCAAGGGCAGGAAAAGATTATCCACCTACTAACCACCTGTTGGATACCATGCAAAGGTGGAATTCGGAAATTATTGCAGTATAGTGATTCCAAGGGGAGAATTAGTTTACCTAGATATCAAATATATAGTTCCTGATTTTTCACATTAATCGCGTAGATAGTTCAAACGTATACAGTGATGCTATATGAGTTCACATATTTGTCATTTTAAAGCCCATCTCTACACATTTAGATTCCGTAACTTTCGTTAATAATGTAGTTAAAATTATTAATCTAGAATTTTATGGAATAGTTAGTTACACTGAATTTGATTTCTGCTAATAATTCTGATTCAATGAAGTATCAAAAAGACCTTATTTCGAAATCATTAGAAAACGATTATTTTGAATGGAATTGGCCAAAACTAAATCAATTCCTCTTTTCAAGCATCTATCATTCAATGAATAGTTGTTCAAGAAGTACATTCCATTCCGCTCGTGTATAGCTTTTCTACAATAAAACACCCCCTCCCAACCAAACAACGGTAGCCAATGCTTCCAGTCAAACGACTCCAACAGGTATCCGTCTGGCGCAACGCCGGGTCTAGTTTCAAGATTCCATTGCAGTGCGAAGTTTTATCTCGGTGTTTTGTGGACGTGTGTGTTTAATACGTTGATTATTTTCGCGAATTTTGATTTTATTTTGTTGAATTTTTCGGTGATTTTATATTCTTCAGTGTCGGTTTTGTGATTGTGTGCATTTGTTTATTTACTCTTTGGAACTGATAACATTGATTTTGGCGCCATTTACACCCATGTGAGTATTGAGTATAGTACCTATATTAATTTATTATTTGTCCTATTAAGTAAATTGAAACGATAAATTTTATATTATTTAACCTAAACTCGGGGTTTCAAGTTATAAAGCAGCGATTTATTGATGTTTTCTAGCTAATAGCTCTCATTTATTTCGTCGCGACGATGGTGCCGATGTGCTCAAAGCGTACTAACGTACGAAGTAGCTAATATACCCATATTAGATTTGTGTTTCGAATAATTACCAAAGTAATAAGAAAACGAGAAATTAATTGTTTCATAAAAGTTTCTTTTATCGTAAATAATGAAAAAAACGTCGTAAAACATAAATAATAGAAACCGTTACGAGCAAAAATTAGTTCATCACGAAAATATTACCAAAGAAGAAAACATCGATGTTTCCATCGAGAAATTCGATAATTTTTTCAACCCCAAATGCACAACTCTTGACTGACCGCCTTTTATTCGTTTGTAATATTTAACACGCTCGTATTCCATTCCACTTGTTATAGTAATTTTATAAATAAGTATGCAGTTTTTAACAGTGTATTACCCTTACTGGCTAGCATGAAGTTCTCGACAAATATTCGAAGCGATTATTTACAAACACAAATTATCGAATTTGTTTCACAGTGCATGCTCGCATACTCGATACACCAATGCAGTCGTGTATTGAACTATCGATGTATTCGCGAATTAGTAAATATTGTACCTATTATCCAAATCCCAGGTACCAGGTAGTGTTTTGTTTGCATTCAAGGACTTTCTCACGATTAAAGTGATTCGAGCGACTATTGATAAACGAAATGGTATTACCTAGTACCCACTCGAAGAATGTATTTCATATAGTCGAGCTAAATGTTCTACTTTGCTGCCTTAATAAAACGTTTTTCTGGCTGGAAACACCTCAAGGTTAATTTATATAAAAACTTGTTCTTGTCAACGTCAAACCATTTTCATAAACGACAATTTTATTCGAATTTAGCAACTTGATGTTGGCGTTTTTTTTTTAATGATTTGACATCATACACGAAAGAGAGTTTAGAATCATCTTTGATGAATGAAAATTGAAATTAGATTTCATATTAGTCGATTTTTTTCTCTGTCGGAATTCTTGTGGAGATTTAATCGAAATTCTTTTACATCATAAATGTAAATTTCGATTAGCTCACGCTTCTGTATTGAATACTTAGTTAAACGTACACTTTCGTATAACCCAGTGGTATTTTTTCGTCACATTGTTGGAAGCGATTAAACGATCATTACTCGATGATCGGCAAGTGTTGGGTACATTTCACCTCGAATGAGAAGAAATTAATTTCACGTGAAAAATGTTCATTCATTTGGAAAGCTGAATGCGAATGTAATTTATAATTCGCAAATTACCAAGAAATGTAAAGATCGCGTGTAAATATATTATCAACCAAGGTGAGTATCCGTTTTATGTTAGTCCGAAAGTGAGATGGATGGTTCGTAAGTAATTAATGTTTCAACTTCGATAACACAAAAACCCAGATAGTACGTTTTCGTTGAAGTTTCAACAGTTGGTCAATATTTGTCTCAACTATACACTCTAATAAACGAGTATTAAATACCGGAAGATGTGGCGTTTGTCTGAAAACCACCATCGAAGATGTTGAAAAATGATCTCGCTGACCCAATATAAAAATCATTCAGCAATACCTACCAACTAGAATACCAACGATAGACTAATAGAATAAGAGTCCTTTTATTACTCGCCGCAGTTCTGTTATACAAATTTCAATAATAAATGTGCGGCATCGTTACACTCATACGCGATGGTAAATACTGGTCATAGTTGGCTGAATTTCAACGACCACGCATTTCCTCATGTTATTTGGGTACTCGCAATAATGTGCACGAAACTGTATATGTTAATACAGCGTTTCCAACAGGTGAATTTCACACATTCAATTAGTTAACAACAATAAATGGCCGAATTGATGCGAATTTCGATAAACGAGTTAACGTTAACCTTGAACAAAACGTGGAAAAGATAATGCCAACACTTCAAGGTACGGATAGAGAGGATAATCTGTTCGTAGGATGTTTTTAATAAAGAACGATTTATTATCTATGACATTACGGTTTTCTCAACGGAATTCCGTTCGAAGAGAAATCATCTATTTTGATAAAAGCAAAGGTGCCAAGGAAATTATAGAAAATAATTAGGTACAGTTGTAGCGCACACAGAAAAATCGGAAATTAATGCTGTCACTAATGTTCCGTAGTAATTGCCCAAGTTGAAAGGTTGAGGTTTTAAAAATTTTTCAGAAGCGCTAAATCACCACTTCCTGCTGGCTAAATTAAGAAAATTACCTTTTCACAATCGCGACTAATCGGAAACAAATTAGCATATAATTTCGGATTCCTAAACCGAGGTATAAATCATCGTAGATTCGTAGTGTATATTTGAAGGTGTCGTGAAGATGCGTCGACAACTGAGGTTATCAGGAGTAATTTAATAAATAATATGTATTGACCAATTACAATGAATACTATTTTTCTGTTTTTGAAAAAACCCGGTATCCAGCTCGCTGTAGTTTCTACCTCTTTATTGAGTAGCTTGGGTGGAATTCTAAACTTTGGTTTAAATGTGTATCAATAATTATACGTGTTTACTTCATAATTTTTGGTGAAATATTCCCATTTTTGGGCTGGTGCGATGAAAAATTAATCTAACCTACAAAAAAAAAAAAAGTGAAAATATTTTCTGAGTAAAATTTAAAGTAGCTCAAAATATTTCCAAAAGTATAGTGAATTTTTCCTATTTCATTTCCTATTCTCCTGTGTTACTCTAAAACTGGTCACTGTGCTCTAATTCTTCATTCAGTCTCCTTCCTAAGTCACCTCATCATATGCAGTGAAACTAGCACCCCCTAATGGTGCGATACCTTTTAAGTGTAACCCCATTTGACGAAATTTTACGGCTTCTGGTATCATTAGGATGCTTTATAGCGATCGTAAAAATACAGTAGCGGTTTAGAAATGCCATCGATGACGTAAAATACACTACTCGAAACCCGGAAGATTCGTGGATATTTTCTAAACGTGAGAATAATTTTTCGTCGGTCGCGCAAGAAAATGTACATCAACATACTCGTGAACCTGTTCCAAGTAAAGTAATTCGGACGTTCTAACGTTATCCAATGCCTATTAATTGGTAAATTTTTAACAACTTTTCGATAACTAGTTGATAACGAAATGGAAATAAAATAGTCGTACGCGATACACACGAATTCTTCAGCGTACTCGTACTCGAAAAACAAGCTTGCCTCAATAGTCCAAAATAGTTTATCGTTCGCGCTGAGACATTGTGTAAACAGGCTGATATTACACGCAGCTTGACTCGCGAACTTAAAAAAGCGTGTTAAATGACTTTACTTATGTAATTAGAGCGAATCATCTTGCTCATTAACAGGTCGCGCTGCTAATTACGTGCTTGGTTTTCGAACGTGCGATTTTCAATTGATTTTACTATCGTCGAATACTGATATTGGCTAAATTTTGTCTTCGAGTTTGTATTATTGTTGTTTATTGTCGTATAAAAATTTTTCTGCATATGATTTTTATTTGATTATAAAAATTGATTTCATTAACAATATGAATCAGCGCGGTAGGTTAATATTTAAATCAGTTTATAGGGGTCACAACTTCGAGATTTTGTAGCGCATGAAATGTCAAAAAAGAAATTTTGGTAGTTTGAAATTTTTTCACTCCCACAGCTCACCTTGAGTTGCCAAGGATGGAGAAAAAAACGCTTCATAATTATTTTGATTTCTAAAAAAGAATGAAAATTATTTCTAACTAACTAAAAAAAAAAAAAAAATAGATTTTTCCTACATTTTTAATAGGCACAAATTGATAAATTATTCCTTTTTCTAAAGTCCACAGGATTAACAAGTAAAATCTAGATTGTTGCTGTGCCTCTAGCCATTGTTGCTGTACATGGCACGTAAAAAAAAAAATAAATAAATAAATAAATAATTAGAAAAAATTTGAATTATTTATTGCTTAGATGATAACTTTGAATTCAATTTCTAGCCCCATCGCCCATGAACTCAGACGAGTTATAATTAAATTTTACCTTCTTGAGCTACTCAAAGTAGTTTAACCCTTAACTGGCACACATGGGTGAATTTCACCCATCGATAATGCAACCTCGCTGCACTCCGGCGTAACCGGTTGCTCATCCCTGTGCACCCTTTAGAGTTGAACGTTGCCGCAATTCCTTCAGTTTGGGCATCTTGGTTGGTTGCATATATCAATTTTTGAAGGGGCAGATTTACTTCTGAATTTTTATGTAAATTATCTATTGCATTTTTCTGGTCGCAAAAATTGAAAATAAAACCACGCTATGTTGTAGTTCGAACGATTTGCAAGAAAAAAACGTAGGATGACAAATTGCCTATCTTCAATATTGAAGGAGCTATAAATTTTCAAAAATTGTTCTAATTTATGCTATGTATGCTGCCCCTTCAATTTTGATATTATGCAATTTTTTGTAATGAAATTCTGCATTTCAGCGAGCACAATAACATATTACATTTCAATTTCTTGAGTGACTCGGCGCAATTTTTATTTTCTAATTTAAATTACTTTTATGTATGCCATCAGAGGGTTAAATCCTGTTTATATTAGCCTTATATTTTGTATCAGTATGGAGATAATTCCTCAAAGTCGCAAGAAATTCGCTGTACCCTGTTTAAATTATTTTTTTTTACAAATTTTTAATATGTTTGAATAATTATGGAAATTATGTTTGAAAAAAATTGTAATATTTTATTTCAGTATGTACAATAACAACACCCACACAATATCAACAAAAATGATGTCAATAACGACGACGACAACCAAATAATACTAACGTAGTTCAATATTAGAATCGAAGATTTATTTATAATATTTTCATAAAAAAAGTTTTTAATTATCAAAAAATGTATGTATAACTTGATATTTAATTTTTTTATAAATTATGCAACAAATCCCGCATCACGAACTCTAATTGCAATAACAACAACAACAACAACAACAGAAAGAAAGTAATGGCACAAATCAAATATAATTCGATTTCCATATCTAGTTTTAAAATTTACGTAAAAAAAATTCAAAAAAATTTTATGGATTACGATACCACTAGAAAATGTTTTGTAAATGTTCAATGTAAAAAGCAAAAAAATTGAGTCATTAAAAAAATTCCATTTTAAAGTTTAAAACTTATTTCAACCTATAAAAATATGAAGAGAAAAAAGCAGTTAAACAGATAAAACTAAAGCGAAATATCCGTTAAAAAAAAGTGGATTTTTAATCAATTATCAATTTGTAATAAATATTTAAGATTTTTGAATTATTGCGAAAATTATGCAGAAAAAATTACACTATGGTGCTTTAACATGTTTCTCAACAACAACAACAATAGCAGTATTGATAAAAAATGTTTAAAATTTTTGAATTATTGCGAAAATTATGCAGAAAAAATTACACTGTGATGCTTTAACATGTTTCGCTACAATAACAACAACAACAACAACAACAATAATAATAATAATAATAATAATAATAACAGCATTGATAAAAAAGGTTTAAAATTTTTGAATTATGGCAAAAATTATACAGAAAAAATACACCATGATGCTTCAACGTGTTTAGCAACAACAACAACAACAATAACAACAATATTGATAAAAAAATATTTGATATTTTTGAATTATGGCGAAAATTATGCAGAAAAAAATATACCATGGTGCTTCAACGTGTTTAGCAACAACAACAACAATAGCAATAGCAGTATTGATAAAAAATGTTAAAAATTTTTGAATTATTGCGAAAATTATGCAGAAAAAATTACACTGATGCTTTAACATGTTTCGCTACAATAACAACAACAACAACAATAATAATAATAATAACAGTATTGATAAAAAAGGTTTAAAATTTTTGAATTATGGCGAAAATAGTGCAAAAAAAATATACCATGGTGCTTTAACATGTTTAGGTACAACAACAACAACAACAACAACAACAATATTGATAATAACAAAATTACTGACAATAAAAAATAACTAGAAAATTATGCTAAAAATATCTAATTTAAGTTCATAAGTTCAAAAAAAATTTTAAAAGATTCAAAAAAATTTTATGGACTACGATAACATCAGAAAATGTTTTGTAAATTTTTAATCTAAAAAAAAAATGATAATAGTCGATGCATTATATTTCTGAATTTTTAGGACTCCATACCCACTGAATCTCATTAGTTAAGGTTTAAATGTATCATACCTATTATAAATTTATTGATTCGTAGTTGATGTAGCCCATATTAATTAATCACTTTCGTGCAGTTTGTTTGCCAAAATTTTTTCATGTTACAAAATTATCCCATTTGTGGTGTTCGTTACTGGGTTCTTTTTCTAGTGATGAATACTACTAATGAAGGACTCCGTACATCAGTGATAAATTAACAGCATATAAATGATGTAATAAATCTCGAACAATTCAGATATATATATATTTCTGAACAGTGATGAAATTCATTATTACTTAATAGTTATTACTTCAGATTCGTGGTATTTATTACTGTATTTCTTTTTCATTTCCTTCAGCGATTAATGAAATCGTTGCAACTTTCTTGGACAGCTCATAGCATTACCCTGAACTCTTTGAAACAGTATCTAGTATAATACCCGACTTTTCCTATTTTTGCTCTTTTTGATACCCCATTCTTCTACTCTAGAGAACAATCAGAATGATGACGATACTTACCACGATGATTACACCTGTAAAGTCGTAGACCTTTGTTACATATCACGAAGTATATGCAACCAAGTTCCCCCGCCATAATAACCGCTAATGATGAGAGTGTCGTTATCTAAGCTACACCATAACATCCATTATTACCAACAAGCTCTCATAGACGTTAGCCGCCGGTATCCGTGGAATCTTAGGGCTCGCGATGATCTCAAAACGGAGCGCAATTTTAGGTCGAAATGTTAAACGTTTTATAATTAGGTGTGGTTAACCTTGGCGCGTCGGCGCTCGGCGCCTTAATCCAACGTCGGATTTTTCTGCATCGAGTATTTCGCTGACGCGTTCAACGATCCATCGATGATCGATATGTACACTGACCCGATTCGGCGAGCATGACCATCGGGAAAATCACGCCGAGTCTCGAATTCATCGAGTCATCGAATACTGTAATCGCGGAACCGATGCTTCAGATTAGAGTAGGAGAATTGTTGACATTGAATGAGATGGTAATATCAAAGGCGATGGAATTAAGCGTCCTACGGGGCAAAAAATTCTACCATCTTTTCCCATGGACATGGAATAGTAATTTTCGTCCCAAGTCCAGCACCTACTACGCTTCTTATGTTTATCGCGCGTTTAGTAGTTTAAGTACATTAACCCTTTAGTTCGGTTAATTAATTCCGCAATATGAGAACGATGGTGTCGATTGCGATATACAAGAGCTCGACCAGGGTTAACTCGTCGCATTCTACGCATCGCGATCGTGTACCGTTAAGACGTGTCCGAGGATGTTTGACAAATTGAATGGGCATTTAGTAAAAGATTGTTTACTTTAATAGAAACGTTACACGGTTACCATCTTCATTCTTGTAAGCGGTCGTTCGCTTGTACCGGTGTTATGGAGTTTCTATGTATCGTAGCAATTATTTCCCGCTCCAGATGGTTTAGCGAGAATCATTCACACGCTCGATGCGGCAACGCCATGTACAACTGATGGAACGGTTTTTCTAATTTTCATATTTTTCTCACATTCTTCGCGTGTATTAGGGTTATTGTTTGAACCGACGTATTCGAACGATTAAATCTCGTTAGGGTGATTTTAATGGATAAGTGCGGTCGTTTGGGTTCCATTTTATGGAAACATGTTTGTAAGTAATCTCGGATGAGTTGAGATGTAATACGAGCGTTGTTAGTAAGAATATGATACTATGGCAAAAAAAAAAATGAGAATACCGAAAAAATATTTCAATGAAAATAAATTCCATTTCATTCCATTTAGAAAAAAAAAAAAAAAAAAAAAAAACTTGGAAAATCATAAAATAACTAATAATGAATCAGAAAATATGTGTAAGTAATTAAATAATCAGCCATACTGCACTGCTGAAACTGAGTATTTAATTGAGGCATGTTCACATTTTGTGAATCTTATCACCCCCCAAAAAACCAAAAAAATTAAATTTTGAATATATATTACTTTTTGTCCACAAGAATAAAAAAAAGCCCATTATCTTCTTTTTTCATTTAATTTTTTTTTTAAATATTAAATTAATTTTTTTTTTAAATCTATTAATAAATTATAATATTTTTTTTTGTGATTTATTAATTTATTTATAAATAATTATTTAATAAATTGCATAAATAAATTTTTAAATTTTCAAATTTTAACTGTTTGAGACTTCTCAAGCTTACCTCAAATTTTCACAATGCATCATTTTGAATCCTTGATCGATTTTGACTCAAATTCAAGGGCTCATTTTCTAATTCTCGTCGAACCCCATTTACGAAGTTTGACCTTTCTGGGTCAATTTAGTAAGAAGATATGCGATGTTCGTGACATTTCTTGCAGTGATTTCCCCTTCAAAAGCTATTTTTTGCTCTAACTCC
Organism: Phenacoccus solenopsis; assembly: GCA_009761765.1. Taxonomy (NCBI): domain Eukaryota; kingdom Metazoa; phylum Arthropoda; class Insecta; order Hemiptera; family Pseudococcidae; genus Phenacoccus; species Phenacoccus solenopsis. The sequence goes on from CM019753.1 coordinate 44,557,777, forward strand.
CCTCCATATTCACTTAGAAGGCTAAACATGAAATATCCAAGTCAGTTAGGCTCGTTTTATCATCCGACAGTATGATGACAAATTTTCGACTTTTCGTTCACTCCTATCACATTTTAAGGACAATAACCCCTCTTCCTTGCGTTCAAAATCACGTTTGTAACTGAAATTAGCCTACAGCATACTTCTCATTAATAGTAATCACATGAGTTCGTATTTATCAAATTTAAACTGTTTTGAGGCTCCTCCAGCCTTCCTCAAGCACATCCCATTCTTGTTACTTTTTGCTGTAGTAGTTATAATTTTGGAAAACTTCTAATATGCTTCATTATCATCTGTTTATGACGTTATTGCCTAAATTGAAGTGTCACGTCTCGTACCCAAATTTTTTTTTGTGGGGAGAGGAGCGAGAGCCACCACTTGTATTCAAGTATCACTATAAATCGGTCCATACTGCCATAAATCGTTATTTATATAGTATATTATAAGTTGGGTATTTGTATGTGAATGATCCTCTCCCCCCCTCCCGCCTCCAAAAAAATTTGTAATTTGGTGATTGCAGCATAAATTGTTGTTAATGGAGTATATTAGAGGTTTTGTTAAAGTTATAGTTTTTTTTAATGTATACCAGATTTTAAAGTAGTATTCTGTGGTACACCAAAATTTTTTAAAATTCATAGCTCCCCCTAAATTATTTAAAGTAGCTGAAATGTTAGAAATGAAGTACCCTTGCCATGTATTTTCTAATATTTGTTTGGTCAAAATCGTAGTGTCACACGTCAGGTCCCCTCCCTAGCAGAGCCGTGCAGAGAAACCGTGGCCAGGACAAGAGAAAGAGTCATAAAAGCAAAAAAAAAAAAAAAGATCGTGGAGGTAAAACCAGATTTTTAGCTCCAGTGCGTCAAGTCGCAAGCTCTCAGTGGGCTCGTAAAAAAAAAACTCAAGTTTGGGTAAAAACCCCCTTCACCCCTTTACTCAAGCCTGCTCCCTTGTTAACTAAGAATCGAAGAAGTGTTCAAGAAACATCACATGAGAAGATGAGATGTATCTACAGTTCAAGGAAGTGAATGGTAATAAATTTCGAAAAATGGTAAAATTCTGAAAATTGAAAATTTCTCGAAGTGAAGAATAACCATGAAATTTTTATTTACTCCGATATTTATGTCTGACCATGAGAGAAAAAGTTTTCAGAAAATAAAATCATGTAGTGGTCTCCCCAAGGACATTAGTAAAGCTTTGTGCTTCCGAGCTTTTCAGAGTGGTAATCTCGTTGATATTATGTGTCTCTTTTATTTCATTTCTCTCTCCCCCCCCCCTATAAAAATTTCATATATTGTCATCTGTTGGCAATTTTTTTCGTATGTATTCATCTTGGGAAAAAAATGAACAGCACAGATTGAAAACTCAGCTCCATTATTTTTTTTACGAATAATGATATTCATTATTTGAGATAGAATTAATTTTTCATTTGACGAAATCGTAAAGAATAAAAAAAAAAAAATGAAATAAAATCATGCTTGAAAATGAACCTTATGAAGTAACGGAAAAAAAAAGCGAATATAATCATCATTTCCAACTCGAAAGACGTTCACGTTCTATGGTACATATACGATAAACAAATGAATATTCTTCGCCAATTGCCACGTTCGAGTTGTTCGTTCACGATAGCGATCTCACAGAGGGCTAGAAATGTTGGAAATTTCGTAAACAGAAATTCCTCCGCAGCGCGATCCAATTAAAGAATACCTGAAAACAAAGCTCTCGATCGGAGTCGACGAGAGAGCGACGCCGCAAAACACGCTGCGGGATCGAAGACGGACGCGGATAATAACTGTACGAGCTGGCAATGCATATCATATTTTGCTGGAACCGACGCGCCGTGTAAATACTCGTTTACAATTCCCTATTTCTTCTATACTGTAACCTGCATCCGGCGAAGATACAACCGACAGGTAAGTAGGCCACTGCCAGAGGTGCTAGTACACCGGTCCAGGCACCTTTGCCAATACGCTCGATAGAAACTATGTTTTTTTCTTCTTTTATGGCCCCGATCGGATGAAACGAGAAATGGTTTTTTTTCGGATCGAATTAATATGCTGATACGAGAGAGTATTTGATTTAATAGATTCGATAGTTCGGTCAAGATTCGCGTGAATAGGAGTACCTCAGTATCTATTGATTGGTCATGAGTGATGTGCAGAATATGGATCACTATATGACAGGGCCGTAGCGGAATATATCAATGAGAGGGGGTTTGAAAATTTTTTCAGGAGATACGTTTTGCAAAAAAAAAAAATTGAAGGTGTACAGCCTGGGTTATAAGGGGAACCCGGGGATTTTGTAAAGGGCATCAATTCTTTTAATGCACAGGAAATTTATGAATATACTCCAGGACTTATCTTAAGAAAATGAAAAATTGTTTTATAATGATCCATATATCAATTAGAGTAGTCATAAATTTCATAATCAATTAGTTATGAAAAATAATAATCATTATTATTATTATTATTCTTTTGAAATTAATTAACCTATTTTTGAAAAAAATTAGTCTACGATTGTTACTATAGAAAAATTATACTATTTAACAATATTTCAATATTCAAGAAACTGAGCTCATGGATGGAGTTTTCACTCCCCCCTCCCCTTCCCCCAAAAAAACTTTGATTACGGCCGTTCTGTACCATAGACAGATAGTGGTGGAAGTTGAGGTAGCATAAGTAATTTTTATACCCTCTTAAAATTTTCTAAAATTCGAAATTTATTATAAGAAGTTGTGAAATAATTAATCATATAATCGTTCATTCATGTTTTTGTTTTTATTTTCTTTCATTTTTTTTTTTCAAAATCAATACGATCGTAAAAATCTAAATTTTATGTAATAGGAAGCATTTATAGTCCAATCAATCCGTCCACCTGAAAACACTCTCCCCGCACAAAATGAAAGTCATCCTGGAAACACGTCTTTAATCATTAGGTACCATTGATTTCTCATTTTCTAGCCGCCTTCTCCCTCCTCTGAGAAAAGATACCTGAACTGTCCGAAATGACAGTACGGGATGGAGGTCTCTTTTCCCATTGGTAGCCCTATGTACAGCGCAAAAAAATGTTAGTTTCCTTGAATTTTCCATTTGTCAGATAGATTCTAAAAATTTGAATAAAAACCATTATTTTAAATTTTTGGTCTTGGGCAAAATTTGTGATCGATTCGATCGAATCTAACTACTTAAATTTTTTAGATGGGAAGAAATGTTATTTCTAATTTTTTTCTAAAATAGCTTTTTTTCATTTTTTATTAATAAAAATTCATGTTGAAGTGTTAGTTAAAAATTCTTTTATTTTATTTTCTTTTATATTAAAAATTGGAGTTTATATGTCAATTCGATTAATTAAATTTATGATTTTAATTTTATCTAATTTTAATTATATTTTTATAAGTTTAATATTTTTTGGAATATTGTTGCTACTTCTTTTTACTCTTTTAGTGTTAAATTTTCAGATTTAAAAGCAATAATATTTAAATTCAATTTTTTAAAATTTTCTTCAATTTTATATTATTTTTATAGTGTCTTCGATATCTTTTTTTTTTTGCATAAGGTTTTTTTCTTATTTTTTTCTTAATGTTTTTCAACATTCTTATTCATATTGTTTGTTAAATTGAATTCAAAATGAATTTTAAAATTTATTTATGATTCAAATTCTCTCCGAGAGTAATGAACAGTATTCTCAACTCAGCTATTTTCTATAGCTTTTCTTGCTACTTTAGATTCATGTTTGTCGAAGAAATTTAAAAATGCTATTATTATTATTATTATCTCTCTATATATTAAAATCAAAATGAAATCGGTTTTGAGATGCGCGCGCATCCTTGTTAAGAATAACAGGTATAAAAGGTATATAAAGGATAGCACGTATACAAAGGAAAAAAGAGGTTGTAAATTTCAATAAAAGCTTTGTACACAGGCAAGAGCAAGGGGTAAAGTTGTAAAGTTGTTTAAAATGGTAGGTATACAAAAGTATAAAGGGGCTGAAAGGAAGAAATCTTGGTGGGGTTAACAAATAAGAATAAATTGGGTTGTGCAGTTTGGAATGTACTTATCTGATATAATTAACTGTTTTTTCTTCATTTAATTTTTATTTCGAGCCCCGAAGGGGCGAGTAGGCACTAGTTTTTATTATTATTATTTTTTATTTTTTTTTGAAAAATTATCATTTTTATTTCTTAGCTATTTAAATGTTTCAAAATGAAATTTTTTCTTAAATTATCTCTATTTTTTCATGCCCAACGATTTTTCCATATTTTCTGTTATCACACAACACTGGTAACATGAAATTGCAATTTAGTAGACAGCCGGCGTACCGAGGATATTCTTCAGGGGGGGGGGGTGGAAGAAAACCAAAAATTGACAACTTATACCATGAAATTTTACCAACTATTGACTTTTTTTTTTGCTCCGCGAGAATAAGATGTTAAATAAAGATGTCACAGTCTTCTTGTTAGTCTTCAAAAAATATAAAAATAGCTGTAATAGTACTGCGCAAGTAGTCAAATTTACCAACTTTACGCTAAAACTCCAAATTTACCAATTTTCCAAGAGCCAAGGGGGGGAAGCTCCCCCTCTCCCCCTTTCGGTACGTCCCTGTTAGTAGAGGATTTTAGTTTCAAGTTAATAGAAGAGTAGCATGAAAGGTGCGAGTGGGGAGGCGGGAGGGAGGCTATCGCATTAATTACAAAACGTATGCAAGAATATTCAAGGAAAAACATGTTGAAAAAAATAATGTTTTATTTTTTGTATAAAAATGCCTGTGATTTTCACTAAAATTTTGTTTTGTGAATTTTTCATGTTTTCTACTGTTGGGAAGCAAGTTTTCGAAAAAAGTGCTCATTTTAAGAATAATTCAACTTCTTTCAAAAACAAATGATGACGTCATTAAAATAATAAAAACAAAATTTTATTTTTATCTTTATTTATTTATTGGCGTATTCAAGTGCTATTTTTATCTTAAATTTACAAATAGTATTTGAAAAATGAACAAAAATTTTTCGAATAACATTTTAGTCTATGTGAGAAATTGAAGGAGCTACATTAATTGGAAAATTTCGAATGACCATAACTCATATTGGCAAAAACGTAATATGAATGTTTTTGTTTAATTTTTCAAGAGCTATGTGTGAACTGAAGATAATTATCATAGAATCCAAATTTTATTCCGATTATTAGCAGGGTTGCCAACCTTCGAAACTAAAATGTTTCATTATAGATTCAAATTAATTTAATTTCCCCTCTTTGGCAAAATCAGGCAAAAACTTTATACGATGTTTTTTGTTCTAATTTTCAAATATTGTCTGACGGATGAAAAAAAAAACAAAAACTTCACAAAATTAAATTTTTTTTTCAATGTTCATGAGACTATCTATTGAAAGAAAAGGTACTTCACAGCGCTGTCTTCGTTTCGAGTCTGTGCTCGCTACAACCAAGGTACAGGTACACCTGTATGGTATAGTGATCCATATCTTCCATGTCACCTATGGCCGTTGGCCTGTTAGCGACGATGATTTGTTATTGAAAATTAAAAATTCATTTCGTAATTATAATTAGAGCGAAACCAATGTATCGATTAACAATCACGTACCATTAGGTTATATCATATCGATATAATTTCGTAACGTCGTGAACGACTTGCATGATAATTGTTCGATTAATATATCATTCGGAGTCGTACGTGTACGTTATTTGGCACCATCGATGCGTCTTTAATATCGCTATCGCTACATCGTTCAAACAATTATAGGAAACAATGAGACAACGTGGAGAATGGTAATACTATTACACGACCACTGAACTCCTAATGGTAACCAGTTCGCTGGGGTTCGGCAATTAGAATTATAATGCTGATATAATAATTAGGTACGCGAGCCAATAATTATAAACGATAATTAGCGATTTTATCGAACCTCCCAATTTATTCTTGATTTGAGCCGGTCTTCGGGTTGCGGCGCTGACAAACGCTCTAAGCTGCTCTCGATAGTTATAATTTTACCGGCTAACGAAATTATTAGGTTATTGGCAGATTATATGGAGACGTCGCGCGTCTTATTGCCAATAACGTATTTAATTAAACGATACCGAAATTTATGAATTACATCATCGCTTCCATCGCTGTATTTAATTCAGAAAAATGTACGTAATAATTTTCTCGACATAGATGTCTTTTTTAAGCTGGCTTTTCGACTGTTTAATGCTTATTAATTATTCACGATTATTTGGCCGATTTAATTGAACATTATGCATACGATGGACGAAATGTGTACATTCGCATGGTATATATTTTCACGAGCAAAGCGCCTCAACTATTTTAACCATTTTTGTAATCCCCGAGTCACTTTCACTGCAGCAATCCATCTGGCAGCATTCTTCCAAGGAAGGTGATTAATTTCCACGTAAAAAAATGATATTCTATCGTTGAATAATCGTTGCTCACGTATACCGTTCCATCATAGCAGTGGAGATCGGTTTTGATATTTGTTTATAAAAGACGCTCGTTTTAATTAATAACTCTTGTCAGTGAGGTACATGACGAGGCTCGTATTTCGGTTGAAAATTTTACGCCGTTACGTAACCGCGGCGGTAAACGGTGCCAAAGCTTCGAGCCAACCAAAGGTAACATCAATAATCGTTTAATTAGCTCGAGCGAATTTTCGAGCGAGTCCGACTTGCGAAATGTTAAGGGGAAAAGTTCAAGAGACGTTTCTAATCGCTATTAATATCATTCGATTGGACGGGTTTCATCGTGACCGGTTGGGTGTTTGATTTTTCGTGTGTAGGGCAGAAGGGTAATTTATGCCATCTTCTCTTTCGCAGATCTCGGAAATAGCGGTAATTATCTGGTCGCATGCGATGACTAGCCGCCGGAAAGAAATAAAGTGGTACTATCTGTTGTGAATGGGGAACATGGTAATTAAAAGCACGAAAAATCGTTTTAACTGAATTCAGTTATTTCGATTATCGATTATTTTCGTTTCTAGAACATTGAGTGAAAAAATCAGTTTAATGAGGATGTAGAGAACTTGTAGGTAATAATTGATTTGAGGAACAGTAACTTCTTTGAAAAATAATAATATAAATATTGGTCTTGGAAAAAAATTTTATTCCAAAACCGACGTAAGTTGGAAAATCGAATCAAATAAACAAACAAAAATAATAATAACAAAATCAGCACAAAAACAACAACAACGACAACAACAACAAAAATAAAAATAATAACAGTTCCCTTAGAAAATCGATTTTGAAAGAAAAAGAAGTGAGTTACTTTGAAAATTGAATAAAAAAAAAACTTGATCAAAAATTCATTTTAGTCATGTTCAATGTGGAATTATTATTCAGTATAGAGAAAAAATATCGTTTCCATTTTTTTTTTTTTATAAAATCTTCTAAAAAACAATTATAGACATGCTCTATAAAAAAAATTGACTAATTGAATCAATCTTGAAAAAAAAAATTTAATCGATAAAAAAATAATTTTGATTTAAAGATGAAGTGCTAAGTACCTTTGAAAATGAAATAAACAACAAAAATCGTATCAAATAATTATATCTTTATGAAATATTGATCTAAAAAACATAATAGATTTAAGAAAAATTATCGAAGATCAATTCTGAAAAACTGATTTAAAAAAAAAAATCGGTATTGAAAAAACAAACCGCGATAGTTATAGACGCCACTATAACAAATTATAAAAAAAAAGATGGTACTAACTTTGAATATCGATGTAAGAAAATCGAATGAAAATTTTACAAAATTAGTGACTTTAATTCTGGATATTGGATTTAAAAAATAATCGCATATTTAATTTTTTTTTTTAAATCGATTGATGAATACAAGTACTTTTTCGATTGTGAAAATAAAAATTAGAAGAAATTGAGTTAGGTACTTGAAAACCTAGTCTAGCAACAAGAACAATTATGTATTATACCGATGTAGCCTTTAGTATTGATAGTTAAAGAAGGAGTATAAAAAAAAAACAACAACAACAGTATAAATACAAAAATTGTATTGAAAAGTCAATCTTTACAAAAAATCGACTTAGATATAAGCTATCAAATAGAAAAATAAAAATTCACTTCGATAATTTTTTTTTTTTTTTTTTTTTTTTAGTTTAAAAAAAATCGATTTAATAATTTTCAAAAATTGGTGTTGGTCAATTTCGAAACATGCAATTTAAAAACTAATTTAAAAGATTTAAATGATGCGAGAAAGAAAATGATCGATTCTAAAAAAATATCAACACCTAAAATTGGATTTAAAAAATTTAAAAATAATTAATTTGAAAGAAATGATCAATTATTGTTTTTGAAAAAACAATAAAAAAAAAAAATAAACAAACAAAAATGTAATTGAAAAACAAAAATACTATTTTTTTACAGCAGAACTCACCGCAATTTTCCACTGTTTGAAAAGGATCCAACAAATTACTTCCCCTCAAGTAAAAAGTATCCTCATTTTATCTGATTCCCTCAGTTCTTTGCAGGCTCTACAAAACTCCTTTTCAGAAAACTCTCTAATTTACCAAATTCAAAACTTAATACACTCCCTTATTCAAGCAGGAAATACAATCGAAATGATGTATATTCCCAGCCATGTAAACATTGAAGGTAACGACAAAGTCGACCACTTCGCAAAAACCGCTAGTAATACTTCTCCTATTCAAATTTTTACCCCCACAGACCTCAAATCTTACTTCACATTAATTACCACCCAAAAATGGCAATCAGAATGGTCCTACCAAAACACATCCAAACTCTTCACCCATAAAAAATCAGTTACACCGTGGAAACACCTCGACCACTTAGATCGGAAAAGCGAAATAACAATCACCAGACTACGACTTGGTCACACTAGGCTCACACATAGTTACCTTTTCGAAAAGCTCCCACCACCAATATGCAGCCTATGTCATCAACAAAATATCACTGTCAACCACCTTCTCTTTCTGTGTCCAAAATTGTACGACATTCGAAAATCATTAAAAATCAAGCAAGAAATAACCGACGACCCACAAAATATCCATAACATTTTGACTCTTTTACAACGTTGCGGCCTTCTATTTAAAATTTAACCATCCTAGAGGTGGCGTGATAACCAAGGCAGTTAAAAACGCCACCAAAAAAAAAAAAAAAAAAAAAAAAAAAAAAAAAAAAAAAAAAAAAGCGCCATCTATTTTAGGAAAAATTGATTGATTCAAAAAAATTGCAAACTCCCAAACATCAGTTTTAAAAATTTTTTTTTAAATTAATTGAGAAAAATAATCAACTGTTGTCTCTGAAAAAAAAAATTAAAAAATTGAAATCGAAAAACAAAAACGCCATTTAAAAATTGATTTTAAAAACTCAGTGAATTGGAGAAAAAAAGTGATCGATTCCAAAAAAAAGATCAGCCAAAGTCAGATTTAAGACAGATTTAAAAATGACTTTAAGAAAAAAATCAATTATTGTCTCTGAAAAAAAAATTAAACAATTTCAATTGAAAAACCAAAACGATATTTAAAAATTGATTTTAAAAACTCAGTAGATTAGAAAAAAAACGTAAGCAGCCATGCCGCATTACTGGAGCTGAGTTTTTAACTGGGGCTTGTTTTGATTTAGTAATAACCTTGCTTAACCGTTCATCACTACAGGCCACACCCAATACCAAGTCTGAAAACCCCTACCATCCTTTCCAAAAACACTTAAGAAGTTCAATTTGGCACAAATGTAGTATTTCTTACCATGAAATAATCATGCGAACACATATTTCTCAAATTATAACTATTTGAGGGTCCTCAAATTATCTTCAAATTTTGTAAATCCGCCATTTTGGATCCATTTTGACTCAAATTTAAGTGGTTATATTCTGGTCACAAACTAATCCTACACACAAAGTTTGACCATTCTAGGCCGATTTGGTGATGAGATATGGAAGATTCATGAAATTTCCTGCAGCAATTTCCCCTCCAAAAGCCGTTTTTTGCTCTAACTCCCCTCCAAAATCACTGAGGAAGCTAAAATCAAAATACGTTTGTCACTTGGGCTCATTTTATCATATGACACAGCAATAAAAAATTTTCGACCCCTCCTGTACCCCCACCACTATTTTAGGTTGGTAACCCCGCCTTCCCCCTCCAACATCATGTATGGAAGTGAATTCGGGATATAGTATACAACTTATCCCCAATAACCATATGAATTCATATTAATTACATTTTTACCAACTTGAGGCTCCTCAAGCTCTACTCAAAATTTTGATAATCCGCCATTTTGAATCCATTTTGATCCAAATTCAAGAGGTCATATTGTGGTCACCAACTAACCTCACACACAAAATTTGACCTCTTTAACTTGATTTGGTGGGGAGATATGGAAGATTCAAGAAATTTCATGACTCAAAACTTCCTCAAAAAGCCGTTTTTTGATCTAACTCCTCTCAATATGCACAAGAAGCTGAAATTTGGATATGTTAGTATCCGTGACTCACTCTTTCATATGAAATCAAAAACGAAAAATTTGAGCTATTTGCCCCTTCTCCAGCCCCCTCAAAATTTGAGTGATCCGCCATTTTGAAATTTATCGAAAAAACAAAAAAACTATTTTTGCGCATTTTCAAGAAGAGTCTCTCCCCAAATTTTGAGCGAATTTTATGAATACTCGCCGGCGCTACGCGTGGGGGAAAAAAAAATATATATATATATACCAAAAAGTTGGACATTTGCCAGATGATTACAAATGGTCTGAAACGCAAAGATTTGAAGACCCCACCCTCCCCCGACCTTCCCTTCCCAAATCAGGTAGGCTGTAATAGCTATCGTTTTGTTAAAAACTCAGCTAAAAAGAAGTGATTGATTAAAAAAAGATCAACTCCTGAAGTCAGATTTAAGACAGATTTAAAAAATGAATAAAAAAATTATCAATTATTGTCTTCAAAAAAAATTAAACAATTGAAATTGAAAAACAAAAATGCTATTTAAAAATAGATTTCAAAAAACATGATCGATTTCAGGAAAAAAATGATCGATTCTCAAAAAAGATCAAATCTTGGAATCAGATTTAAAACTGATTTTTAAAATGAATTTGGAAAAAATTATTAAATTTAATTTTTTTTAAATTAAATAAACAATGATATTGAAAATCGATTTTGAAGGTAACCTCTTTTCAAAATAATCGATTTTAGGAAATTATTCATTCAATAACATACAGTACATTGCTTCAAAAAAAGAATCATTAGACAAATATTCAATTTTTTTTTTTACATAACGGATTGAAAATTTGTATTGATTTTATCAAGCAAATAGATTATTTACGATAAATAATTGGTTGAATTTCTACCTGTTGAAAAAAAAATCAATATTGAAAACCGATTTTAAGAAATCGCAAAAAATCGATATCATTAGAAAATTTAATCGATGTACGATGAAATTCGCCATAATCACGGTTTCAGGCTTTCTACTGGATCTAGAGGCGAGAGAGGGCGAAACGAAAAATAAAATTCATATCTGAAACGTCGTCATTTGACACCAGTCACATCACTTTATTCTCGAAGCCGTTATCAAAATCATAATTTACGAAACCGGTGCTTTTTACCATCTACCGCGGAGACTGTCCCGCGTCAAGACAGATATGCGGGAAACGCGTCGAAATAACGGAGCTGGTTCGCGTCCGAGAGATCTCTCAAGCTCGAATCTCCGATTGCGAAACGAAAATAACGTCGAATTACGTATCCGACGTATGCGCCCGGTAACAAGTTCAATTCGGCAATTAAAACGCTCGAAGAATTCGGACGGTGGTCGGACATAAAAGTTTGAAATCCGTTATAAGTTTATAAATTATTTTCGCGTTAATATATGAGAACTAGCGTGACTTAAACCAGTTTACCGGGCACCGAATTTATTAGGCATTCGGTAACCTCGCGGTCGCGTTGCGACAACCCGACAACGTTAATCATGTCGCCGAAAAAGTATGCTCTCTCGAAGGAATTTTAACGCGCGTATAAATTCGGTAACGTGGACGGCGATCGGAATAGGCGTATGTGAGAAAATCGTACGGCTTAAACACGCGATTCCGATCGTATAATTATCCGCACCGCGCGTGTTAAGTATTGTACGCGCTTAATCGGTAATTAACTGATATTTCCACTTACGTTCGAATTAATATGCTTGAAACGCAACCGTGTCATTTGCATGAAATTAAGTCGTTCACGTAAGAGGCTACGAAGAGAAGCATCGACGATGATAAGGTGTAATTTGCAGCTCGATCGTTTCAGCCGAGAGTCAATAGTTTAGAAACCGTATATCGTGCGAATGTTCGCCATCGTTTACCAGTTACGACGCAATGTATCGTACACGTTGTATGAGCTATGCCTGCGTACTTCATTCATAAACGAAGATAATGTGTCATTCGAACGAAGCGTTACTACATTCAGCATCGCGTGATATACGAACGCACGCAGATGCGGTAAACACGAGAACGAGCTATAACACTCGCACTCGCGACGTTTAATCGACCCTCGCGTTCTTAGATTCGGTATCGGCGGAAGTGACCAAGTATTTTAAATATTTATCATTTTCACAAAACAGAATTACTCTCTAAAAACAATCGAAAGATTAATAAAAATAAATTAAAAGCAAGCAGTAGTACAGCATCGCTGGAGCTGAGTTTGTAATAGGAGCTTGTTGACATTTGCTGATGATGTTACTAACCATTTTATGACCACATCTTGTATGGAAGCTGAAAAACCCACCTATCACTCCCCCCTCGAACTACCTAGGAATTTAAATTACCATATTTCACAAATTTCAGCTATTTGAGGTTCCTCAAGTCTTGCTCGAATTTTGAGGAGCATTTTATTCATACAGAATTTGAGTTTTTTGAGTAATTTGGTGGAGAGATATGGTATTTTATGTAATTTTTTGTTATGATTTCCCCTTTAAAATCTATTTTCTCAAAAGCTCCCCTCTTCCCAAACTGACTTGGAAAATTTAAATTTAAATATTTTAGAAATTTGGGCTGATTCTGTCCAATGAAAACGTGATCGAAAATTTTAGATTTCTTATTGTTTACCTCCTCAAATTTCCAAGATAATAACCCCTCCTCTTTTTCTCCACAATACCTGTGAAGGTGGATTTAGAAAAGTAAAATTCGCTTATTTTAGAAATTGGAGCTTATTCTGTCAAAAATAAAAACATAATTAAAATTTTAGAATTTTAATTTTTTGACCCACTCAAATTTTAAAGAAAATAACCCCTCCTCTTCCCCTCCACAACACCTGTGAAGGTGGATTTAGAAAATTAAAATTCGAATATTTTAGAAATTTGCGCTTATTATGTCAAATGATGGTGGAAAATTTTAGAATTTTATTTTTTATCCCCTCAAATTTTTAAGAACGTAATCCCTCCCCTTTCCCCTCTAAAATACAGGTGAATGGATTTAGAAAACTAAGATTTGAATAATGCAGAAATTCGCGCTTATTTTGTGAAATGAAAACATACGATTATAGATATTGAGTGACCGAAAATAAAAGGATTTTAAAAAATGGGAAATTTTAGAATTTTTATTTTTTACCCTCTCAAATTTTTAAGAAAATAACCCCTCCCCCTCTTCCCCTCTAAAATACCCGTGAAATTTGAATATTTTAGCAATTTGGACCTATGTTATCAAATGAAAATGTAATTTGGAATTTTCGAATTTTTGTTTACTCTCCTTCGTGAAATTTTAAGAGGTACCGCTCCCCTTTCCTTCTAAAATCACCAGTGAATGTGGTTCAAGAGAGTTGAAATTTGAATATTTTGGCTATTTAGGTTTAATGTGTCAATTTTCGGTTTTTTTAATTCCTCCTTCAACCGTTCATCGAATTTTGAGAAGAACAAACTCTCCTTTCTCCCCCCCCTCCTCCCAAATCGTCTGTGGAAGTGGATTTAAAAAATTGAAACTTAAATATTTTACCAATTTGCGCTTATTTTGTCAAATGAAAACATGATTGATAATTTTCGAACTTATATTTATCCTTTTTCTTTTCCCATAAACTTTTAAAAAGAACCCCTCCTCTTCTTCTCTAAAAACACATGTGAAGATGAATTTGAAGTTTAAGTATTCCTCTTGACGCTAGTAATTGTATGAGCCTATATTCATCGAATTTGAGCTCTTTAAGGTTCATTAAACCTTCCTAAAGTTTTGATCATTCGCCATTTTCGATCCATTTTGACCCAATTTAAAGGGTAAAATTCTTAGCTTTCCCATCTCAGGTATGTTATTTAAGAATCTTTTGGGGGGGGGGGGGGGATTTTTTATGATTTTCCACCAGTTTTGCTACTACTTTTCAAATTAAAAATGAATTTCAAAAAATGCATTGTTTCATTTTTGGGAGAAAATACTTTCATTTTTTCATTTAAAAATTGCATCCTCAATTTAAACTTTCGTGTGAGAACATGATTGTTCTTATTTCACATCACCGTATGATATTAAAATCAAAAATTTTACGACTTCAGGAGTCACTCGTGTTCCTTTTGTAATTTTAGTAAACTGTACATTCGAGTCGAATGAAGAATGTGGGAAAAATATCACTACATATTCGTAGGAATAACCTGTGGTTAAATTTTGAACAATTTTTGTCAACACATGTAAATGTCCTAAATGGTAAAAATGATATGAAGATCCATGTCTCTACTTCTCGTTGCCTAATCAGATAATCTATAATAGCTGACGTCTTTATTGAAAACTCGACTAAAAAATTCATCGAATTACTACCTATATTAAAACCATCGAATCGATAAAGTTAAACGGTGAAAGTCGACCATAACATTAGTATCTGTGGTGCGTGTTATATCACATCAAGGCGAGGACGCAGTTAACCATATAATTCGATATAAATGATTTATATTATAAAATCCGCGTCTCTGATGTCTCTATTCGTTCGATCGGACGCCGTTTTAGATGTCTTCGAAGCGTGACATTTAATACGATCTCGATGATGCTTGGTTGCCACTTGCCAGTGTTAAGATGGTCGAAAATCGAGCCCACAATTTATTGATTTATTAGGCGATTTTTCACCAGCAAATGGGTTTCCGAGACCATCGAATTCGGACGGCTATTTGTGTAATTGATTATGGTATCGTTGAAAGTACACGCGGACGCCGGACATAGCCGATTTAATGGGTTTTATCGGAGAATTTTCACGCGCGCTGCAAATTGAGGACGATTCGGTGGAAATTAATGGAATAGGAACGCGTATAGGTCGTGATGGTGAACGGCAACTGTACCGTACGGTTGTATAGTTTGTTAGAGCGCCCAAGATAAATTGAACCATGGACTCGGACTAGTTACCGGGGAGTGATGAATTAGGGTATGTCCTCGTTGCGAGAAAATTGAGCTCTTTTATGAAGGATTTACGATTGTAATTCGTTTATGGGAGCGAGTTCTTCATGCATTTGAATTATATTCAATTGGTCTGAAACCTTTATATTTATTTATTTATTTATTTTAGTTTAAGCATTTTTATTGTTTATTTTTGCTATTTTCTGAACTTAAGAATGTTTTTTTTGTTCTAAAGTTTTTTCATTTTTTTTTTAATTTTTTCTTAATTTTTATTTTTTTAAAATTTTTTCTTAATTTTTCATTTTTTAATTTTTTCTTAATTTTTCATTTTTTAACATTTTTTCTTAATTTTTCATTTTTTAAATTTTTTCTTTATTTTTCATTTTTTAAAATTTTTTCTTAATTTTTAATTTTTTTGATATTATTATCATTTTTTTTTTTTTAAGTAATTAGTGCACATTTTTTCATTGGTTTAAATTCATGTCATATTGAATGAGCTTTCATTTTAAAATTTGTTGGACTTATTTTTGGATTATCTTTTATTTTTTTTCAATTTCTTAGTTTTTAAACATTTTTCTTATTTTTTGTGTTGTTTTACCACTTACGCAGAATTTTCCATTTAAAAAATTTTTATATGTATTCCAAAAAATATTTTTTTTGTTTTTGTTTTTTTTTTTGTTTAACGCGGTGTGAAATACTGCTAGGGGCAGAGACACAGGTGAATGAAGCTATTAGATTCTGTGGAAAAGGTTAGAATTTTTAAGGAAGTGAATAAGGGGTAGAAGAGTGGCAGGATCGCTATTAAGAATTTTTGTCAACTTAGATGGATAGTTGAGAATGTTTCTGTAGTGTGTGAAACTTGTTATTTTACATTCTATTCTCTTTTTAGGTGTTCTTGAAAGGTTTTTAATTTTTTTTTTCACTTACAAAAATTTTTGTTTCCCTGGATAACGTTTTAGTTACATTTTTTCTGTTCAGTGATGTATCTCTTATTTTTATACACTTTCTATTTTTAGAATTTTTATTGTATTTTGATTTCAGAATTTTTTTAGAACATGTTCACATTCTCTGAGATTTTTGATTTGGAAAATTTATTGATTTTTTGTTTTGTTTTTTTTTATTCTTAATTTTTGATGTTTTCGACGCTTGAAAATTTTTCTTTCTTGAAATCTTTTCGCAGTTCAATATTTTTTCCTTTCATTTTAAAACATTCTTTTTGTATTTTTTTTTTAATTTTTCTTGATTCTCAAATTTGGATATTTTTTAGGAAATTTTTAGTCGTGAAATTTCTTGACTGTACTATATCTCCGCGTCAAATTGATCTGGAAAAGTCAAATTTTGTAAGTGAAATTAGTCGGGAACCAGGGTACTCAAATTGTATCCAAAATGGCGGATCTTCGAAATTTTAGGAAAGCTTGAGGAGCCTCAAATTGCTCAAACTTATAATTTTTCATTTAAATTTAAATAGACTGATTATGGTTATTAGATTCATCAGAGAAATAATAATTTTTTAAAATTAAATTTATCCATATTTTATACGTACACCTATTCATGTTCATTTTATTAATAAATTTTTTTATGATGAAAAAATTTTTTCCTTTCTAATTTTCAATTTTATAAAATTTTTCAGTTGTGTAAAATTTAATATATAAAATTTAATTTTTATTTAATTTTTTTAAATTTAAATTTTACTATTAAGAATTGAATTATTTTATTTATACAATTCAAAATACTTCCTAGTTACCTTTATACATGGTGTTGGAGGGGAGGGGGGATTATTGTCCTCAAAAGGTTGTCGAGGTAAACAATACGTCGGAAACGTCTTATTGCAATATCATATGATAAAGCAAGCTCAAACGACCAAAATATTCAATTTTCATTTCGCTAAGAAAATTTAAAGAGGAATGAAAGTAAAAGACCGCTTTTAGAGGGGAAGCAATAACAAAAATGATTTTATGAATCATCCATATCTCCTCACCAAATCGATCTAGAAAAGTGAAACTTCGTATATAAGGTTATTTGGTGACTAGAATATGACCCCTTGAATTTAGGTCAAAACGAATGGAAAATAAGGAATCATAGAAATTTAAGTAGACTCGAGGAGCCTCAGTTAAAATTCGAAAGATATGGCCTCATATCATTATTGTGAGCAAGAAGAACTACGTAGGTTGTTGTGAGAGGGATGGAGGGCAGGGGTCTCCGCACTCTCTACTGGGTATGGCCTGTAGACATGAAGAGGTTAACTTTATCTGTAAACACTCAGCTCCATTAATGCGGCATGGCTGCTTACGTTTTCTCTCCTGCATTAATCTAACGTATAAAGTTCTTCGCATTATCACATGGTGGTGGTTAATTCGAGTACAAAATATATTTCGATCCCGGTACTCCTTAACTATGCCAAATAATTGGGAATTTTACACGCGTAGGTAGTTTGTTTCCATAGTCCACGGAGGGAGAGAGAGGAAAATCACATTGATCCGCAGCAGTACACAGTATACGCGTACAGCAACTAGAAATCAATAAATATTAATCAGCTGTAATTGCATTTACGTCAATAACGCCGACACTACATCGGTATCATAGGTACCCGAAGCACGTTATCTCTCACGTTGCATTCGGATAAGTCGGTTTCTCTTGATGTCCGCGGTGACCTATGTGTGCCTACCAGAGTTTCGTAAATTTTCGCCCATTCTCGTTTGCAGAAGAAGCGTTGAAAAGGTTACGGTTGAATTTTCTGAGAAGGTCACAGCGTGCCGAGATTCGGTGTATCTGCGGCGCTGGCTACACAGAGGAGCTCTATCCACTAGAATGTTTTTAGCTGAGTTTTTAACAAAACGATAGCTATTACAGCCTACCTGATTTGGGAAGGGAAGGTCGGGGGAGGGTGGGGTCTTCAAATCTTTGCGTTTCAGACCATTTGTAATCATCTGGCAAATGTCCAACTTTTTGGTATATATATATATATTTTTTTTCCCACGCGTAGCGCGGCGAGTATTCATAAAATTCGCTCAAAATTTGGTGAGGAACTCTTCTTGAAAATGCGCAAAAATAGTTTTTTTGTTTTTTCGATAAATTTCAAAATGGCGGATCACTCAAATTTTGAGGGGGGCTGGAGAAGGGGCAAATAGCTCAAATTTTTCGTTTTTGATTTCATATGAAAGAGTGAGTCACGGATACTAACATATCCAAATTTCAGCTTCCTAAGTGCATATTGAGAGGCGTTAGATCAAAAAACGGCTTTTTGAGGGAGTTTTGAGTCATGAAATTTCTTGAATCTTCCATATCTCCCCACCAAATCAAGTTAAAGAGGTCAAATTTTGTGTGTGAGGTTAGTTGGTGACCACAATATGACCTCTTGAATTTGGATCAAAATGGATTCAAAATGGCGGATTATCAAAATTTTGAGTAGAGCTTGAGGAGCCTCAAGTTGGTAAAAATGTAATTAATATGAATTCATATGGTTATTGGGATAAGTTGTATACTATATCCCGAATTCACTTCCATACATGATGTTGGAGGGGGAAGGCGGGGTTACCAACCTAAAATAGTGGTGGGGTACAGGAGGGGTCGAAAATTTTTTATTGCTGTGTCATATGATAAAATGAGCCCAAGTGACAAACGTATTTTGATTTTAGCTTCCTCAGTGATTTTGGAGGGGAGTTAGAGCAAAAAACGGCTTTTGGAGGGGAAATTGCTGCAGGAAATTTCATGAATCTTCCATATCTCATCACCAAATCGGCCAAGAATGGTCAAACTTTGTGTGTAGGATTAATTTGTGACCAGAATATAACATCTTAAATTTGAGTCAAAATGTATCCAAAATGGCGGATTTACAAAATTTGAAGATAATTTGAGGACCCTCAAATAGTTATAATTTGAGAAATATGTGTTCTCATGATTATTTCACGGCAAGAAATACTACATTTGTGCCAAATTCAACTTCTTAAGTGTTTTTGGAAAAGATAGGGTAGGGGTTTTCAGACTTGGTATTGGGTGTGGCCTGTAGTGATGAACGGTTTACCTTCGCATGGTATCATGATGAGGGAATCCCCGTTTACACATGAGGGAAGAACTAATACTAGCAGCGCACTCTAGACGGTACAAATATAAGATACCACAATCACCCCCACCCGTCCCTGTTGACGGGGATTCCCTCAGCATGATACCATGCATGTTCTGAAAATTTATTTTGTAACTTGGATGGTATCTTGTTGAGGGATTCCCCGCCAAAAAAAAAGACTGGTTACATGTATGTTAGGATGCACAACCAAAAACTACGAAAAAGGAAAACATTAGATAAACATTTTTGAGAATTTTAATAATTTGGTTACTCATTTATTTAAAAAAAAAAAAGAAAGAAAGAAATTTCGATTAATTTAACGTTTCCATTCGCATACGACATCAACTATATGATGGCATCGCTGTATTTTCAAGTGAATTGTTGGCGGAGATTCCCTCACCATGACACCATTATAGTATATTTAAATTGACAATTGGCGGGGTTTCCCTCATCATGATACCATTTACGTTTGTGGCGGGGATTCCCTCACCATGATACCATTGTAGTATTTTTAAATTGACGATTGACGGGGTTTCCCTCATTATGATACCATTTACGTTTGTGGCGGGGATTCCCTCACCATGATACCATTTATGGAAAAATGTGACATGATACCATGCAAAGGTTAAGCAAGGCTTTTACTAAATCAAAACAAGCCCCAGTTAAAAACTCAGCTACAGTAATGCGGCATGGCTGCTTACGTTTTTTTTTTTTTTCGATAGAAATTATACGAATTGGTATCTACGTATACGGTCTGTTATGTGGTATATGCACGTGTTCGAATGTTGATGTAGTTGGCAAAAAAAAATTCGAAGCTTTCACTCGAGTTGGGTGAATTTCTACGCGTCAGTTTGTCCCCTCTTCTGCGATGGTTATCGGTGTTGCGGAATTTTTCGCTTATTTGGCTGGCGCGTGTACGATTACATGGTAATTGTAATAGACCGCACAAAACAAATAATAAAGCTGATTAGAAGGTTATATAAATGGTAAATGCTGGCGACAAGCTAATCGATTCGGTTATTGTAACGATTTGGTGGTAAGGGTTTAATTGTGTCCGGTATTATGATTATGACTTTATGACCAATTGACCAATAGCTGCGTCTGAAAAACCGCTATTACGTGATCGCGTAATATACCTACGTTCGGTGTAACCGCATAGCACGAACGAAAAAAAAAAAGAATATATCCAGTACGAGTCTTAATAAGCGGAATAAGAAGGCGCGTCTGGTTGGAAATTATAAGAATTTAGTCGACGAGCTCGTTATTATTCGTTTAGATAAACATAATTCATAAAATAACCTGTCGCCGGGGTCACTATGACAAATACCTCGTCTCCGGCGATTTCTCAAATTTAATTCGTTTTTACTGCAGAAACGCGCGCCGAACGCGGATCGCTTTATTTTGTAACGAATTTAATGAACCGTTAAATAAGCGATAATCGTGAAACGAAGGCGTTAACGGCGGCGCGAACCCGATGGTAATTACGCGTTTAGGTGTTATTTTTAAACGACCATTACAATCGTTACCGAAAATAAGCGAGTTAATTAAAAAACCATTGACCGAGAATTTTCATCTTCGATCTTCATTACAGATACACGAAGCTGCCTTTCGGAGCCAATTATGGGATGTGAGCTGCGCACAGTATCGGTAAGATAAAATATTTTCGCGACTTATAAGCCCTTAGGCTGTACGCTGGTAGTGGATACATTTTTCAAAGTATTTCGTAATTTTACTCGACTTTGTATGGGAATTTATGGGCGGTGCTTGAAGTGCCGCGCCATTCGAGGCTACGAGTACACGAATGTTTGAAAACCCAGCGGGAGCGCATCGGTTGGCTCGGTTCATTGAAGGGAATATGCGATTATGTTTGATTCGCTGTGACTTATATTAGAATTGATTCTTGTTTGAATATTACTATAAGCGGTGTGGTTGGTATTTGTAACTTTCAAGGAGCATAAAAGAAGTTGTACAAATTTTTAGTAGTAGTGTGTGTGTTTTTTCAATTTTCTAATAGACAGAATGAACAATTTTAATTTTTTTAAATTGGTATATGGTGGAAATTTAATGCTCTATAACTTCGGTTATTATTCATTTCCCTTAAAAATCTATTGTTTTCGAAAAAATAAATGTATACTATTCATATAAAACATACATAACGTTCGCAGAGTGATGTCAGAGCTCACTTTGTTCTAAAAAGGCGTATAAGCCTTTGACTATATACCCCTTGTTGAAAAGTGGAAGATAAGACCTGCGGGGAACTTTTCAGCATTGTTAAGGAGGGAGGAAAAGACGCTATCTAGATTACAATTACGACAACAAAATGAATACATATGTGAATATAATGTAAATAACAATGATTTCTGTTTATTCTTCCTTTTCCTTTTTTCCTAAAAAAAAAGAAAATAAATTTGTTAGAAACGATCAGTTTCAAAGTAAGGAGGTACTAAGTTGTTCGGAAGATACTAAAATTAAATAAAACAAGATAAGGAACAAACTAGCGAAGGTTAGAGAGAAGCTAGAGAAGGCTAAGAAAGC
The DNA here is from genome assembly GCA_009761765.1 of Phenacoccus solenopsis. NCBI lineage: Eukaryota > Metazoa > Arthropoda > Insecta > Hemiptera > Pseudococcidae > Phenacoccus > Phenacoccus solenopsis. The sequence goes on from CM019753.1 coordinate 44,579,706, forward strand.
GAAGAAGACGAATAAAGAATTTTTAATCATTCGCGTTCGGTAGTAAATATCATTAAGAAGAAAAATCTACTTACACTTGGCAAAGTTAAAATGTTATTGTCTGTTTCCATAACAGCTGACCTCTCTTCTTCTATATGATTACTGTCACCTTCGCCGATTTCCATGATTTTTATTTCAATTTTTTGTTTTTTAAAGCTGATATTGTTTTTTGTCTAAAATATAAATAAGTCTAAAGTCAGCCAATCTTGTTTATAAAATTTATCTAGCCAGATAAATTTAATTCTCTAGCCAGAGGTGTAAAAATAACAGGAAAATTTTTTTTTTTTTAAATAGGTAAATCCTATCTAAATTGTGAGAAAGTCACAAAGTCGAAAATTTGGAGGAAGGAATTCTAAATCTAAGTGGACTGTGAGTCCAAATTTTCGACACCCCTGGACCGCTCGAACTCATTGTTTAGAATAGCGCAAATTTCTGTCGATATCAAGTGAACGCTCTCTGACCAAAATGCGTCTGCGCATGCGCTTGTTCAACGTTATCAATATTATTTCGAGTTTCGAATATAACAAGTTCAACTGATATCAGCTGTTCCTGTTGTTATCTTTAACTCGCGCATGCGCAGACGCATTTTGGTCTGAGAGTGTTCACTTGATGTCGACAGAATTTTTCTTTACAGTTCGAGCGGTCCAGTGGTATATAGTCAAAGGTATAAGCCGATTCGGTTTCGGTATAACCTCTGGAGGAGGGACGTTGGATAACATCTTCACGCTTACAGGCCACATACACTCGTACAGTGACGAGTAACGACTATGAATCCTCCTCCCCACAACCGCGTAAGAATTTGAATTTAGAATCCATTGTCATATTTCTCGCATGCAATGGACTCATTCTATCATATGACACCGGAATAAAGAATATTTGACCTTTTATGTATCCCCACCACTTTTTGAGGTTGATAAACCCTCCTTCTCGCTTCAAATAACATGTGTGAAGGTGAATTTGGAATATTGGCGACTTCTTATCCCCAGTAATCATACGAGTTCGTATCAATTACATTTTCACTAATTTGAGGCTCCTCGAGCTTCACTCAAATTTTGATAAACCGTCATTTTGGATCCATTTTGACCCAAATTCAAAAGGTCATATTCTGGTCGTTGACTAAGCCTACGTACAAAGTTTTACTTTTGTAGGTCGATTTGGTGAGGAGATATGGAAAATTAAAGACATTTCATGACTTACAACTTCCTCAAAAAAAACGTGTTTTTCGCTTCAGCTCCATTCTATGCTCACAAGAGGCTGAAATTTGGATATTTTGGTGTCCTTGAGTTATTCTTTTATGAAAAATTTAAAACGAAAACTTTAAACGATTTTACCCTTCTCCTACTCCCCTCAAATTTTAAGTCATCCGCCATTTTGAAATGTATGAAATTTTTTTTTCGTCTTAAACATTCTAGGATATGACACAATATAAACTTTATCGAATCAGCGGTTTTTCAATGTGTTAAGATGTATTGAAAGCTCTTGAAAATGGGAATACCTGATCGACGACTGAAATTCTCGGATCTAAGATCATATGACAATTTTGAGAATTTTTATGAGTTGCAGACGGGTTCAAATTTTATTGTAACTTTGAAAACTAGCGTGAAAACCGCTCAGAGTATTCATAGGTATGTACTATGTACCAAGAAGAGTTGAAATGCACTACCTTCGAAATCACGATTTTGTGGGAGATTTGAAATTCCCAAGTTCTCATTTAAAAATTAGTCGTGAAAATCGAATCATCTTACTCAGGAAGAAATCTGAGTTGAGTCACATCAAGAGCAAATCACTTGAGCTCATTTTATCATGTAAAGCCACAATAAAATAGAAAGTAAAGTAAGTAAAAAATTTTTCTTCTTTCGCGTACCCCCACCACATTTTGAGGTCGAAAAACCCTCTTTCTCCCCTCTGACATCATGTATGGAGATGAAATGGGAATATTATATACTTCTCATCTCCAGTAATATGTGAGTTCATATTAATTACATTTTCACATTAATTACATTTTCACTAATTTGAGGCTCCTCAAGTTCTACTCAAATGTTGATAAACGGCTATTTCGGATTGATTTCAACCCAGATTCAAGAAATCATATTCTGTGCCCCAATTAACCCCACATACCACGTTTGATCTTTCTAGAGTGATTTGGTGAGGATGTATGAAAGATTCAAGAAATTTCATGACTCAAAACTTCCTCAAAAAGTCATTTTCTGCTCTAACTTCCCTTCGAATGCACTTAGAAAGCTGAAATTTGAAAAGGTCGGTGTCCGTGACTCACTCTTTCATATGATATCGAAAACGAAAAATTTGAGCCATGTAACCCCTCTCCCCCTCTCCTCAAAATTTAAATGATTCGCTATTTTGAGGTGTATCGAAAAAATAAAAAAGTATCTTTTTTGTATTTTCAAGGACGGTCTGATTTTCATCCATCTCTCCCGGCACTACACGTGGAGGATATATACAACCAAAAAGTTAGACTTTGGCCAGATGATTGAATACGAATGATCTGAAACGTAAAGATTTGAAAACCTCACCCTCCTACTACCCCCCTTCCTAATCAGGTAGGCTGTAATAGCTATAAACTTCACTTAAAACAAAGCCATGGGGGTTCTGACTTCCATTCACTTATCCCCCCCTTCCCTGCTCACCATACATTTTTTGTTGAGGGTCCTTGTCCGAAGGTATCAACAGGCCCGTAGCCAGGATTTTTTCTAGAGGGGGCAAAGGAGGGCAGATTTTTTTTCAACACCAAAAAAATTTTCAAATTCAAAATGCACTTATGAATATAATTTTTTATTTTTTTAAAAGTACATTTCAAATTAAAATACGAGTCCAAAATTTAATATTAATACAATTGCAATTTTCTATTTTTTCGCGAGTTAAATATTTTAAAAAAATTTTCAGCGCAAATTTTATTTAAGTGGTGTTTTTCGAACGGAATAACTGTCAAATTACAAGATCGTCCAACTAACATTGACTGACGATACGGAGTTAAGATTCGATTTCTTGTGCTGAAAGACGACAACAACAACGCATCAGTATCGCCTCACACAGATGCAACTAAATTAAGCGAAAACGAAGTACTGACATCTCTATAACACTGTTACCAATCGTCAGGTCAAAAATATGTCAATTTATCAATGTGACTATCGATTTGAAACACATTTATGTAAATTTATTAATTTTTGTGTCAATGACCAAATTAAAAAGTAAAAAAGGCGTTTTTGGGTAATTTTTCTAAGGGGCAAAAATTCTTCTGGGGGGGGGGCGTTGCCCCCCTTGCCCCCCCCTGGCTACGGGCCTGGGTATCAAGTTGGGAAATTGAATGCTAGAAAATAGGTTATACCTTACTCCTTACAAGTCTCGTTACAACAGCTTTGTATCGTATCGAAAAAATCTTCGATATATTATTGGCATCGCCGAAACGCGATATCGAGCTCATCCATCGGATGCTGGAATTGGAACATGTATACTCGTTCTTTAATTAGATACTCCTTAGACCTTAACCGTACGAATGTACGAATGGTTAATTAAACGGAAGAGCGGGCGGCGATGTTTTCGTGACTCACACGATGAGTTCGGCGTGTCCGAGATGTACTCGTATTCGTATGTTGAAAATACTGCACATCCGTCTTGCCGGCGAGATGGTCATCGGTACCGTAATAATTTCCAGTCGATCGATCGAGGTGTCGGTGGTATTGGCGAAACTCTCGGCTCTGTGCTTTGTATCGGTCACAGTCTATACATTTCGATGGTATAGGAGCGGAATTGAATAATTGAAACGCCTTCTCTGTGTACCGTAAGCATTACACCGACCGCAAATACGTTTCCATATAGATACGTCGCGTCGGTATTTCTTACATTTACGCTATTTTTTTCTCTACGTACATCGAACTGGTTCTAGGTTGCTTTTAAAGAATACCGCTGTATGCATTTGTTGCAACATAGCCCCCGGTCGAGTGTCGCTGTTGACATATTGGTGACGATTGATACTTGATAGAAAGCTCTATCCTTTTGCTGTTTGACTCGGCGCTTGGATCAATCTGATGGCGGTGTTACGCGACGATGACATAAATATGGTGACGTTTCCATTTCCACTGCACCAGTGCGTTACGTAAAGAGGAATTTTTTGGATCGCTCGTGCTAATTATGATGCGCTGGATGCGACCCAACGTCAGTCGTCATTAACGCGTATGAAATATAGAGGTAATACCGTTACTCGAGATACGCCGATATTAGCGTATATTAGGGCGGCCGGGGCAGATTAAGCCGATATAGGTTCCAACGGGAACTGGTTCATCCGCGATGAGTGCGATTTTGCATAGACGTAGATTCATCATGTGGTGTTTTGAAGTGTAACCGCGCTCGGTCATTGTTTACATTTACTCCAAACCGGAGTATCGATACTATATATGGGCTGACGTGCGATTTAAACGCTCCGCTCGCATTAAATTGCGAGTATTTAAGATGATTAATTGTATCTAACAGTGGTCTCTGGTTCTCCGCCGCTCATTCTGTACTCGGCTGGTTTATCGCATCGGTTGGTCCGAACGTTGTGGTAATCGACGACGGATCGGTGAAGTTGTAGCTTTGAAATGAGCGGTACCTATTTTAACCTTTTAAGTTTTAAGCTGTCCGGTATTCGTTGTCAGCGAGTCAGGTCAAGACCTCTAATCACCCGAAGCGCAGGTGGTATCGGCGTAGAAAAATCTGCGCCTCTGATCTGGCACTCCTTGCGTGTACGTTGAGAGAATCGTAAATGCTAAATGAACCAGGAGGAGACTAAATTTCAGGAATTTTTTTCCACCGTTCTGCGTTCGATACTCGATATTTTGAAAATTTGTGACGTGTCTTGAAATGATTTTTCGCTGAATTTTTCATTCAGCTATTCAGTGGGTAGTTCGGAGAGGATTGGGTGATGGGATATTTTCATGTTCTAGACCAAAAGGAGTATCGATGAATAAATGGCTACGAGTAATATTAATATATCGTTGGAAATAGCAACGCGATTGATTTGAGATAATTTTTGTAATTTTTTCTGTTTGAACCTTTGAGCTTCTAATACATGATATTGTGTACATCACGCTGTCTTGAGTTCTAGAGTTCTATTAATAAAAAGTGCATTGCCGAAAGTCCTTACTTTATATACATATAGGTATACTACGGTAAAGGTAAGCCCGTTTATGGAAATGCTACTATCCTTCCGAGACCCGATCCGACGTTGCGAGACCCCTTTCGGGTCTCGCAACGTTTTGTATGTATATTTGAGCTTATATAGCTTTCAGTTTTATACAAACGTTGGGAAGCCCTGGATATGGTGCTATCTTGGGTAGACCCACCTGGGCCTGATAAGGATAGTAGTAAATCTGAAGTGTATCTTATAAGAACCATTGCATATCATTTGTATTCGTGAATTTTGAATTTTTCTTACCCCTCTAAAGGTTCCTAATATGCTACGTTCAAGTGGTTTCCAAAAAGCTCACCCGAGCATCTTTAGCTCTTTAAATAAGGCCGGGTCTCTGAACGTCTGTTTGATATCTACGGTCCAGGGCCTGACAAGGATAGTAGTATATATATATATATATATATACGTACTGTGAAATATGTACCTTTGCGAGACCCGCTATATATATGTATAGTTATTACGAGATCCGTTTAAAAAAAAATTTCTACAACACTATGTAATGATTTCTAAAAAAAAATTCAAATTTGTTAATAAGGAGAATCAAAAAATAATTCTCGAAAAGATAAAAAAAATAACTCCTGTTGATAAAACACAGTGAAAATGAGCTACAACAAAATATGTATCATGAAGATCAATATCAATAATTGAATTAGAAAGAATAATTCCAGTTAAACCTCCTAAAGTGAATTAAATAATAAAACCAATTGATCAAAAGCTAGTTGATGAGTTGAATATTTTTTTTTCATTTAATGTTATTGATCATTTAAAAATTTTAATTAGATGTTTTTTTTGTTGCTATTTTATTCGAAAAAAATTAGAATGGGGGAGGGGGGTAAAGGGGAAAAAGAGTGGGGGTTGAAACCAACGAAGGATTGGCTTCAGACTCGAGAGCTGTACAACAAGCGAAACCGCATCAAAACTAGTTGAAAGGGACAGGTTGTAACCGTGTCTAAAAATTTGTAAAACGCTACGCAGAATTTAAACGCTATGCCTGTTGTTAAATCAAGAAAAAAAAATTTCCAATTCTCGTTAAAAAAATTCAATTAGCTGTGGGTTTGTGTATCTTCGATACCAGTTACACCATATTATGCTTATGAAGAAGAATCTAAATTCTCGAAGCATGAATAGCAGATGTAAAATTAAAATATGATTTGATTAAAATTTCTTAAAAAAAAAAAAAAAAAAAAAAAACGAGATCAAGATGTTGGGAAACTGCAACAAAAAATTCAGCTCCGGTAACGCGGTATGGCTGCTTACGCTTTTTTTTTTCTATCCATCTAATACATGTTTAAAGACCTGCGCTATAACGTCGTTGAGAAATAATTTTGAAAAGTTCGTAAAATCGCGCTCTTTCTTCATACCACATCTTGAATACCCATAGGTGCGATTTTATGAACACCCGATACAGTCGGTAGTATGTCACTTTTTTCGATTACACCGTATAAATACACCAATGACCGCTTACTACACCATGTCACCTAGTGGTTCCGGAAGTGGATGGTCTATTGGGCACCGGAAGTGCAACGGAAGCGATTTTTTACCTATAAAGTCTCTCATTAGACTAATCGAACTGGTTAACTGTGCCATGCGGTTTTTACTCTTCGTATTGCGTTTTGTTTTACCGTCGATTATACGTTACTAATTTAGGCACGGTTATACAACGGAGATTGTAAGTGGTTGTTTTGTAAACAAGAGTTAAACATCGCTTTACGATAACCAAAGATCGTTGTGCAATGAAATAGGCAGGTGGTGGAGAGGAGGATAATCGACGACAAAACCAAGAAGAATTTTGGTTGGTTTTTGGTTTAAATTCTTGGTCACAGATTAGTTGGAAATACCTGGTTAATTGCCAGTTTCAATTTTTGACATTTGGTTTCAGTTACCATCTCTGCATCGCAAAGAAGTATGCGAGCTCTGAATAATGGGTAGGCGCGGATAGCTGTTCTTTAGCTGTCGCCTGCAACTTCTGCTTCGTTTTAGTGTATTCTACTTGCAGGCTATAGTACATGGTAGAAGCCTATTATCGAAAAACATCACTATATAGAAGAATGTCCTTCCATCAAATTTTCAACTCCATGAAATGTCATTGCTAAATAATTTTTTTAATAACCATCTGTACAATCGACCAATTAACCTTCAAAATCTATATGCCAGCTGCATCAAAATCAATATATCAGCACATTGTCGATAAATCACCATTTGAAAGAGAGTAATTTTATCGAAAAACAGAGCAATTAATTTAACAACTATTATGCCAGTCGCTTCACACGTGAAAGAAATTCGTGCAATGTATCCTTTTCTAGTCATTGCCAATAGGTTACCAATCACCTTCTTGAGAGGTGTGAAATAAACATTATTAATCTTTGAAAATTACCGAAAGATTTTTTTGGCATGTCAGTCAAAAAATTTCTTGCCAGTCAAACTTACGTGACACCTAAAAAAAATGTAAAAAGAGCAAATTTATTTAAAAAAAAAGTTTTGCTCATTTTTCGAATAAATTCCTTCGTAGGCGAAAAGAGGAACTTATCAGGTCATTTTTGAAAGATGTTGTTTCAACATGTTCATTTTGGCACCTATTCTTCATTTATCCTAGTATGTACACCGTATCCAAATAATCTTAGTACCCTCTAGCCCAAAATTCTCATTTTCCAAAAAACAATGATTAATTATTTCTCTTCTTTAGATTCCTTTTCACGTGATTAAGAAACTACATCGTTACTATTTTGCTTTTTCGATAATCTTCGACCATAATTCTTACAAGTGGGCATCTTTTTGAATTCTTCAAAATTCTTACCACTTAATTTGGCAACGCTGATAACAAATGAAATTCATTCAAATTAATGAATAACATGCAAGAAAAATTAATGAAAATACAAAATCATGTTTCATCCGTTAAAAATTATTTGTTATCACTACGTAAAATCAAAGGAAATTCAATACTTGATTCCTATTCTTTTTCATTGAAAAGAATTTAAGAGCTCTTTTCCAAAGTGACCTAAGTTGGAAAAAAAAATTGCTAATTTCGGAAGCAAAACGTAGTATAACTCAGGTCACTTTGGAACGAAGTCACTTTTTAATCGCTGGTGAGACTGCTAAGAGAGTAGGTTTGAAGCAGTGTTGTAGGAACAAACCAAAGAACGAGAACGAAGAACAACAAGAACGGAGAATTTTCATTGTTCCTTACGAATAGGACCAAGAACGAGAACATAAAAGTGATATATCTGAAGAACAAAGAACAGAACGAGACCAGAATGTTTTCAAACTGAAAGATCAAAGAACGAAACGAGAACCAACTCATGTAAAATGCTGAGGAAAGAGAACAAAAACAAGAACGGATGTAATTTTGGGTTGTTCTTCGTTCTTTTGAAAGTTCATGATTTGTCATGAAATTAATAGATAGAACGAGAACAGAACGAAGAACGAACAAGAACGAGACCATAAAGGATTTATAGAACGAAGAACGGAACAAGAACAAGATTGTAAAGAATTGAAAGAACGAAGAACAGAACGAGAACAATTGAAACATTGAGAATAAGAACGAGTTGGGAACAGAATCAAATGACTGGGTCTTTTTAAGAACGAGAACAGGAACAAGAACAGACATATGTTTGTTCCTACAACACTGGTTTGAAGGTGCCGTAAGCTATATCCGATAGCTTCTATTTTTCACCGCTAGATGGCGCGTCAAACTTATTTTGGTGAAAAAGGGACTTAAGTTACTTTGGAAAAGAGCTCTTCAATTTGACACTCGTACTAAGATCAGTCTGACACGGTGTACACACTACTTGTCAATTCAAAACCCATTTTTTGCTCCCACTCCAGTTCAAATCTACTTGGAAACTGGAAGTTTGGATATGTTGGCGTTGCTACTAGAGTTGATTAAATGACATAGAAGTCATACATTTTTAGACTTAATGAAAATTAAATGTCCTAACCCAACAAAAATTGATAAAAATAATTTCTTTTGAAATTATGCGTGCTCTTCATGCATTATCAGATTTGTTTTGTTAAAGATTTCTCTTTTCGCCATTTTGTGTCTTAAAAATCCAAAAGTAATGCTTCAAAATTCTCTTTCTTGCTTAAACTTCAGCTGAAATTAGATTTGAAGCCTGAAATTCGGATATGTCAGCGTTCTTACATTACTTGTCTTAGAATATTTGGATCAATAATGTAAATGAGGATTCGTGAATGTTTTCAACCCTCATAAAATTTAAGTGAACTTCCATTTTGAAGTGAAGGGAAAATAGAAAAGAAACCAGTTTTTAAATATTTATATAAACATGATAAAATCAAATTTTGATCGTAACGGCGCATAGCCCGTTTTAAGGGGGGTGGTTTGCGTGTCTAACCCCCCCCAAGAGCCTCTTTTTTTTCAGGTGTTTAAACCGACTTTTTGCTAAATTAAATAATTTACTATCTTTTCCATTTGACTTTCTAGAAGTGAACCCCCTCCTACCCCCCACCCCCTCCCAGCAGCGATCCTAAAACCGGTACTGTAACAGTGTTTTATCCTTAAAAGAGTAAAAAACATGAAAATGAAAGATGGTAGTAATGATAAAAAAATGATAGATGCTATACGCTTACTCAACGAAAAATTCTAATTTTTCAGTACATATTTTAACAATTCGAACCTTTAAGGAGTTGAAATACGAATTTTCGAAAAATCAATTTTTTTCTCTCAAAGAATGGTAGTGAAACCCTGACAAAAATAAAAATTTTTTATTGCTCTAATGCTTGCACTTCGTATGACAACGTAATAAATGTAATATGTCACACTTGTTTCAATTATTTAACCACACACACAATGTATATTGTATACATCATGTGGTTGTACCAAATTTCTGACTCAAATTTTATCATGGATTCATATGCTGATTATTTCTCGTTCAGTAAAGTTGAAAAGCGCAGTGTTGAAGAAGGAGAAAAAATGCTCTTCAAAAAGTGTTTAATGTGTATTCTTTTTATCTTCATTATGCAAACTAAATGTGATGAAAAATGCAAACAAGACCCAACAAAGGATGAGCAAATTAAAATTGATCCAAGTATTACTGAACCTGGAATATGTTATTATTTCGCTTATGACAATAACATGGACCCTGCCGTAATGAAGGCAACGTTTCCGTCAGGCTTTCATCTCTATAATGGAATTGCAAGATTGTCAGTAAGTTCAAAAGAAACTAGTCCTCATTTTAGATTCAACTTCATCGAAATATGTAAAATTATACTATTGCGTTAGTTATTCATCTATTGTTAATCATGCAGGGATACAGCTTGGATTTCGATAGAATAGGTCCAAAACCAGTAGACATATTCTCAACCTTAATTCCCGATAATGCAGGATATACTTATGGTTTAGTTTATTCAGTTACTGTTCAAGATTTAGCAGCATATCGAGAGTAAGATTTGCTCATTCCTTCAATGATCATTTATAACGATATCGAATTTTTATTTTTACCTTATTTATCGTCTGTATATCCACTTATTTAGTCGTATTAATTGAAATATTACCTCCTTATATTCTAGCGTTATCAATTCGTACGAACGTAAAAACCTATTGAAATGTGAGGCGTTTACAGTAGAAGTTGATAAAGATGGTTGTAAAACCTCAGTAATAAGCAACACCTTGGTGTTGGTGAATAACCCTCCCAAAGAAAATCCTATCCCTGAAAATCGACGACCATCCTATGGCTATCTGAAGGACATAATTACTGGCTTAAAACTAGCTCATGTCGAGAAAGTCGACAAAAATTACATTCATAAAATAGCTAGCATTCCGGTACAAAAAAAAGATGATAAAAAGAACTGTTAGTTACTATTACCAAACTATTACTTTTAAATAGTTATTATCAGTATCAGTAACTTCTAATGTATGTGTTATCACTTATTATACTATTTACCTATTTGAATATTGAAATTTTCAGGGGAAATATCTATATCTTTCGTTATTTATCCATATTCTCCAATTTTGAACATAGAAAATTTTTTTGTTTTGCAGTTGATAGAAATTTACATTGTGTGTTGATCTATTTTTATGTAACTGTATGTAAGGCCCCATACATTTATTTATTGATTTATTTAATTTAAAATAAAAATATATTTTAATAAATATATTTATATTATTATATAAAATTATGCTTAATTAAAAAAAAAAAAATTTATATAGGATTATAAAAAATTTAATTTTTGTTTAATTTTTTAATTTAATTAATTTTAATATATATATTTAATTAAAATTTATTTTATATAAAATTAATTTTATTATATTGAATTATACTTTTAATATTTAATATTTAAATTTTAAAATAATTTTTAAATAAGATATTAATTTATCGATCATTTTTCAATACACCCATAAGTTATTTTTCTGAATAAATAATTATTTTTAGTTGAGTTTTTAACTAAAATAAAACAGCTATTACAGGCAACCTAATTTGGGAAGAAAGGATCGGGAAAGGTTGGGGTCTTCAAAATGTTTGGTTTTCAGACCATTTGTAATCATCTGGCAAATGCCGAACTAGTCATTGAATTCGCTTAAAATTTTGTGAGAGATTTTTCTCAAAAATGTGTTTTTTCGATGTACTTCAAAATGGCGGATTACTCAAATTTTGAGAGGAGCAGGAGAAGGGGCGCATGGCTCAAATTTTTCGTTATAAATTTTCAATCATCAGTAAAAAGTGTGTGGTGAGCAGGGAAAGGGGTGAATAAGTGAATGGGAGGCCAGAACTCCCATGAACTTTTTCTAAGTGAGTTTTTAATAAAAACGATAGATATTATAGCCTACCTGATTTGTGAAGGGGGGTCGAAGGAGAGTGGGATTTTCAAATCTTTACATCTTAGACCATTTTTAATCAATCATTTGGCAAGAATCGAACTTTTTAGTATATGTACTTCCGCCACGTGTAGCGCCAGGAGAGATGGATGAAAATTGCTCAAAATTTGGTGAGAGACTGTCCTTGAAAATACAAAAAAAGTACTTTTTTATTTTTTCGATACACCTCAAAATGGCGAATCACTTAAATTTTTAGGGGAGGGGGAGAGGGGTCACATGGCTCAAATTTTTCGTTTTTGATATCATATGAAAGAGTGAGTCACGGACACAAACCTTTTCAAATTTCAGCATTCTAAGTGCATTTGAAAGGAAATTAGAGCAGAAAATGGCTTTTTGAGGAAGTTTTGGGTCATGAAATTTCTTGACATCCTCACCAAATCACTCTAAAAAGATCAAACGTGGTATGTGAAGTTAATTGGTGCACAGAATATGATCTCTTGAATCTGAGTTGATCAATCCAAAATGACCGATTATCAAAATTTGAGTAGAACTTGAGGAGCCTTAAATTAGTGAAAATGTAATTAATATGAACCCATATGATTATTGGGAATGAGAAGTATACAATATCCGTAATTCATTTGCGTACATTATGTTGGTGGGAAGGAGGGGTTATCAGACTCGAAATGTGGTGCGGCCACACAAAAGAACAAAAATTTTTTATTGTGGTGTCAAATGGTAAAATGAGCTCAAGTGATTTGCTCTTCACGTTACTTAATTATGTCCCAGAAAACTGTGATTTCAAAGGTGAAGCATTTCAACATTTCTTGGTACATACTACATATCTACGAATACTCTGAGGAGTTCTCAAAGTAGTATACTTTTCCTCACATTCAGTTAGAAAATATTTCTGTGTATATTTAAATCTTTGATTTGACTCAAAATGGTAATTTACTCGGACTTCGAGAGAAACGAGGGGGTGGGAGACACTGAAAGCCTCAAAATTTTTGATCTTCGTGACGTATGATGGAGTAAAATAATTACATCGATGTATCCAAATTTCACCATGAGTCCAAGTGACTAACCTATTCTCATGAATTTGGAGGGGAGTTAGAGTAAAAAACGGCTTTTGAAGGGGAAATTGCTATTCAGGAAATTTCATGAATCTTCCACATCTCCTCACCAAATTAATCTCTTATGTAGGGTTACTTAATAATCAGAGTACGTCGTCTTGAATTTGGATCAAAATCGATCTGAAATGGTGGATCATGAAAATCTGAAGAGCTGAAAATAGTCATAATTTCATTTGCATGTTATTAAATACTATATTTGTTCTAAATGTAATTTCTTAAGTGATCTTGAAAGGGGTTGGGTAGGGGTTTTCAGACTTGTTATTAGGTGTGGCTTGTAGATGTTATTTGCGAACTTGAAAAAGCCACAGTTGAAAACTGAGCTCCAGTAATGCGGCATGGCTGCTTACATTTTTTTCTTTTTACTTATTTTGTATGTAATACTTGCACAGTATTATTTTTTATGAAATATTAACGAATCCTTTTCATCTATGTTCAAAATTTATTTATTTGTTTAAATTATATTGTTTTTCATTTTTAAAGAATTCAATTTTTTTTTAGATTTCTTCGTCATTTTTGTGAAATTGCCCAATTGAGTTTTCTTATTTAAAAATTCCTACTTTAAAATACTTTTTTGAAGATACATAAAAACCAGAGCAGCTGTGGAAAAATAGATCAAAATCGCAATCTACGTGGAAGTATTCGTTATAATTATTCAATCTACGTTATTCCTTTTTTTTTTAAAGTAATACTCTAATTTTCTATCGAATAAAAGTCGAAAAATCCGTACAAAGTATTCAAATTTCGCTACAATGCGGGAAATTTGTTGGTATTACGCGGTATTCAAATATCTATACTACTGTGTCGGCGAAATGGGAGACGCGTGTAAAGGCAAACACAGCGAGCTCAGGTTACGATGACCATATGACCTACATGAAAGAATCCGGAATTTTCATTCGTCTCGTATATTCCGTGTAATCTCTCGGATGAATTCCACGTCTTAATATTTTTGCGGTTTTTTTTCCTCTCCTGAATATACAAAAATCTTGGACTTTGTCAAATCGATTCGCCGTTAGATAATTCATTGGTATGGAATGGTCGATCCATCGGTCCGTATGAGAACGCAGTTACGGTTTCGTGAACTAATTCAATACCTCCATTTGGAGATGTAATTCAATCAAAAATTTCTTACACTATAGCGGTAATAAAAACTCGGAATTGTGTTCCGAAGTGCAACCGGAGCGGTCTATTTCAAATATATTTAAGATCACGGAGGTGTGAGATATGTGTAACCCTAAACAATACCTTTGGCGTAATTGGTTTATGAGAATGGCTCGTATCTAGCACCATCGCGTAATACATTTCGCATCATATTTTCATTATTATACTCGTATTACGTCACATTAATGGTCAACACTTGCAGCATTTCCTAAACGTGTTGAATGGCGACCGCGACCACGTTTCGTTCCTATAATGGATCTTTTGGTGCGCCAAAATTTCATCGAATACAATTAAGCTTTTCAAAAGGAGACGCTATTAAAAAATTAATTTTTTAGCGCACGCTCGAGTCCATTTTGTAACATCGTGTATGTAATGCGTGAATTTTGAACGTAATCAAAACGTCATTAGTCATAGAAGCATTAAATCGCGCCTTCGAAAGTGCGATGGTTTTATAACGAGCGTTCAAATTTACCATGTGAAAGGTGCCGGTGGTGAGCAATAGAGTGTTGAGGAAATGATGGCGAACGACGAAGGTAAATTGAAATGGATTTTGTTTCGCGTTTTTCGCTAATTATTTCGGCATCGGATCATTTCACTTTGGTTATGGTCATCGGTCGTGATTTGGAAATGTTTTTTGTAAAGCATAGCGAAAGTTGAGATTGTAATTTTTTAGAAGTAAAATCAAGCAATTTTCTATTGTAGGAGACAACGTAGATATATATGGATTTTCCACTGAGTCGCTGTAAACCACAATTGAACGTGGGAATGATTTTGCATCTTACATTTGATTTTTTTTTAATGCAGGAAATTTATAATGAAATTACGTATTATAAACGTTTTTGATTTTTTGACTTTTTTTACATTTAAAAATTTTTTTTTAATTGTTTGTCTATTTAAATTTTCATTTTTTTTTAATTTTTGACTTTTTTTATTCTTGGAATAATACTTTAATTTTATAGACTTTAATTTTTCAAATGTTTCATTTTAGTTTTCCCTCTTTTTTTGAGTTTTGTTATATGTATTTAATTTTTTTTCATCTTTGTACTTTTTCCTTTTTTTGGACATTTCGCAATTTTTTTCGTTTTGGAAATTTTAATTTTTTTTTTCTTAAATTTTTTTTCTTCCTTCATTTTGGCATTTTTTATTTTTTTCGAATCACCTCACTTTTTACCTACTTGATTTTTAGACGGTTTTTAGCCGGATTTTTAACAGAAACGATGACTATTACTAGCTATTTTATTTGGTAGGGGGAGGTAGAGTGAAAATGGGAGGGGGAGGGGGATTTCGTATCATTGTATTTCAGACCATTTGTAATCATGTAGCAAAGGTCAAACTTTTTTATAATACCCATTATACGTAATTATGTAGTTTTCCTCGCTTCACTGTACAGATTGTTGTAAATGAAAATAGCTGAAAATTTAGTTAGAAATTGTTTCTGCGTATATCTAAGTCTTTGATTTGATTCAAAATGGTAATTCACTCGGACTTCTAAGGATACTGATGGGAAGAGGGGAACACTGAAAGCCGCAAAATTTATCATTTAATAAATTGTATAAATAAATTTTTAAAAATAACTAAAATTTTTTTTAAATAATTTTTATTTTATCAGAATTAATATTTCTTATAACTTTTTTTTATATTAATTTTTCTTTCTCTTTATTTAATAATTTTATAATAAATTATAATAAATTCGTTGAGGTTTTTCCATTCTCCCACGATAATTCTAATAATACCTGATGGATCGAGTTCAAAGTTGGTGGAAGGGTAAGGAATAAAATGGAGTAAAATAAGGACATCGATGTATCAAAATTCCACTTTCCCAAATAAATTAGGAAGTTAGAGTAGATCGAAGCTTTTTGAAGAAATTCGAGTCGTGAGGTTTTTTGGATATTTTATATCTTGTTCTGAAATCCACCTTGAAAGCCTAAATTGTTTATGTAACGATAGTTAGATACGAAAATACGACTCCTCAGGGACGAAAATGGTGGATAGTCAAAATTGAGAAAGATTCGAGAAGCCTCAAATAGCTGAAATTTGATGAGTGTGGACTCGTATGGTTACTGGAGACAAAAATTATTCTGTATTCCGAATCCAACTTCACTCGTGATGTTGGAAGAGAAAGGTTATGACTTAATTATGGGGTAAGGGGTGGGAGGTTTGAATTCCTGGAGCATTTTGTTTTATGTGCGCACACAGTTGTACGTAGTATTCATTATAATGCATTTACGAGTTGATGAAATTTTCAAGAGGTAATAAAACATTGAAAATTAAAACTATAACTAAACAAAATAAATCCTAGTTGTAAATACTATTTTTAAATTTTTATTATTGTATTGTAACGTTTGATTTTTTTTTTTTTTTTGGAAGTTGGCTTTTTCTTTTTTTTTTTTGTAAAGGTAGTGAGAATTTTTTTTTGTTGTTGTGGATAGGGACTAAAAAATTTACAGGAGAGCTCTGATATGCGTACGTAATTATGATTAATTTCATTATAACTTTTGTACGTTAACCCCCTCCCCCCGGCCCATCTACTTACCTCTCCGGGGATGAGGTGATTATTATCTTTAAAATATGTTGCATGTTGGAGGTAAACAAAAAGTCGAAAAATTTTAATTATAATATCATGTAACACAAGGGCATGCCGAGGAGGAATGGGAATCAGCCCCCTCCCCCACCAAAGAACTCAGCTTCTTAAATACTTGAATATTTTAAATCGTTCAATTTTTCAACTTATAATAACAGTTGTCGCGTAAATTTATATTGAAGTAGATTTTTTAAGTTGAAAAAAAAATTGAATTTTTCATAATTAATTCATTATGATTACTTTGACTGATGAATAAAATTTGAATATTCTTGAATTATGTCCTGAATCATATGTGTATTTATTAATTTCTTGTGCATTAAAGAAATGTATGCTCTTTGAATAATTCCACTCCCTCCCCCTTCATTACTCTGTCTGTAGACCTGCGAAATGTATATGTTCTGAAAATTACTTTCAAAACTCTTCTCATTAATATGTCCGGGCTACGATTATGGTGTGTGTGACAAATGAGCTCGAATTACCAACATATTCAAATTTCAGCTTTCTGAATGAATTTGAAAGCTGATTGAAATCTTGCCTCGACCATATTTTCTTACCAGATGAACCTAGGAAACTTGAATTTCGCATGTCAGATCAATTTAAGACTTGAGTTTGACTTCTCGAGTTTAGATGGAAATGACACATGAAGCAAAATTTGTGGAATATTTGTATGGTACTAAGGGCTCAGATTCAACGAGTACTACCTCGTGATTCCTGTAGACAAGAGTTGTTATGCGTATTCAGTTCAACTTCTTGAATTTTTTGAAAAGAATGGGCAAGGGGTTTAGCCTTTGTAGCGAGTGTGGGAAATTGGGAACAAGCTGGAAAGAGATAACAACATCATTTACAAGAGTGTACACTGTACGCATATCATCATTAGAAAATCTGCTATAGTATTGCATCGGGGCTCTTTAATTTTATGACATTCTTTTATTTTAAAAATTATGTTTTCCAAGTATTTCCTCATTATTTAACATTTTTCAGAATCTGAATCAGGTGTTTATCCTTTTTTCATATTTCTCATTTTTTAGCTCCTTAATTATTAGATTTTTTTCAACTTTTCACATTTTTTATTCATTCGAATTTTCAGTTTTCCCAACCCTAATGTAACTTGGTCCTTTTTACCTATCTTTCAGCGACTCTGATTTTCCAGAACATTCTCTCATACTACCTATTTGGAAAATTTTGTACATCACGACGATATCGAAGATATGAAAAGTAGTTTCATAGATGTCAACACTATTTTAAAAAATTCTACGAAAATCCATCACTTTATCGTAAACAGTTTCAACCGTTGTACCCAAACGAGTAAATTAGGTGTCGTCGTATTCGTTTGCATAATATTGTTTATTTTGTTTTCACACTTGTGATATGTACATTATGATGGTATTGACGTTTCTGAGAAAAATCATCTAATCAATACATTCAATATTCGCATTTACAGGTATTTAATTTTTTCATCTTCTCAACTTGTAAAACTCGACGAAAACTTACTTCGAATTTAAATTCTAAAAAAAAAAAATGACGGTTGAATGGCGAAAAATACTTACTCGATGAGTCATCGATTCGCTCATATCGCGTATTCACCAGCCTCAACGATACTGGCGAATTCATCGTTCGATGAAAATTGTTAAACGCTCGTGATAGGTATAATTTTACGAATTATTTAGAACTTAAAATAAGGTAAAAATTGCATAGTCTTTTGGTTCAGCGAAATTCGCCTACCAACGGATCCTCGGTTTGGTTGATAATTGTTGGAGATATCCGACAGGCATGACTCGGTGCTGGGAACTGGTTTGGGAACAAGTTGGAAGAATGTTTACCTGTTTATGAAGTTGGTCGCGTTAAGATGTACTTTTTCGGAATTGTGTACGATAAATAATAAACGGAAATAATCGGTCGAATTTATAATAGCGGCGCGCGTACACTACGGTATTATATCGTAAGATAAGCTTATTTTACATGTCAGCATTTCAGAGTTTTTCGGTATCGATTAAACGCTGCGCTGGTTTTATACGAGTTATTAGTACATGGTAATTTTACTATATACGTATTTAGTTGGGCGGAATATATTAATTAGATCGCGTATGGTATATAGAAAAATATAAATTTAATTCGGAGCTCGGACCTTGTGATGTAATTTCACGCGGCTACGTGAAACTATTTATGTACATGGGCTGGTCCTTGGATACTTTCTTTTGATATGAAGATTGATTCGTCGAGTTCACCTTGTTTTCGCGCATTCGTCGGTATCTAACGTCTCGATGATTTCGAGTACCTATTGGAGAATGTTTATATTTATCAACGTACTCGTACGTGTTTGAATACAGGCAAATAAACATAGGAAGAAGGCGGAAATTGGTATATTTTCTGGCTATACGTATTGTTGATAATTCATCCGACGACAACTACCACTCTTGGCTAATTAATTTCACGTGTGGGTTATGTAAGCGAGGAATTTTTCATTTGCTGTATTGATTTCGCGTTCAATGTCGCGTAATATCGACTAGTCATCTTTATAGATTGGTTTTCAGCGTTCGTATCGGTCTGATAATGATAACGAGCTTGTGTCCATATTTTACACGTCCGATGGATAGGTACGAATGTGTACTTTGTTACGAAGGTAATTAGGCCACGCGGTATCGAGGAAGCGATTAATACGCCGCGCGAAATAAACATTCGAAACGTTTATAGGTTGAAATTGGATTTCGCGTTGATTTGAAAATTGCGAAATTTCATCGATTTATAAGTGAGTTACACTTCTAAATGAGTTCCTGGTCGTACTAGAAGGTTTTGAAGCCCTTGGAGCGATTTTAATACATGATTAGAATTTTCATCGACAGTGGTAGCTGTTGTGTTATTTAAGAAACAAATTTTAAGAGTCCAGGCAGTAAAGGTGGATGAATGAAATATAAAGGCTATGAGTCCATTATGGCAAAATCCCTCGAAAAAAATCAGTCCCTATTTGATTTTCGATTTTTACTTCATATTTACCGCTTAATGCGCGAATTACGAAATGTACTTATTTTTACATTTCCAACGTTTAGGAACGCCCTGCGAAAAAAATAAATAGAAAATTTTCGTGCAAAATTTTACGAGCTACTTTTTTGGTTAATACTTGTGTCACGTTTGAGTGCTCCATTAGCAAGGTATGGGCGAAAAACTGGTATTCTCGATTTTTCATCCACAATTTTGGAAAGACCCATTGAGGGAATTTTGGAAGACTTTTTGAAGCATAATTAAAAAAACGCAAAAATTTGAAGACCCCAGCCTCCTTCGACTCTCTCTTCGCAAATCAGGTAGGCTATGATAACTATATCTTTATTAAGTTAGAAACTCAGCTAATGATGCCTAGATGCTATATATGCCAAGTTTCAGGTTAGTAGCAATTTTTTCGACTTCAGATGCTTTATAGCATAGAGTATTACGTAGTTGAAATTATTTGATGGATGATCAAAAATTTGTATTTTTTCTGTAGATTTTTTTTTTAAATTTTTTTATTTTTGGTCGCTCTGCTTTTTAGCCATTTTTTTTTATTTTTTATTAATTTCACGTGCCATGTACAGCCATTGGGGTTAGAGGTACACATTTTTTATGTTTGCGACGCTAATATTATTTTATATTTTAATTTTTTTTTCTTATACATCTTATTCTAAATTACATTAAATTATACAAGCGGGTACTTTAAGGAAGTTTAATACAAAGTTGCATTATACTTCGTTGTCGCTCAGTAAGTCTTCGATGGTTGAATTTACTAGATTTTGCACTTCTCTTTAACGTTCGAATGATAAAATAAACCATACCGGTACTCTACTATAAATTTTGCATCCCCCCACCCTTCACCTCACCAATACCAAAAACACCCAGCATATCTTTTTAAAAAACAACAACAACTTATCAAAAAAAAATGTGTCGAAACCTTATAATACAACGATAAAAATTGAAAAACATAGGTAAAAATTAGATAATTTGTTTCATTTAGTTGTGGTTTTATTTATTTATTTTTCATCGTTTCTTGAAAATTTCATGTTATCATGTACATATATGTACATTAGAATGGTTCAGAAATGTATGTGAAAAATTTTATTGTTTTTGTTTTTTTTGTTCATAATCTCTGTTTTTTTTTTTTTTTTTGAATTGAAAACATACTAATACACAAATTTTCACGTGAAAAAAAAAATTTAGTGCTGCCTCATTGAGATTTAATAATGCAGTTTCTTATATAATTGAAAATGTATAATGTATAGGTACCTAGTATCTACATAATTATTATTTTTTTTATTTTTCATTTATTTCAAAGTTGTTTTCCTTTTCTATAGCGAATTAATTTTTCTATAATTAAGTGAGTTTTTCATTTTTAATCTGTTTTTTTTTTTCATGTATAATATTATATTATTATTTATATTAGCGTCTTTAATTATTAAGACTGTTACACTAGTTTCATCTTTATAATTATTTTAATCAGAAATTTTTTTTTTTAATTCAAGAATTTGCCTATAACTTTGTGATCATCTGTTATGGCTGTCTGTTTAGGTATTTTTACATTAAATGAAATGCTGATGTCTGAAACCTGATACCCTACCCTTTGATTTGCTCTTTTTGACTTTATTTTTTAGACAATTTTTTTTTTTAATGAAAATGAATAGTATTATAGATACTGTCTGTCAAAAATAATTTGACACTTTTTAGCAGGACAAGGATAGGCAAAAAGCGCGACAATTTTCATGATTTCATTACTTCCCAAAATGTTTTCAAATTGAAAATGCTGGCCAAATAGTCGACATAGTAAAGCACAAACAAGCACGGTGAATACGTTTCCAGTTAAATTCGATGAACTGATAGGTAATAAAACATTAACCTACTTTGTAATACAATCCACATTTTGAGTAACCATGCACGGATTGTTGCCTATCCTTGTCCTGCTAAAAAGTGTCAAGTTATTTTTGACAGACAGTAACGAACTTGAAATTAAAAAAAATTACCACTCTAATATAGACACTGAGAATGGAAACTCTTGGTGGCATAGAGGGGTGAAACTAACTCACTCCGCTTTGCGGTACTGAAGGGAGGTGTTACAGTAGTTTCTAAATGACTTGAAAAAGACGTTATAAAAATCTCAGACATCTTGACTGATTTTTTGTATCCGCTCAAAATGAGACCAAAATCTTCGAAAATTTTAAAATTGAAAAAAAATTAATTTTCAGGCAATTAAAAATTTTTTTTGCCCCTAAAAATTTTCTTTTTTTTTCCAAAAATTAAAAAAATTAAACTCGCCATTTATTTTAAAATTTAAGTGGCATTAATCTTTTTCACATTTTGTCGTAGAAATATTAATTTCTGATATCGAGTTTAATTCAAGTTCAGACTCAGGAGTAGAAGTATCCTCGATACGAAGTTTATTGACTTATAGCAGGTTACATCATTTGACATCATATGAAAAATTTTAACTTTACTTTTTCAAGTTCATTGTTTATTGATGACGTCAATATGAGCAACTGTGGGATAATAATATCAACAGCTAATGGAATATTAGTCTTAACGAGCATTGATAAAATTTCTCTCAACCATGGTAAGTCCACGTGAACATTAAGTTCATATTGACGTCATTCGGAACCAAAAATTCCTTACTTTTATTGGTTGTTGTTCTCAGACTCGAATGGCTGGGAGAGCCGATAGAAATTTATTTAAATTTCTTGGTGACTATCCGAAATGGCGTAACCTGTTATACTATCAAAAACTCAGAATTTGAGAAACCTTGTGAAGCAAAAAAGCATATTTTGCCTCTTGAGTACGAAAGAGTCTAAATTAAATTCTCAATATGCTTAATACTAATATATTACCAATTTTTCGTTCATTTTTAAAAATATCTAAAGTTGACTCTTTTTTAAAGAAAATTAAAAAAAACTTTGCATCACTTAAGAAAAAAATCCCACCCTCGCTACGCGTGGAAAAAAATATGCCAAAAAGTTAGATACTTGCCAGATGATTACAAATGATCTAAAATGCAAAGATTTGAAGACCACCCCTCTCCCCTCCGACATATTCCCTAATCAGGTAGACTGTAATAGACTTCATGTCCTTCAGAAATTCGGCTAAAAAAAATTTGGTATTTCAACTTTGTCTTCAATTTGATAAAAATAGAAATATTAAAGCAACGATAGAAATTTTTTAAATGTAACATCGAGATTATTTTAAAAATTTTCTGGCCTCTCCATCGTAGATTCAGAACGACGACGCCAACAACAACAACAATAATAATAATCAATCCAGCCTACCTTGTACTTTCCAGATTTATTAGCTTACAAATTTATTTTCGAGGCTGAAATTTGGATATATTGTCCTCAACTCATTTATTAATACGAGACTGCAGTTTAAATTTTCAATTTTTTGAGGCCATCTCTCTTCTCGTTCGCATTTTAAATAAGTCGTCGTTTTGAGTGGAATCAAAAATAGTAAAAAAGAATTCTAGAGATTTACATAAGCATTTTTTGATCAAATTATATGAATATTTACCTCATCTTTCGAGTAGGAGGAGGGGTGAGTTACATGATACATATTATGTATGCTCATTTTAATCAGCATTGGACAATTTTTGAGAAATCGTTTTATGCTGAGAGATTCTGAAGCTAAAATATAGAGACTTCTTTCTTCCTTCTGGATACTTAAAAACTGATACATAATAGCCACGTTCATTTTGATGAAAAACTTGGCTATAAAAGGAAGGAATAGATGAAAAAAAGAATCTTTCCAAACGAAACAATTTCATATACGATCATCGATCGCGATTCCGATACTAAGAAAAATACATAAACGCTAAATCATATCGCTTGCGAGGTTAATATTTTATACACTTGTATACAGCACACACGATTTATAGCATACCTAAGCGTTGAATTAAACGCGATCTGGTTGTTTCGTAAGAATTAACACCTAATCAATGGCCAATCTAAAATCGACCTTAACCATTAACGCGGTAAATACGCTAACACGCGGCATATATCATGCGATACATTAGCATAATGGATGCTAATAAAGAACAATACGTCGCAGATTAAAAACCAAAGTACCACAGTGACGGATACCGCTTCCAGCTACCGCGGACCCAGTATTGTCCGATCGCTGAAATCGAAAGCAAGGATAAGCTGACGGAGAAAAATCGCGCCCCGTGTTTCCCGATACGCGACGCGACGTTTCGTAATCGTAGCACGTCGAAGGTTCCAACGCCCTAACATTTGCAGCGTTCTAATTACCGCGATAATTATTATCCAACCTTTATCTCGGTCCAGTCTGGTTTTTGACACAAACGACGATCCTATCGCCTTCCCGAAAAAAATGGCAGGAGCCTACTCCTACAACTTCGCAATCGCCATTGTTAACCGGCGACACGTTCGATCCGATCGTCCCACGCTAATCACGTGGGTACTGGGTACACGTAGACTATTTCAGTAGCGTATTTCGTTCGATATTCAATAATACGAACGCGTAGGTCGTAAGACAAATTACCACAGAATCAATCATCTGGTACGAATTTTTAATTTCTACGATAATCGATTTTAACGCCGTACACGGTCTATAAGCTTTACCAGTACCACACAGCGTACACCAGTTTATAACGTTCCAACATCCACCATCCTAGATCATAAATAACTCCAAACGATAACGTATGTGGTTCTCCGGAGGGGAGAAGGGAGGAGAGGAATTGAAGGCGAGACACGTGAATTATTCGTATTTGCCCAGCCCCGGAGAAAGCGAAAACTAGATTTTGATATTCAAATTTCCCAAATACTAGTGATCGAGATTAATAACGATCAGGTGCTCTGTAACGGAGTAACGCTTTTAGCCATCTGCGGTTTCAACAGCCATCCATCTTTTCATTGAGATTCTCGTACCTACGAGCGTGTACGCGTATATAAATGATGGTGTAAGTCGAAGGGCTCGTTCTCTCTGTAACCCATCCCGTTTCGAGTTTCACAACTGGACGAGTTTCGTGAGCATACGGTCTTCAAAAGTGGGAAAATTTTTTACACTCTTATTGGATGTCGAAATTGGGTTATGAATCGATTTCGGAGATGACTTCTTAAGCGTTTAAAATTAATCGAGTATTGAACTTATTATTCGGCTTCATTGCTTCAAGGATTTTCATTGGTAGCGCTTTTATAAGGATTCCCTCTTCATTCCCCCTTCATTCCCCCTCAATGAAAATAAATGTTTTGGTGACGTGATTAATAATTTTTTGGCGGTATTTTTACGAACAATAGAATTTCTCAGACTAAAGTAATGGATTTAGTCCAGTAAATGTAGACTTTATTAAGGGAAAAATTTCCAACTAAGATTTTTCGTTTAAGTATGTAGAGACTAGCTCCACTAACAACATATTAAAAGTCCCCATTCCTAGGTGATATAGTACGTATTCCACAGAAGGACTCAAAAAACCTTTTTTTCGCTATACCTCCTCAGGATTCGATCATAGGGCAAAAATAGCTCAGTGTAATATTGTTTTACGTGAAATTTCCTACAATATTCATATGAACATATTTTTTCTTACCACCCATAGGTGGAGAGTTAGGGGTGTTTGAAATTTGGTACTTTAAGAGCTCCATTACTATATGTAGATTCAACTATGTTATGTAACATACTATATTATTCGAATGAAAAATGCATGTATGAAATGACTTATTATTACGTACCAACGCAGTCATGACCCTATGGAGGTCTCAGTCCTTTCCCCTTCCCCTCAAATACATACCACTAAGTATGAATATTTTCGTGGAAGGAATGGACAACGTAATTATGTAACACTCATTTACTGGACCAATGAATGTAATTTTTTTCTAGTTTATCAAAATTGAAATTAAGTCGTATCCACGTGTTAAATTTTATTGTCCAAAGTTACAAATTATTTAGCTATTATTTACTTAATTTTACGATATAACGTGTTATGACTAATTTATGCTTCAAATTTGGCGTACTTCAAGTATTATTTATTCGAGTCAAAATACTTCAAGTCTTCGGGAAGAAATTTATGTTAAAAAAAATTATTTTAAAATTAAATTTATTATTTTGAATTAAATTATTTTTTTTAATTAAAGGAAAAATTAAATTAAAAATAAAGAAAATAATATTATTAATAAACCAGAAAATTTATTTGAAATTGAACGTAAAATTGAATAAAAAAAATACAAAATATCATTCAGGCTCAATATGATTTGGAGTAACAAACTCTTGAAGTATACGAAAATTAAACACAAAGTAGCTATCAAGTCCAATAGGCCAGAAAACATTGCAAAAGTAGTATCTTGATTGTTAATTATCTGTTAAATCGATAATTTCTAAAAATGTGGGAAATATTGCAATTTTCCAGTGAATTGAGAAATATTTTGAATTCAATTCCAATAAAAAAAATTGACCTGTAAGTTTTTTTCTATTTACAAAACAGAATATGACCTTTGTATGGAAATAATTTAATTTTAATCGTCGAATTTTTGGGATTATTTTCAAAAATTAATAAATGAAGAAAAAAAAATATAAGCAGCTATGCCGTATTACTAGAGCTTAGAAGTAGATTTTTAAAGAACTGCTTAAAATACCGGAGTTTCATGAATAATAAGTTGATAAATTCAAATTTGAAGAAAATCGATACACCGATATTTGAGTAAATAGTAATAATATAATAGTAATTGGAAAAATTAATGATTTATTATATTAATATTGATATTTTAATGAATCAATTCATCAACATCGGGAAAAAAATAGATTAAATAATGTGAACTTTAGGACATCTAGAACTTGTAAATTTTTTTTTAATTCAATCTTAAATATAGTTGGATAAAATAAAATGAAACACAATGTAAATTCTTATCAAAAGTAGAACCTAAATAATTTTTGCATGCTCATAATTAGGGAATAAATATTCTAATAGGTAAATAATATTAAGTAATAAATAAATAGTTATTAGTTACTGATAATAACTATTAAAAACTAATAATTTACTAATAGCAACTAATTATTTTTTTTCATCATTGGTTTTTATGCACAAGATGCTTTCTATTTTAGGAATATAATTCGGGTCCAACTTGTCGACATGAGCTTGTTTCAAGTTTTTAGCGGTGTCCTCCATATAGTCACATGGTGGTCGTCGATGTTCAGGAATAGGATTTTCTTTAGGAGGGTTGTTCACTAACACCAAGGCGTTGCTTATTACTGAGGATTTACCACAATCTTTAAAAACTTCTACTGTAAACGGCGCACATTTTATTAGGTCTATGTGAATGAGCTTATTGAGTGTACTAGAATATGAGAAGGTATATTGCCATGAGTACATAGGTGGATGTACAGACGATATGTAAGCTACAAATGAAAATTGGATATGACCGTAAATACGCGTAATTAAATCTTACTTTCGAAATTTTGCCAACTCTTTTATAAGCACTGAATATACTAAACCAAAAGTATATCCTGTATCATCTGCGGTTAACGTTTTGAAAACGCCGATTGGTTGTGGACCTCTATCGAAATCCATACTATATCCCTGAATGATCAACAACAAATGAATTAGATACTTGTACCATAGTAAAATTTTATATATTTCAGTGAAATTATATCCAAAATGAGAACGAGTTTCTTTGGAACTTACTGACAAACGTGCAGTTCCAATGAGCTGAAAGTATGTCGGAAACGTTGTCTGCATTCCGGGAAGGCTCATATCACCGTCATAAGCGAAATAATAACATATTCCAGGTTCAGTAATACTCGGATCAATTTTAATTTGCTCATCCTTTGTTGGGTCTTGGTTGCATTTTTTATCACATTTAGTTTGAATAATGAAGATAAAAAGAATACACATTAAACACTTTTTGAAGAGCATTTTTTTTCCTTCTTCAACACTCTGCTTTTTAACTATACTGAACGAGAAATAATCGGCGTATGAATCCATGATGAAATTTGAATGGGAAACTTGGTATAACCATATGTATACGTTATGTACGTGGTTAAATGATTGAAACAATTGTTGCATATAAAACATATTTGCTCTTGATGTTTCGCCAGTGCCAATGTCGAATATTGAAAAATTCAAATTTCGTGATATGATGTTCGTGTGCAATATGTAGTTTTAACTTAATAAATTTTCATAATCGAAAACACAAACTTTCAGGTGTAAAGCGTTTGGTACAATAGTTGTTAAATTAATTGCCCTGTTTTTCTGTGAAATTTCTCTCTTCAAATAATAATTTATGGACACAACGCGTTGTGTTGATTTTGATGCAGTTGGCATTTAGGTTTAAAGGTTAATTGGTCTATGGTACTGATAATTATCAAAAAATGATTTAGCAGTAACATTTAATGCAAGCTCCTCAAGTTATTCTCAGATTTTGAAGATGAGCCATTTTAAATCAATTTCGACTTAAATGTAAGAAGTCATATTCTGATCATCAGCTAAGCTTACATACAAAGTTTGACCTTTGTGGAATGATTTGGTGAGGAGATATGGAAGATTTGTGAAACTTCATGGATTGCAATTTACTCTCAAAAAACCGTTGTTTGCGGTAACTCCTCTCTAAATGCACTTCGGAAGCTGAACTTTGTATATGTTGATGTCCATGATTCACTTTTTCATATGAGTCCAAAAACAAAAAAATTTAACAATTTTCTTTCCCTCCAGCCTCTTTCAAAATATGACTGATCGTCATTTTGAGGTGTATCGAAAAAACAAAAAAAGTGCCTTTTCGCATTTTCACTAAGATTTTCTCACCAAATTTTGAGCGATTTATATCAATATCCCACGACGTTATGTATGAGGAAAAAAATATAATACATAATTATATTGATACCGTGCGTCAAAGTGATTCGGGTATAATTAGCGAAAAAATCTCTTTTCGAATTATTTAAAATTGATTTTTTTGAATGCAAAAAAATTGTAATGCAGTTGAGATTAATTTTATCAGACTTAAAATTCTTTTTGAAATAATTTTAAAAATAATTTCTGATTTAGAAATTTGTAGTTTAACTCTTACTATGTTATCAACAGACTGAGATTTTTGCCCTGAGTGTACCCGAATCACTTGGACGCACGGTATAAATATTTATGCTAAAAATTTGGACATTTGTCAGATTATATACAAATGACCTGTAATGTAATTTGAAGACCCCTCTCACCTTCCCAAATTGGATAGGCTGTGATAGCTATTCTCTTTATTGAGAACTCAGCCTAAAAAAAAAAAAAAAAAACGTAAGCAGCCGTGTCGCATTACTGGAGCTGAGTTTTTGATTAGGGCTTGTTCAGATTTGAAAATAAACTTGTTAATCTCTTCATGACTACAGGCCACACTCAATACCAAGTCTAGAAACCCTTACCTTATCCCTTTCAAGATCACCTTGCCATGCAATAATAATATGAACGCATAATTTCTCAAATTTTACCTACTTGAAGTTCCTCAAATTGTCTTTAAACTTTTATAATCCGCCATTTTGGATCCATTTTGACCCAAACTGAAAAGCTCATATCCCGCTTATCAACTAAATTTACACACGAAATTTGCCCTTTATAGGTTAATTTGGTAACGAGATACGGAAGATTCATGAAATTTCTTGCAACAACTTCCCCTCCAAAAGCTGTTTTTTGCTCTAACTCCCCTCAAAATTCACTTGGGATGCTAAAATCCGCTAAAATCAGAATGAGTTAGTCACTTGGGATTATTTTATTATGTATAAAAAAATTTAAACCTTTCGTGAACCCCCACCACATTTTTAGGTGGATAACCCCTCCTTCTCCTCTACAACATTATATGTGAGGGTGAGTTGGGGTTATTAAATACTTCTCATCCCCAATAATCATATGAGTTCATATTAATTACATTTTCACTAATTTGAGGCTCCTCAAGTTCTACTCAAATTTCGATAATCGGCCATTTTGGAGCCTTTATGAAGCAGATTCGAGAAATCATATTCTGTTCACCAATTAACTTCACATACCACGTTTGATCTTTCTAGAGTGATTTGGTGAGGATGTATGAAAGATTCAAGAAATTTCATGACCCAAAACTTCCTCAAAAAGCCATTTTCTGCTCTAACATCCTTTCGAATGCACTTAGAATGCTGAAATTTGAAAAGGTCGGTGTCCATGACTCACTCTTTCATATGATATCAAAAACGAAAAATTTGAGCCATGTGACCCCTCTCCCCCTCCCCTAAAAATTTAAGTGATTCGCCATTTTGAGGTGTATCGAAAAAATAAAAAAGCGCCTTTTTTGCATTTTCAAGAAGAGTCTCTCACCAAATTTTGAGCAATTTTCATCCATTTCTCCTGGCGCTACATGTGGCGGAAATACATATACTAAAAAGTTGGACTCTCTAAAACGTAAAGATTTGAAAATCCCATCCTCCTTCGACCCCCCTTCATAAATCAGGTAGGCTATAATATCTATCGTTTTTATTAAAAACTCACTTAGAAAAAGTTTATGGGGGTTCTGGCCTCCCATTCACTTATCTGCCCCCTTCCCTGCTCACCATACACTTTTTATGAAGGTATGGAAGATTAGAGAAATTTCATGACTCAAAACTTCCTCTAAAAGCCGTTTTCTGCTCTAACCCCCCTCCAAATACACTTAGTATACTGAAATTTAGACACGTTGGTGTCCGTGACTCACTTTTGCTTATGAAATTGAAAACAAAGTGTTTGAGGTATTTGCCTCTTCTCCAACCTTCCTCAAAATTTGAGTGATCCGCCATTTTGAAATTTATCGAAAAAACGAAAAAAGAGTTTCTTTGCATTTTCAAGAAGAGTCTCTCACCAAATTTTGAGCGAATTTCTAGAATACCCGACGGTGCTGCGCATGGCAGGAAAAATATATATACCAAAAGTTGGATATTTCCCAGATGATTACAAATGGTCTTAAACGATTTTAAGACTCCACCCTCTCTCAACCCTCCATCCGTTCACATATCAGGTGGGCTGTAATAGCTATAGTTTTACGTCAAAAAACTCAGCTAAAAACTTGAAATATGAAATTATAATATTCTCAATTTGAGAAGGGTCAAAATTGCTTTGGAGAGCTGAAGTTGTTGAGCATACGTTGAAGCTATTTCACATCTTTTTCAACTATGCGTCAACTATTAGTATAGCCATCGTTTAAAAAAAAAAAAATCCAAACCGATCAATTTTGGTGTGAACTTGCATGATTACTGACAATGAAAGTAAGTACTCTAGCAAATGTCAATTTCAACTCCCCATATACATTTCAGGAATATTGCAAGTGAAGGTGAAGTGACCAACAACATCATCTGTAATTCTCAAACTACACAAATAAATAACTTCGCTGTAGCTCTTGGCTTATCTGTTTACTCGTTTCAAATAATTTTTTTGTTTGTTTTCGAAGACGAATTAGATTGATGATCGATAAGGTGGTAAATGAAGGTGTTAGGTTTTCCAGCAGCTCCATTAATCCAACTACTGTGGCAACATTGCGCAACAAAATAATTGGTGAAAGATGATAAGACGGTAGCGTCGAAAAAAACGATAATTTACAGAATTCATTAGCTAAAATCGCGGCTCGGGCGTTAGCGAAGCCCGTTCCCTGTGCCAGCGTTGTTTGTAAGGTCGAGAACAGCTTTCTCTCGGCGTAGATATATTTTTCGTGTGTACGTAACCGCATTATAAGTTTTGAAAATTTAAATCATAATCAAAACGTGTATTAATGATGTTTAGCCGAATAAACGGCTACGCGGCATTTTTCGTTAATTGCTCATCGCTTATGGCGTTCGAAACGGCAACGTCCGTCAGGAGTCATTAACGTGACTATAATACTCATTTATCTTAAGTCGAAGCGTCACTTTAATCCACGCATCGAGCTCGCCGATTTAGCGCGTGCTCGTTAATTGAACGCGGTGGCCGGAATCGAAGAATTTTTTCGTATACGCGATCGAAGGGAACGCATATGGTGGCGATAAAAGGTAAAAAACCCGGCTCGGCTATTATAATGTACGCGGCGACATACAGAAGTCGAAGGTAGCTCACATCTTGTGTGGTCATTACTACCATAGAGATGCGTGTCCACCGGACGGTCTCGAGTCACGAAAATCGATATAAGAGGAAAACGCCGAGCATGGTCGCTATATAGACTATAGAGGTGATTCAACATTGGACATGCTCGACAATTATGAATGTACGAGAGATTAATGTGCGACGACGTTGACGATCGGATAAAACCAAGACCATCTAATGCGCTCAGTAATTTAGTCGCGATTCGTTATCGCTTTGATCGCGGCGACCACGCGTGGTCGTTATTTTCGCCGAGCTTAGGTGTTGAAAGATGGTGGCGGACGTGGTTGGATATTGCGAATTCCGATTGGCAGTGGACTCGTGGAGCTTGAGAGAACGCCGATATGTATCTGGTTTCGTAAACGTCTCGCCGACGGGGGGTGAGGAAGGAGATGGTTTATGTATGGAAATTTTTACCATAGGTACGAGTTCATGTCTGATGGAGTTCTGTACTTCTGAAGATGTTATGAAATTTAAGAATTCGTTCTACGAAATTCTAGTACTGTTTTGTTCCTTCCGTTGTCGTGCTGCTTACTGTCATTTATGATAATTTTAGATTATCTGGAACAACTTCGTTTGTTTCAAAAAAACTATTAAAGAGGAGAGATAAGCATCACAATTATTTATTTATCAGAATAAGGTAAGGTTATTGAAAATATTTTTTAGGCAACTGAACATGGTACAATGCAGCAGGAAATGAGTAGTAGTAAAACAGGATATCCAAATGTTCTGCAAATCCTACAATGCTACAAGTCCCATTAAAGTTGGATATTTGGCCGAGTACTCCCATAAATAAAAGCACCTCTGTAATATTTCATCATTTCACATAATGTCCTGCATTTTCCCTTCAAAAAATCCTCTCCTCCACCCCACAAAAAATTTAAATAATGATTTGTACTCATTCTAAAAACGTATAATTTGAAAAAAAAAATCTGTATTTAATTTAATATTCATGATTGAGGTACATGGCAACGTGTGGGTTATTCGTGTGCTCGAACCACTCTAAAATCCTGCAGGTACAGCTGAGAAAGAAAATACATATTTTCAATAAATAATTAATATTAGACATTTAAGAAGAAAAAAGTGTAAGCAGCCATGCTGTATTTTTGGAGCTGAATTTATAATTGGGTTTGTTCATATTTGCAAACAGTATTGTTAACCAATGTCAAAAAATACATATTTTCAATAAATAATTAATCTTAAACATTTAAGAAGAAAAAAGTGTAAGCAGCCATGCTGTATTTTTGGAGCTGAGTTTATAATTGGGGTTTGTTCATATTTGCAAAGTATTGTTAACCAATGTCAAAAAATACATACTTTCAATAAATAATTAATCTTGAACATTTAAGAAGAAAAAAGTGTAAGCAGCCACGCTGTATTTTTGGAGCTGAGTTTATAATTGGGGTTTGTTCTTATTTGCAAACAGTATTGTTAACCAATGTCAAAAAATACATATTTTCAATAAATAATTAATCTTAAACATTTAAGAAGAAAAAAGTGTAAGCAGCCACGCTGTATTTTTGGAGCTGAGTTTATAATTGGAGTTTGTACATATTTGCAAGGAGTATTGTTAACCTCTTCATAACCACAGCCACTACAGGCCATACCCAGTAGCGAGTCTGAAAACCTTCACCAATTGCTTCCACAACTAATTAAGAAGATTAAAGTCAGGATGTGTAGTACTTCTTGTACATAAAAAGTACATTAGCTTATACCTATCAAATTTTTGTCATTTGAGACTTTCCAAAGAGCCTTCCTAAAATTTTTGTAACCCATTATTTTGGAACCATTTTGACCTAAATTCAAGCAGTTGTATTCTAGTCTCACACAAGCATCAAGTGGGAAGTTTCACGTTTCCAAGGATTTTCAAAGCCATTTTTTGCTCCAACTCCACTCTATATTCACTTGTCTCAGAAACTGATTCTCGAATATTCAGCCATTGGAGCTTACTTGCTCATATGGTACCATAATGGAAAACATTGGACTTTCCATTTATTCATCACGTCATTTTAAGGAGAATAACCCCTCCTTCTCCTTTTCAACATCATTTGTGAAAATGAATTGGGTATATACCGAGTGACTTACTTGATTCGAGCACCCCAAGCGCAAAAATCTTTCTCTCATAGAAATAAATTACATATTTGAATGATACTTAAGAACAATGGCATAAATAATATTTATTTAATGCTTAAATGTGTTTATCAATGAAATACACAATTTTAATTTATACGTTCATTGTCAAAAATACATATATGTTTTGAATTTATTCACCTTTTAGCTAATTTTTTCGCTTGGGTGCTCGAATTAAGTAGTCACCCGGTATGTATTATGCTTCTTTTTTCCAGTAATCATGTGTGAACTCATATTTATGAAGTTTGAGGTATTTGAGGCTTCTCAAGCCGTCATTTTGAATCTATTTTGATACAAATTCAATAGCTCATATTCTGCTGCTCAGCTAACTCTACATACCAAGTTTGAGCTTTGTAGGTTGATTCGGTGAAGAGATATGGAAAATGTGAGAAATTTCATGATTTAAAAGTGAAGTTTCTTGCTTTAACTCTCCTACAAATTTACTTAGGAAGCTGAAACTTGGATATATGGTTGTCCTTAACTTACTCTTTCGTTTGAGACCAGGAAAAAATTTTTAGCGGTTTAACCATTGTTTAATCCCTTTCCCTCATTTTAGGGGTAATTAGTCATCCCTCTAAAATGGTTTTGTTTGTTTACATGAAGAGTCTCTCGTCAATTTTGGTCCTGAAGTTTGCTGAAAAAATTTTTAGTGTATATTGTTTCAAAATTTAAAGGAGTTAAACTTTTTCTTTTTTTATCATAAATTTTAGCTATTATCAGAAATTAATAATTATTGGGTAATTTATGGTTCGTATGCGTGATGTTGGGACTTAATTTTTGCGCTTTAGTACTACAGTGACAAAATACACCAGATTTTTATCTTTCAGTGGTTTCCAAAGTATTTTGAGTATTCTTTAAATTACGCATTATACTTGTTTTATCACAAAGTATTTCGTATTTTGGGAATCCATGGAAAATGAGAATCGGCATATTTCGTTCCCGAGAATCCTAGGTAACTAAAATCAAGACCGCATTATGCACATCACTCATATTATTACCCGTTTATTTTTTTCAAATAACTAAAATTAAGACGTTTTTAGAAAAAAAAAATTTTAGAACCCTTAAATTAAAAAAAAAAAAAAGTTGAAAAATTTTTTTGTTTTGTTGGTGCAAAATATTGCTTCAAAATACCAAAAAAAAAAACTAATTGCCCAAAAATCAATTTTTCGACTTTTTTTTCATTTTTGAAAAATTTATCCTCATTATGTGGTGTTCAAGGTATGTTTGAGGGCTGAAATTGCCATTGTTATGTCAAGTACCTTTACGGTTTCCGCAAATAGCCAAACTGGGCCCAGTTCAATATGTATTTTTGTTTTTTAGGGTTTTACTCTCAGAGCGGGAGCGAAACCGCATTCTTTTATTCTTGATCTTTTTCATCGAGCAGCCAATCAAAATTATTATATCCAGAGAGCCAATCAGCGAACATTATTTTTAGAAACCAAAAACGAGATTACATTGGGAATAGATTGTTCTTTAATTAATTTGTTGGTGATGAGACAAATATGATAATTAAACAGTAAATAATTTTATCATTTTTCTAACATCTACTCAAACCATAAAAATTCGTCCTTGATTTTAAAATACATTTTTCAACGAAGCGAAACCCTATTGCAAAGTGCATGTAGCTCATAGTTTATTTTTTCCTTGTGGTAGGTAATAAAGTTAATTATGTTAATGGAGCCTCTGAAATACCGCGAGATATTCACGTAATGAGACAGATCTATTTTCAGAATTCGAATTGTCTCATATTTAAAAAATATAATTATTGTAAAAAATGGTGAATTTTTCAAAATCGTTGATTTTTAAGCCCATTTTATAGGGTAACGATGGGGGATGGAGATAAATGATGAAATTTTTTCGAAAGAAATTTAATGCGAATAAATTTTTTACTGAATTAATTTCCTCATCTCTCGTCATTTCTAATGAGAAAAATCCATTAGACTTATCAGAAGGAATAATGTGAGATGTTATCTTGGGGAATCATTTATTTCCAAGGATTCTGTACATGTCATACATCGGATAGGAAAATGATTATAAATATTTAATTTTTTTGATTTCTAGCATTATGGGTTAAAAAAACTTCGTTCACCCTAAATCGAATTGCACTATATCAATTTTTCAACGTCATCACTTTCTTGGAAACTTTAAGGCTTTCACGAGCGAATATCGATGGCAATTTAATAGCTTGAAGAAAGAAGCAATCGACCTTGATCTAGCGATAACTTAACCAAATGATGGAAAGAAAAAAATATATCTATGTTAAAAACACCTCAACTCATTGGGACTTCGTGGCAACCGCTCTACAGCGAGCATCTCCGCTACGAAGACCACCCTCACAAAGCTACATCTAATACTAACGTGAAACCACCTCGGTTGTTTAATTAAAGCGCCTAAACGACGATTTAATCACACTCGAAGAAGGAGAGGAGAAGGAAGATGGAATTGCGGTTTTGCAAGGCCACTTAGGGGGACTTGAAATCAACGTGGAGAAGTTAAATGATTTTTCGCTAAATTATATAGACCGAAGAATATTTAATAAATGTTGCCGCTCGTTCATTATATCATAAATTATACACGCGGTTTTTTTCTCGGTCTTTATCAACTCGTTGACGAAGACGCGGTGGTATCTTGAGCTGGGTCGTCGTTAGATCTGCTAAACAATGCGAATGCTTTCCGGAATAGCGAGTTCGCGACTTTGTATAGCTATTGTAGAGTTCGCCATATGACGCATCTTGACTTGTATAGGCGCGGTTCACGTTAAATTACCACGTGTCAGGTTAACCGAGCTGGCAGTTTCTGTGTTGTACGAGAAGTGCACGGTATTATGTAAATTAACATTGGTAAGAAGCAGGACCGCGGAAATTAGTCCGGTGATTTTTTCGCCGGACATGAAGTCTTTGGTCGCGTACTCGCAGCGTGTGTCGTTGACAAACACGGTCGGTTGAGGCGGTTCGCGTTTAATACACCTTCGCGATTACGTGGACATTGATTTTGAAAGAGGCAACCCACGCTGGTACATTGTGTCGCACTTGACAGCGTGTACGTTCGCGGAAACCGCCAATACTGGAATACAAGACAATTTTCTTACAAAATTAATGCAAATTCAACCTTCTACCAGAACACGCGGTCGTTTCGGTCGTGATCGCGAGATAATAAATAATACGTATAAATCAAGTTTTGAACGAGCCGATGGCTACGGTATTTATGAATGACTTCGGCGTGATTGTTTTAAAAATCGTACGATATGATGTGGAACATCTCGAATTTGTGTTTCACCTCTTGCAAAGGGTGATGCAGACGAATAGTTGGAATTCCAAAGTCACTTGGCGCGTGACAAAGGAAATACCACCTGATCACTTTTCTCACCCTATGTTGTTTACCTATACGGATTAACATATTTTTACGAAATACGTTAGGTCGTAAATTTCTACTAAATTGAGAAAAACACCTCGTCTCGCGCTTTAAAAAAGATCATAGGATGGGAATACGGTATCCAGCCGGCGACTATTATTCTTCGCTTTTTTACCGAGTCATCGGAGCGGAAGAATATTTTTTTAAATGATCCATCGGTCTTCTTTGGCCGGTGAAATATATTAATTGTTTTGTACGCGGTCACAGTTTAATAGCTTCGATTTCCGGTCATATTGTCTCACGAAATGAATCGTCCTGTGGAAAAAATTAAGCCGCGAATGAGCGAATTTATCGAAATAATCTGTGAAAAAGGTTACCGGTATTATTTCACTAGAAGGTAATATTGATGGGATTTGAGATGACTGAGATGAATACCCTTTGTCTCAGTTTAAAGTATTATTTATGTTACTCCCAGCTGTGGTTAGTAATAACCAAATGCACGAGAGAGAGTTAAGATACATTATGGCGATCTTACAGTCATTACCTCCAGTTTATCTTGTAGAGAAATAGAAAAAAAATTGATGCGTATTAACTTATTGGAATTACTCTCATCTTCCGCAATCATTATAAAGGAATAGATCGACTTACCCATAGAGCTATAGTCTACATAGATAGAGAACTGAAGTACTTGAGTGAAGCCCCACTTTTAGTTATAGATAGCGTTGTAGTATGTATGACGTCATATGTGGTGGGCAAGAATCGAAGTTTTGAGCAAACGTTGCGTTTTGGCAGATTGAATGGCAGTAATAGTACTCGTAGTCTTTATTCGCTATAAAAAAATTTATTACTTTTGATATGAAAATTTCGTGTTTTTTTTTTTTTTTATGATGGGCAACTCAAAAATCAAGAAACTCCTATAATGTGGGTACCTTCAAAATCATACTTGGATCATTTTTGTTTGAGACTTTTCGTTACATTTTACGAATACTATTTAATCCATTTTGATTTGTTTTTTAGTAAAATGAAAGAAATTTTCATGGGATTGATTAAGGATTTGTTACTTATGATCATACAAAGGTTCGCGAAAGTATATAGAATTTCTTCTGTGTTATTTCGTAGCATAACTTTTTTTTTTGAAAGTATTAACGTTGTCTCGAATAGTTTTTTTTTTTTTTTTTTTTTTTTTTTTAGAAATATAATTAATTTTTTCAACAAATTTCAAATTTAAATTTAACTCGTAAAAAAGAATAACTGAACATAAATTTTACAGATAATTTAAAATTTTATATTCAGTTTATGAATTCAACCATTTTAATAATAAACTTGTTTCTTTTTAATTTAAAAGTATGTCTATTACAGGCTATTAGATTTTTTGTGAATGAGAGGTTGGAGTGTGAGGATTTCATATCGTTTGTCACTTTTTATAATCATAAATGATAAATGTCCAACTTTTTAGTATAGTATCTACAATTGGTAAAAATTTGATGAAAGACCCCTTGTGAGATTTCATCGAACCAATTTTTTCTGTTTTTCTGATTAACCTCAAAATGGCGGTTCACTCAAATTTTGAGACGGGTCGTAGATGGGACAAATGACTCAAAATTTTTGTTTTTGGTCTTATATTAAAGAGCGAGTTACGGACACCAATATATCTAAATTTCAGCCTCCCAAATATATTCGAATAGCAGTTAGAGTAAAAAACAATTTTTGAGGAAGTTTTGAGTCATGAAATTTCTTCAAACTCCCATATCTCCTCATCAAATGGACCTGGAAAAGTGAAACTTCGTATGTGAAGTTGGTTGAGCACCAGAATATGACCCTCCAAATTTGGGTCAAAGGGTATTCAAGATGGTGGATGACCGAAATTTGAGGATGGCGTGAAGATGCTCAAATAGCTCAGATTTGATAAATATGAGCTCATATGATTGTTATTGGTAATAAGTATGTTGTGTGCGTATTTCAGTTTCATATATGATTTTAGAGGGGAGGAAGGCGGGTTATTGTGGTTGAAATGTGATGGTTTCAACGTAAAATCGGAAATTTTTGATTATGGTTTCAAATGATAAACTGAGTCTTATCGACTAGGATACTTCACTGTTAGTCTTCCATATTGATATGAAAGAAAATTTGAGCAAAAAATTATTTTTGGAGAGTAAATCTCGCATATCTATGTTTTGGAAGGGGTGAAGGGGGTTTTTTACACACCATAAGACAAAATTACTACAATGTAAAGAGTCTCAATTAATAATTCAACTCTTGTTATGGAGCATAGGTGCTTACATTTTTTTTTCTTATTGAGGTGGCTAATGAATTGAAAAAATTTCAAAGCTGAATTGAAAAAAATTTAAATGTAGATATTTTTCCTTGTGAATCTCTAAGAGAAAAATGAAATTTACTAGAGCTGCATTCTGAATCATAATATGTACCATAGAGTTGCAGTAGACATAGACACGAAACGAAGCTTTATTCCCCATGAGTAGTCTCATTTGCAGTGCAAAAAAAAATTTGAGATTTTTTTAGATTTGTTTCTCATTTATGGGACAGTATTGGAGAATTACGTAAAAAAGTCGTATAAACATTTTGCCTATTAGCAAAATTGAAGGAATTACATCAATTTGAAAATGTTGATTTTCGGTAACACCTTCAGTTTTATAGATAGGCGATAACGATTCATAACTGCTTTCGTTCATCTATTCAAGTGCTATCTGCGAATTGGAAAAAAAAATCAAGAACGTAATTTTTTCACTAAGGAAAAATGATGACGTCACTTGAAAATGAAATTCTTCGAATGCTTTTTTAAATTCATTTTAAAAATAGAACAAAAAGAATTATAAATAACACGTGTGCCTATCTACAAAACTGAGGGAGGCACAAAGAAGTGAGCTTTTTTATGGAATGTGTCAGAAATTGTTTTTAGAAACGAGTAAAATTGTTCGCCTAATAATGGATAAGAATGAGTGATTAAATTATACAGTACTTTTCTGAAGCTTCTAGAGCTTTTTACAGTCGTAATGATTTAAAAATAATTCTTTTTTTCTTTGGTACGATTTAATCGCCTTATAATTCTCATTTAGTCTAATCATATGTAATACAGTATATCTGATTTGCTATTCGAATACCCCACTTTACCGATAGACAACTGGTTTGATGAATACACAAATCGTCGATTGCGTCGCGTCCATAATGAGAAACGAACGAAAATCGATCAGTCCTGCTCGTACGATTCCGTTCGAATTTGCAGACGCTTAAAAAACTCGCCTACTTTCCGTTTTTACTATATTTGGTGTAGGATTTCGCGAATGACGACCGGCTACTCGGCGATATGGTCATTTCGAACGTCGTGAAAAGATTTCATTAAAAACCGACGACCTAATGGAAGAATACTAGAAATTGAACTGAGGACTGCGCGGTTTAGAAGAGATCTCATCATTTATGCTAATTGGTCGATATTCTGAGAATAATGCTGGCAGTTGTTATCCAATCGACCCTCCTTCTCTTACCGTTGAATCATATGCTCGCTAAATATTCACGTAAATAACGATTCGTAGAATTCCGCGAGAATAGGTAATTACACGTGTACAAAGTATTATCGTGTGGTTACCCTTATGCATCTCGTCGACGTAATAAGTAATAACTCCGATTGAAAACCTGACGATGGAAAATTGTCGCGGTGATACCCGATAAACCACGCTTCAAAGAAGTAGCGGTCACGTTTTAGCGGAAATTTCAAATTTGCGGAGTAATTTTTCGAAATTCAACCACCTCGTAGCGGTTATGTAACGGTCAACCGCAGAGCACGTGATTATAAGCCGAAGGTTGGCAGCCGTTTAAGGGCATTTCTGTAATCCAGAGTTGATTAGGTTGGAATATTAAGCGCGAAGCTGCGAACACATATGAACTCAGCAGGTGTTTAATAACGAGAAGGAAGTAACGCGTTAGAAATTGATTTTCATTTTCCAACTCGAACGTAGCAGATTACTACGAGTAGGAATAACGGAGGCGAAATTACAGCCTCTATCGGCGAATTTAATTGAAAAAAAAATTCCTCGAACTCGTCGATTTTATAATTACTCGTACGAGGCTGCACAAGTGCAGGAAAACTTGGACATCGTCTAAGATATGTGATTGCCACCTTGGATGCTTGGACGGTGCTGATTAGAGTCAGAGCGTAATTTAATTACCGTCCGCGGTCGCGCATCGCAGACGCAGATGTGACGCGAGATAGGTGTGTTAAATATACGAAGCGTGATTTCATAACGCGTCGACGGCGTGAATAATCTCATTATCGAGTAATCGCCGTACAACGTCTGTTCATTGAACGGGAAACCGAGTCATGATTCGGCGACGCTTTTTCGACGCCCTTGAGGGAATTCGAGAATTCGACGGTGTTTTACCACCGATAGTGGTTCGTTGGTGGTATTGCAGCGTGCTGGGGTGTTGCGAAAGTGTAGTTGATGGAAATATCGTGTATGGTTGAGTGACGTGGAAATGTACTTAGTATTTTGTGAGATTTGTTTGTTTAGTATTCAGTTTTTTTCTTGGTATCATATGGTATCATTAATAATGCGATAGAAGAATTTTTTGAAATCAATTAAATTTAGTGCTTGATAGTTGTAAAATGACCGAAAAAGTATGTCCAAAAAATTCAGCCCTCTACGTCAATATTTATACCCTACATAATTGGATCAAAGTTCGAAAATTTTATAAATTAAAAAAAAAATAGCAAAAAATTAGTTTTAGGCAATTTGATTTTTTTTTTTATCCAAAGACCATATTTTGTTTTTTGAACTTGAAAAAAAATCATTAACCTATTTTTTCAACATTTAGGGGTTCTAAAACTATTTTTAATGTATTTGAAAAACTCCTGTTTTGTGTATTTGTGCATTATATTCA
Organism: Phenacoccus solenopsis; assembly: GCA_009761765.1. Classification (NCBI taxonomy): domain Eukaryota; kingdom Metazoa; phylum Arthropoda; class Insecta; order Hemiptera; family Pseudococcidae; genus Phenacoccus; species Phenacoccus solenopsis. The sequence goes on from CM019753.1 coordinate 44,621,970, forward strand.
ATACTGCTCATAAGTTGAAGTTCCGAACACAAAATATGGTGCTTGGATGCAAAAAATTTTCAAATTGCCCAAAACTAATTTTTCGAAATTTTTTACCTGTCCATAAAATGTTCAAACTTTGGCCAGTTATGGACGATATAAAAATGAATTTAGAGGCAGGCATTTTTTGGGAGAGTTTTGCAACGATGCGACGTATTAAATGCTAAATCAAATCAATTTTCAAAAAAAAAAAATTTCCTCCCTTCTTTACACTCAACAAATTTAGGTAATTTGGAGCTTTTCATTAATTTCTCAAATTTTCACTATTTGACATTCCAGATTTATTTTGACCCAAAGTTGAGATGTAATGTTGTGATTTCATATACTCTTTACTCATGCATTGTTTGAATTTCTTAACTACAGTAGGTGAAAAGGTGTGGATAATTCAAGTCTTTTCTTGCCTCAAGACTTGGTTATTTCTTGTTTCAACTATTCTCCAACTCATGTAGAGAACTGTCACCATCTCTTTCGAGGCTACCGGTAGCTAATGCAGTTTTTTTGATTGATTTTTAACGAAGAGAAATTCCGATGAATTAATTTCTTTGATCGTTTTTCTCATTTTGTGGCTTTTATTGAGATTTTTTCATGTTTCTGACTTTTCCTCCATTTGCACAAATTTCTCATTTTCACGTATAATTTAAATTCAAGTTTAGTAATATTTTTTTTTATATCTTTTTTTTCTTATCCTTTTTTAGTTTGAATATTTAAATTAAAGTTAAGGTTTTTTTATATATTAATTTATTTAAATAAATTTTTTATTTTTGATTTTTATTTTCGTTTTTGTTATTTTATTTTTTCAAACTTTATCAATCTCTGTGTTTTTCTTTTTCTTTGGATTTATTGATTTTTTTCATTTTTGGAAATTTTTTCCATTCTTGAATTTTTTACATTTTGGTATTTTTCCTCTTTTTGGAATCATTTGATTGGATATATGGCATTTTTCATTTCCATAATACTCATTTTAGTTATATTTCATTACTTTTAGTTTTTATATTCATTTTTGGACACTTTCAGTTTTCAGATTTTCTCAATTTTGGCATATTTCCTCATTTTTAAATTTATTTGATTTTTGGAGTCATTTTTTATTTATTTATTTATTTTTTTTGGTTTGGAACTTGAATTAAAATTAAAGCTTCTGTTGAAATAATTATTTATTTTAGCCCTTTTTCTTCATTTTTGGTTATTATTCCATCTTTCAGGGACTTTTCCTGGACATCTTCCCTTTTTTTAATTAATTATTTTTAATTTATTTATTTATTTATTTATTTATTTATTTATTTATTTATTTATTTATTTATTTTTTGAGACTTTTATCTCATTTTTCAATTTTTAGTTCTTTTCTTCAATTTTTAGGCTTTCTTTCTTAATAATTTTTTCTCTATATATCTCCTTTCTTAGATAGATCTGCAGTCCCTTCATGTAGTCCATTCTTCGGGCAGATTCAAGTTCAGTTCGACTGAATGGTTTACAAATGTACCATGTACTTGCCTATTAGTAGTCATCGTGCTCCAAAACTTATCATAGTCCTATGCTACTATATAGCATCAACTGTTGCAATAACTGCTCTTCAAGGTTATGAATTGAATGATGTCTGTCAGGGGATGATTTGGTGAAGCCTCAATAATTATGCATCACCAGGGTTGTATCCTGCTGCATTTAAAAAGCCAATGAAATCAGATTAAGCAGGGAATGGGTCAATATTTTAGATTTTTCCTCCTGATTCAAGGCAATTGCTTCTTTTTTCTACCAATGAGGGATACCACCGCAATATGTGATCTTCCACTTGTTCTGTCTTACACAACCATTAATTGGGATCTGTTACTACTCCAAATAGATAGAGATATTTATTTAGCTTATAATAGCCTATTACAACTTCGAGGAGCATTCAACATTATTTATCAAGTTCGAGAATTTGCTCTGCAAATTATCTACCTAGTTTTACAAGTAGCTTCAATGAAGTACCACGTATATTCCTGTAGCCAAGCTATGGTGGAGAATTGAAGAAAGGTAGATAATTTACCATCAGAATGTAATTTGGAATGGAGAGAATTGCTATGGAGCTTAGGGTTCCAAGATCGCTAGATCCTACTCTTGCAACTGCAGTTATTTGGGACATAGATTATATCGTCACAGTGCAGAGTTCCTGGAGAGTTTCAAAAAGAGAAATAGTTTCAGCGCAGAGAACTGTAGAATAAGAGGTGCTAGAGCTAGCTTGAGTGCCTCGGGTTTGCCAGGCTCTTATTCGGTAGGTGGAAATTCCATAGGGGATTTGAGGTAACTCCTTTCTCTTACCGCTTTCTCTTGACAAAAATGTTCCTATCTTCATTCTTTCATAATTCATCTCGATATTATGCGCATTGTATGATGGGAAAATTTCGTTTTCATGTATTTTGTGAATTATGATCTTGAGGAATCTTTGTACTGTGGTAGATATCGTTGATAGGGATTGGTGGTTGATATTTTTGTGGTCGTCGTATATATGTACTTGGTGTTAGCGAATAATATCAGCAAAGTTTTCCCTTCGGTACTTTTAATCAAATTTTTACGACAGTCACCCATCGTACGTTGGAATTTAACATTGAAATTCCATGTTTGTATGACGTCATTGATATCGTGTGCATGGTATTTTAAATGCTGTCTACACCGGAAACCCTTTCTTCCTACTCGTATATGTGGTACGTAGTGCTCATGCCGAAGAAAGTCTCGAACCTTTCCGTTGTCTTTCTCGCCTACCTTATGAAGCTCTTCGAACAAAATCTCACGTTCAAGTTGCTTTTTACGTGTATCTACTTTATATATTGAGTATTTTTTTTTTTCTTCTTTCAAATGAGGAGAAAACCTCCGATAGGATTTTTTTTATCGCTGTTGTGGCGAACGAGTCAGATAGTATAGCTGGTGGCAAATACGCGTATACTACGTTCATCGTGCTGTGCTGTATCAAAACAATGAATGATTTATTTGAATATACCGGTTCGATTACGGTATCTTTTGCGCCGTCTCGGCTGTGGCGTTCGCAAAAACTCGACGTAAAACTTGTAGCATTCTGGGAGGTGCACGGAATGCGAATATTGTGATTAATTGGAATCCGAAGAACACAAAGGGTAAAAAAAGTAAAAGCAGAGGAGCGTCTATAAATGGTAACACTCATACGTGACCGATGCAGGTTGATTTACTATTTGTATGATTGATATATCGAACGCTTACATCGTCGCGTCGTCTGCGATGAATTAAATAATTACTAAATAATTAAATAATTTACCATTTAAGTACCAGTTTAATCGGTTCACCGCGTTTGACACTTGTTTCCGAACGTCTAGGCGATAGATATAGGTCGTACGATGTAATCCGTTGACGCTCAGTCGTCATAGATGTTACGAAAGGACGAGAATCAATTTCAGTTCGTACACACGAGATACTTTGTGATCGATTCGAGGTAGTAAAATTTCCGTATAATCGATGTACATTATTTGTACGAGCGTGCTCGACGAGTTTATAAACACGTTAACACCGATCATCCGGTTTCTCGTATAATGACTACAAATTCGTTTTTATTGGGTAATTTTTCAGAGCTCGGTGAAATTAAACGGAAAGATGTTCACATTATTGGTTTGTGTAGCAATTTATTTCAGTCTTACGGAATGGTTCTGCAAATAAATTGTTTCGTTGATTTACGTCTTGATATTATTTTTTTGGGCCTTAATAATGATTGATTTACGTAAAGTCTACGTACTAGATTACATATGAAATTGTGAAAAATTCCATATCATTTGATTTCCTTTCTATTCTCCTTTTCAGCCTTCTCCATTTTATCACTGATTTTTTTCTTCTCTTACTCAGCGACTTGTTTGAGTATTTATAACATGGAGAAAGTGCTTTATTTGTGCAATTGTATGTGTGCTGTCAAGACCAAACCGATGTGGTCTATGGCTTGATGATTGTATGGTCTATGGATGAAGTTTTTCGTTGAATCGATGTTAAAAAAATGAGAAATGAAAGAAATCTTGGTAAAAGTATAAGGAACTAGTTTTTTAATTTTTTATTCATTTTTTTCTCGGTTTTAGGATTTTTTTTATTTCCTCATTTTTCGAATATTTTTTAATTTTTTGGCTGCTTTATTATTTTTACACTTTTTCTTACCTCTGCTTACACGCTACGTATTGCTACAAAGACCAGTGGCAGGAAAGAGTAAAATTCAGATATGAGGACAGAAAAATTGTTTGAGATTTATAAACCGATAGTCGTTTATTTTTGAAATATTTTCTCTTCAGTTTTTTTTTTTTTTTTTTTTTTGGAACAGTTTCATCATTTCTAAAGTACAGGGAAAAAAATTTCATCATTTTAAAAATAAGTCATTATATGGGGGATACGTTAGGAACTTCATTACCGAAAATTTTTTTTTATCAAAAATTTAGTAAAGTTCTTTAAGTATAAAAATTTTCTAATAATCAATGGAATTTAATGATAAATTGTTCAATTTTATGTAAAAAAATTAAAAAATAAAAAAAAACCAATGAAATGCAGAAGTATTCAATGAACTTTTTAAAAAAAATGATAATTATTGTTTTTATTTGTAATCATTTCTCCTTTTAATTGTTTTTTTATTTTACAAATTTTTTTAAATTTTTGAACAATTTTAAATTTTTTGAATTTTGTCTACATTTTGACATTTTTTCTATTTTTCTAAATTTCATACGTTTCATTTAGTTACCAAGAACTATTGCAAAGGAAGATTTCAGCTAAAGTTAGAAGAGTAGATTACATTCTTTGAGGATTATAAAGAGGCAGGTAGTTATATGCTCATTGTCTCTGACTAATTCTGCGAGTATAGTGAGAAAAAGGATCGTAAAAATTGCATCTGTTTAATTTCTTTATTTATGGGCTTCTTTCATGTCTTGTTTCTTTTTTAATTTTGAATATTCTTATTTTTTTGAGCTCTTTCATGTTTTTAGCATTTTTTCAATTTCTTGGTTTCATTTATTTTTACTTTTGTACATTTTTTATTTTTTATCGTATTTTGTTTTAAAAATTTGGAAAATTACTGATCTTCCCACTTTTTATTACATTTTTATAATTATCTCTCCCCACTCACCGTCTATAGCACACTTCTACCAAGCTTGAATTTTGAGATAAAAAAATATTCCTAATCAAAAATTGTGCAAGAGTGATTTTTTTCGGCATTTGAAAGAATGTAGGAAATATTGTGTCAAAACCTTGTGATGGGCGTTACATTTAGCCTGTGTAAAAAATTTTCAAAACATGCACTGAATAGAGCATTTTACGAAGTAAATTTCAAGAATTTGGAAATTTCCAATTTTTCCCAATTTTATTACACTATTTTATTCATCTTTCCCCATCCACCAATTATGGCACATTCTCACTTGACTTGAATTTTGCGATGAAAACTTCTAAAAAAAATATTCCTACCAAAAAATCGCATGAAAATGATTTTTTTGTCATTCGAATGAATCTAAGTGACATTTGTCAAAATTATGTGCTGGGCAGTAGATTTGGACCGTGTAAAAAATTTTCAAGTCATGGACTGAATAATTCATTTTTCTTAATAATTTTTTTTTTTTTTTTAATTTCAGACTTTTTTTTTTAATTTATTTTATTTTAGGTTGCTCTACAACAAAGGTCATTTGCGACCGCAATTTCATAATTTTTACAATTTAGGGTGAATACAGCAAAAATAGATACTATGCATAAGTTAAATTAATGGCAGTTATAAAGGATTTTTGGATATTTTTGTTGAACTTTATTTTTTTTAATGTCTCTCATTTTTTTATTTTTGAACATTTTCATTTATTAATTTTATTATTCTGTTTACTTTCTCATTTTCCAGCATTTGTTATTTCCAAAATTTTTTTATTTAAATCTTTTTGTTCTTTTATGAAACATTTTTTTTTTCGTGTCATGTGCTGCAACCAAGACCAGAGGGTGATCTTAAAGAAGAGCTCACATTTTTAGGAAAACCTTTTTTGGCTTGTTGAAAAGATTTCCTTCAAGAGACTCAGGGGGAAGGAAAAGTAGGAACGATGAGTAGAGAAGTCTAAGAGAATTTTTAAATAACCCCCACTTATTACTTTTTTGACTTTTTTTTAGTTTCAATTTTTTTTTTCAATATTTGAACCATTTTTTATTTTTGACAATTTTCTACATTTTTGATCATTTTTGCGGGCACCATTTTCATTTTGGAACATTTTTAATTTGTAGACTTCTTTTATATTCGAACATTTTATTTTATTTTCACACATTTTTTACTTTCTATTTTTTTATATTTTTAAATTTTTTTCATTTTTGAACTTTTTATTTTATTTTTTCAGATCATTTCCTACTTTTGAACTTTTGTCTGTTTTTGAAAAAATTTTTCGTTCGTTTTAAATGTTTGATTTGAGTGTTTCTTTTTTGTTATTGAATATTTCTCTCTGTTTTTATTTTTTGCATTTTCGTGGTCGAAATATTTTGCTCATTTTTAAATATTTTTTTACATTTTTCACTTTCTAATTTTGTAATTTTTAAAATTTTTGTTTCCTGAAGCGTTGAAAAAGGAATGGACTTTTTTGGTGATTTTTTCCTTTTTGAATTTTATCGTAATTTTTTGTTTATTTATTGTTTTTAATCAAAAAATTCACGATTTTCTAATTGTTTAAAAAGTGCTAGTTTTATGTTACTTGTACCCCTTTCCTCGCTTTGTCGGTCTTGTAAACTCTTTGTATTTTCGCGCCAATCTCACATTAATGACGATGGAAGAGCATGATATCGAAGGAAATAGATGAAATATTTTACTGGTCGTTTCTATTTTAAAAACTATAAACGAAATTGTTATGTCTCACCTGAACAAGTTTTTTTTTTCGCCAGCACTCGGTTGAACAGAATGTTGTCACGTACACGTCGTCGGCTGTCCGGCGGCCGCTGCAAAAATACTGTAAACAAGACTAGCGCCGTATAAAATTGGCGTTCGGATTGCTCGGCGGTGATTACATATTGATTTAATCTAATAAACATAACGTTGTACGCGTATAATGGTACAAAAGAGAATAACGGTGCATTTATACATTTTATTCCCATAACCGATTACCAAGCGGTAGCCATTCTACGAGTATACGATTGTGGCCGGTAGCGGTATTATATTAAGCTTGTTTTTTTGCAACAACCATTCGTATTTTAATAGCGACGCTATTTACTTTGATAATAGGTGTACATTTTGCAATTGAAATGGTGTACCGGTTGTAAATCTGGTAGTGGTATTAGCCGCCTAATGATATCGACGAGAGGACATTTGAATCAGTAATAAACATACGTATAGCCACGGTTTTCCCCCCCTCAGTGGCGAGAATTTGCATTTTAAATTGGCCCGGTTCGGCAATCCAGAATGGCGGAATAGCCGGTGGCGCGAGATGGACCCAGTTTCCTATATGCACGAATATGAAATCGATAGTCTTCGGAGATTTTACATTCGAAATATTCGAAAGATGCGTCGAATTAAACATATTTTTCACGTATCAATGATACCGATGGTCAGCGGTAACGGTATTAATTTCGATTATTTCTTCCTTCTCTTTTTTTTGTCAAGTCACGATTCTTTGGATCGAGTTAACGGTATAGCACGGATATTTAATTTCGAACGATTTTTTTCAACGCCTTCGATCGGTTTTAAAAAACCATATTGCGGTATCAAGCCGACTGGCGATTATTTGGGAAATGCATGCAGCTATGGGTGTTGCGGAACGAATTAATCGCTGCGAATTGACGATCTAATCCCACGAAGCCACGATCGGTGTTTTTTGGTACGGTTGTAGTAACAATTCATTCGGGCTCGTTTGGGTCTTGAAGAATGTTTAGGATTTTGATAAAGTGATATTATGAGAATGAAGGATACATTCTTAGATTTTTTTGAAAAGACTTTTTCACTCTAATTTTCGTTGTTTGCATTTTTTGTTTCTGTACATCTGTTTTCAAATGGGTGAAATGGTTTTGAAATGCTTATAACCATGATATTATAGCCTGCCTGTGTTGGAGTTGTTAAGGGAGAATCTCATTCTTTCATGTCTTAGATCAGGTTTTATAATTATTAAATCAACATCTATTGGCATTATGTGTGTAGGTATAGATGTAGGTATGTACTATGTAAGTAATTGAGTACGTACATAATTACTTTATTCTGCATTCTAGCTGAAAAAAGTAGTGTTGCAAGTGATTATTTTTTTAACCAATCGAATTACGAGCTGTAGAAGGATACATTGGTTGTCATGGGAAGATATTAATGTTTAGCAGAGTTTGTAATAAAAACGATTGCTATTACAGCCTTCCTGATTTATGAAAGAGAGGTTAAAAGTGCTGAGGGCTTTATATCTTCATGTTTCAGGTCATTTGTAATCATATTACAAATGATCCGATTTTTAGTATAATATACATATAATTTTATTTTTCTCTATTTCATCACTTGAATCAGTGTGAATGAAAATTATTTGAAATGCGGTCAAAATGTTCATGTGAATATTTATAAATCCTTTCTTTGGGGGGGGGGGGGGGGAGATTCTTCATTTTATTTCAAAACAACAATTTCTTCAAGTTTTTAGAAGAGGTGGAAGAGAGAAAAATATCCCAACATTTTTGTCGATGGACTAATTTGTAATGGATAAATTAAGGACCCAACGTATACAAATTTCAGCTTCTCAGTTGAATTCGAATGGGAGTTGAAACAAAATAACGATTTTCTGAGCACATTTTGAGTCATGAAATATCGTGTATATTGAACTTTGGGAAAATCAAATCAGCTCTGGTTCATTCATCAACATTTATTGTTGCCGGATTATATTTTATATTTCGATTTAATAGATTTTTACGAATAGAATTAATTATTTTTAATTTACAAGATTAAATCTGAAATTGAATTCTGCGACTTATTGGGTTTTGTTTTTTTATTTGTTACAGATATATATGGCATGGATATAGTGTTGTCAAGTGGTGGCAAACGAACGAGTGATATTTCGTAAGTAATGAAACTTGTGTAACGGATACGAAGAGATTAAATCAATACAACTAAAATTAACGCATTAATACACAACACAACACTAAGGAGACTATGTCCAAACTCTTGAGGTTCTGAACACTATGATGACCTAAGGTATTCTCAAGTCCCTCCGAGGTAAACATCCATGCGAGCTAAAGTAGAGCCCTATATACATGGGTATACCGAGCCGCCATTTTGATTCTTTGAATCTTACGTTATTTTTCATCCTTTGTGTTCCTAAATCCGGACATGTCGTTGTCTATACCAGAAGAAGTTGTTGCATTTTTCGTTTTTTATTTTTGAAGAAGATTTTGTAATTTTTTATTTTCTTTTTATTTATTTTTAAGATGTTTAGGAATCCTTGGATGGCACCATAAGTTTATGTTTAGTTAGTTATTCGAAATTTTTGTTTTTGATTTTGTAGTTTAATTTAATTTAAAAAAAAAAAAAAAATCATTCTCATTTTTAGGAACATTAGTGAACTACCGATAAATAATTATGTAACTAACTTGTACAAACATAAATATTTCTCTCAAGAATTTACTTTAATCGGTGCTATTAACCTTATTTTCTTTTGAATTTCTATTCCAGCTTCTTGGTGCAATTTTATCCATCTTTACTAAGTGAATAAAACGTTAGATGGTTGGAAAAAGCAAAAAATAAATAAACTATGGAATATATTTTTTAATTTATAAATGAAAGTAGATTATCATTGATATCTTTTCAAATCGCAATGATGATAATATTGAGCTTTTGAGCATCATCAAAAAATCAAAATGGCCGCCCAGTATACTCATGTATATAGGGCCCTAGCTAAAGTGGGGCTTCTCTCAGTGGAAACCTCTCCCAGAGTTGGCGGCTTTTACCCCGAGCAATCTCCTACAGTTGAGGCAGCTTTTACACAGAGCAAGGAAAAACCATTTTTATGTTAGTGATTTGTTATTATACAAAATACAATACTGCAAACTGTTTATAACTTGACCAAACTGACCCACTCTCAGCCCCGAGAGCAGATGCAATAGATTATTAGTAAATTAAATTTCAATGATGGATCTGTCTGAAGTGAAAACCTTTCCATGTGAGTGCGTATGAAATTTAATACATTCGATTGCCGTATCACTGTATCGTTCTGGTGTAACGCTTTATCCTTATCCTCCTACAAAATAAAACAAATACATAAGTGTATAAAAATACGTGTATTTAGTGTCCACTCTTGCATACTCCTAACACCAAATTCCAAAAAATTCCAAAAATTTGTACCATTGTCAATTCTCAACGCAAATATCATTTGAGAAAACAAAAATAAAGAATGACCAGAATACGACCTCTTCTTCTTCTATTTGGGTTAAAATGGATCCAAAATGGCGGATCTTAACAATGGTATTGGGCGTGATCTATGGACACGAAGAGGTTAGCAGTATTATTTGTAAATCTGAACAAGTCACAGTAAAAAACTCAGCTCCAGTAATGCAGGATGGCTGCTCATGCTTTTAGCTGAGTTTTTAATAAAAACGATAGCTATTACAGCCTACCTGATTTTGGAAGGGAAGGTCGGGGGAGGGTGGGGTCTTCAAATCTTTGCGTTCAGACCATTTGTAATCATCTGGCAAATGTCCAACTTTTTGGTATATATATATTTTTCCCCCCACGCGTAGCGCCGGCGAGTATTCATAAAATTCGCTCAAAATTTGGTGAGGGACTCTTCTTGAAAATGCGCAAAAATAGTTTTTTTGTTTTTTCGATAAATTTCAAAATGGCGGATCACTCAAATTTTGAGGGGGGCTGGAGAAGGGGCAAATAGCTCAAATTTTTCATTTTTGATTTCATATGAAAGAGTGAGTCACGGATACTAACATATCCAAATTTCAGCTTCTTGAGTGCATATTGAGAGGAGTTAGATCAAAAAACGGCTTTTTGAGGAAGTTTTGAGTCATGAAATTTCTTGAATCTTCCATATCTCCCCACCAAATCAAGTTAAAGAGGTCAAATTTTGTGTGTGAGGTTAGTTGGTGACCACAATATGACCTCTTGAATTTGGATCAAAATGGATTCAAAATGGCGGATTATCAAAATTTTGAGTAGAGCTTGAGGAGCCTCAAGTTGGTAAAAATGTAATTAATATGAATTCATATGGTTATTGGGGATAAGTTGTATACTATATCCCGAATTCACTTCCATACATGATGTTGGAGGGGGGAAGGCGGGGTTATCAACCTAAAATAGTGGTGGGGGTACAGGAGGGGTCGAAAATTTTTTATTGCTGTGTCATATGATAAAATGAGCCCAAGTGACAAACGTATTTTGATTTTAGCTTCCTCAGTGATTTTGGAGGGGAGTTAGAGCAAAAAACGGCTTTTGGAGGGGAAATTGCTGCAGGAAATTTCATGAATCTTCCATATCTCATCACCAAATCGGCCTAGAATGGTCAAACTTTGTGTGTAGGATTAGTTTGTGACCAGAATATAACCACTTAAATTTGAGTCAAAATGGATCCAAAATGGGGGATTATCAAGATTTGAAGATAATTTGAGGACCATCAAATAGTTATAATTTGAGAAATATGTGTTCGCATGATTATTTCATGGCAAAAAATACTACATTTGTGCCAAATTGAACTTCTTAAGTGTTTTTGGAAAGGATAGGGTAGGGGTTTTCAGACTTGGTATTGGGTGTGGCCTGTAGTGATGAACGGTTAAGCAAGGTTATTACTAAATCAAAACAAGCCCCAGTTAAAAACTCAGCTCCAGTAATGCGGCATGGCTGCTTACGTTTTTTTTTGCGATGGCTTTTTTCAATCTCAATTTCGTATGCTTTGCTGAAGTTTAAAAAAATTACACCATATTTTTCAATAATATTCGATTTCTATCCGAAGTATGAAAAGACTGTCACTCTATAACGGGTAGGTAAATAACGCTACGTAAACGAAACGATCGTAAAACCTAGGTATTTCGTTACACACTCGCTAACCAAGCTGTCATTATTTTAAAGCTACGCCATCGATATTAAAAGTAAAACTGGCTCGTGTAGAAAGCGAGAGAGAGCATCGTGCTCGGTATATATTGATTTACCTTTAATTTTTATTTTTGCGGACGCGACGCGAAAATCCGGTAACATTAATATGAAAGGTAATCGCGTTAAACACGCGTTAAAGTTGACATTCTAAACACGCATTTCCTGCCATCGAAAGCGTTGGGCTACGAGATTGGAAAATAGCCAGCTTTGTCTACAATTACATTTTATTAAATCATTTATCGATAAATTAGTATAGATAGAACTTTCTATCGGCGTAGTTGGCGAAAGGGTTAAAGAGCAGGTGGAACTGGAGGATGGAAATGGACGAAGGATGAGACCGAATAGGCAACTGCTGGGATGTCATCGGTCAGATCGGTATCGTTCGAAATGTAACAAAATGGCAATTATTCCATCGATCAGCGGTGTATTTCGTAACACCATATACGCTCGTCTCATTAGTACCATAAATGGCGTTTCACGATATCACGTCTTTGTGTAAAAATTAAATTATTAATCATTTATTAAATTTAGCTCGCGGCGATACCCTATGCGTACGTGTGTCGTGTGGTTAGATTTCAATTAACCGGTTACCGGTCCGTGTCGTATGATGCATGTATACTCGTGTACCGGAGTCTGCGGTACGCGCCACGTACGCGTAATGTATCTAAGATTTTCCTAATTATCGAACGCGATTATATCGAGCTCGAGCCATTTTCCACGGTACTATGTTTTTACCTCGTGCCGATGGGAGCCGCGAGTTCGCTATTAATCATGTACCAGCTGGTCGAGCGTGTCCGCTTCGGATTCGCAGTTCGTTGGGTTATTCAATCGAGACGTTTAATTTTCCAATGCCTTTTTAAGACTCGGATTCGTACGATTATATCGAAATTACCAAGTTAACTGGGTTTGATTAGATGATTAGAAAATCGTTCGTGTATTTATAATATATATGTACTTGTATAATCCAAGAGCTTGTATAGTGATTTCGCTACTTCATGACATGGACGAACTGGAACCTAAAGCAGGATTAATTTTTTTGCATTTTTACATGCGTGAAAAAATAATAAAATCGATTTGGAATCAGCCAATGCTGCTGCTTTCAAAAGTTATGAGAGTTCAAAACTCAAACTTTTCGTGAAAATTAGCAGAAATTGAACTCATTTTTTAGATGTTTTGATTCTGAATCGGAATACGTATATTCGTCTCGCACTCTTCAAACTGCCTAAAGGGGTGCCAGACCTTTTTAGAAGTCGAAAAATCGAAATGAATTGATTAATAGTGAATGAAAATGATTGTATTTAACCCTAGAATGCTTCCCCAAAAAAATATTAGCCAACTGCTTCCCTGGGGTGCAAATGCACCCGAATTTATTATAATAGTTTAAAAACTCTTCATAATACAGAATTTTCTACGAAACGTCTCGTTCTTTTTGTACGGTGAATAGTCCACTGTAATGAAGTCATAATAATGACATTTGCTTATTCGAAGTATTGAAGTGGCTGAGATATACTGTTTGGAAAAAAAATTGAAAATAAATATCTCGAATATGGGAGATGTAGAACACATCGTGTAATATTATTGGTTAAAAAATTATACATGTAGAAGGGGGAGGTAAAGGAGGGAAATATTTTAAATCAAGTGCAAAAATGTTTTGTGGAAATAATGTTTTAAATTCTTTGAATTACAATAATGCAAGCAATTTATGAATATTTTAGTATTTTAATGTTCAAAGTTTTGTTAGAAAAAACATGACAAGTTCTCGGTCTAAGAAATAGTTTTCACTTTAATATCATTATAATGTTTTTCAATGTTTTGGCTGAAGTTGAGTATGAAGGAAATTAAATCTGTTCATGTTATAAATATCAATAAAAAAAAAAAACATACAAAATAAAAATTTCAATTCAATGATGTTTTAATTAAAAAAAAAAAAAAAAAAAAAAAAAACTAAATTGGCAAATTCATTTTTGATACTTTATTAACCCATAAAAAAGTGAAAAAATGATAGTAGAGTAACTAAATAAGGAACAGATGTTAAAAAATCAGTTTTACCACTTGAAATTAATATTTTTTGTGAAAAATGTAGGTTGAAAAAATTGAATGAATTAAAACAGTATTAAATTAATTCAAAAGAATGATATGATTTTGAGAAGGAAAATTGATATTATGAACACCACACTTTACCTTTCAAGTACATTTTCTCTCCTCTCTCCCCCTACCCCTCAAGTGAGGACACACTACTTTAAGGTATCTATACAAAAATAGAATTTCAGCAGTTCATCGAATTCATGAAATGTGTATCAGGATATCGATGTTTAGCAGAATTACGAAAAAAAAAGAAGATTTCAGTTGCAAATGCGTATTGTTGTTCGATTCTGTGTTTCGGATCACTTTTCAAATCATATGAAGGGAATTTGAAAGCTAAGAGCCAGTGGAGAGTTGGCGTCGATTTTATAAAATAGGTTATCATGGACAGAATTTCAAACTGGTTCTTATTATAGAGTATTCATTTTCTTGAATGTCCAATGGGAATAAAAAAATTTACAACTCATATCATAGGGAAAATATCGTTTTTATTGTTTCTCAAAGTAAAAAACAAAAATGATAAATTGAATGAAGAATGCGTAAAAAAATCCTAATGTGCGTATTGTCTCATACATAGATTTCTTCAACTTTACGTATACCATTTCATTGGAATCCTAAAATTTAAAAAATCAAATAAAAAGTATTTTTGAATTATTAAATTTTTGGATCATTTTCTTATTTTTTAATTTTTTTGATTTTTTTTAGTGAATTTTTTAGGTCGCTAGGCTACTAAGATTATTTGTGATTAGTAATATTTACAAATGAATTTTACAGATTAAAACTAGTCTACGAGTAATGTAAACAACCTCCTAGAGTTGAGGCAGCTTTTACATAGAAAAAGGAAAAACCAATTTCACCTTGGTGTTTGTTAGATGGTTATTATACAAAATACAATACTGCAAACTATTTACAGGACTGGGGATTTTTCTTATTTTTCAACACTTCTTACAATTCTTCAAAAACATTTTGCTTTTCACTCAATTTTGTATTATATAAAAAAAGTTCGTGACAATTAAATGGATTTTTAATTCATCAAATTTTTCATCAAAATTAAAATCAAGTCTGCTGGTAGCACTGTTTCTAAATTGATAGATACTGAATTCAAATTAAAATTGAGTATTTCTACTTATGAATAATTTTTTTGTAACTCTCCAATTGCAAATCTTCTCAAAAATTATAGTTTGCGATTTTCCAGGGAAGTCAGTAGTTATTATATTATGTAAATAAAATACTGTTATACGAATGATTTTATAAAAAATTGAAAAAAAATTCCAACAAAATATCATCATCGTTTTCATTTTAAAGGAAGGAGCATTCGTTGAAATTTGAAATATTTTTATTCTGAGATGAAGGATGAATGTAGAAAAATGTTGTAAAGAAACAAGTAAATATATGAATAATTTAAAAAAAAAATTGTTAAAGACAAAACAGGGAATGTGAAATGCAATAAACATAATCGAAAAATAGTAAATCCTATTTTTCACCTTTTTGTTACTCGAGAATGCACGGATCATTTTCCACGCTTGACCAATCAAAATTTTCTGCAAAATCACTATTTTAAGATTTCTCGATCATAGCTTCTTTTTCATGCGATTTTTCACCTATTTTAAGGTGCCTTGAGAATCGCGATTTTAAAAATATCTTATTTTTTTTAAATTCTCATAATTTATGTTAAAAGAATCTCCAAATGCAAATATTGATTAGTTAGGTACTTACAGGGGCGTACCGAGGACATTCTTCAAGGGGGGGGGGGGGGAGAAAACCAAAAATTGCCAACTGATACCGGGGAAATTTTACCAACTGTTGACCTTTTTTTTTTAGTCTTCAAAAAATTTAAAAATAGCTGTACTAATACTGCGCAAGCAAGTGGTTAAGTTTACCAACTTTACGCTAAAACTCCAAATTTACCAACTTTCCAAAAGCCAAGGAGGCTACGTCCCTGGTTGTGCACTATACATGATATAAGTTGGCATCAGTTCCAATTTATTCGAGTTCTTATTTTCCCAAAAGAAATTCAAGTTCCCAATTTCAGCGTTGAACAATTATAAATTTTCCAACTTTTCAAAACACCTGGGTGGAAGCTCCCCCCATACCTCCCCTCCCCCCTCAGTTACGCCCCTGGGTACTTATTATTATTCAAATTTGATGTGAATCACTTCTTCAAGGGTCCAGAGTATTCTTTCGTTCTCGTTCATTATGCTACGATGAAATTAATCTATAAGAAATGTAAGCAGCCATGCCGTATTACTGGAGCTGAGTTTTTAACTGGAGCTTGTTTTGATTTACTAATAACCTTGCTTAACCGTTCATGACTACAGGCCACACCCAATACCAAGTCTGAAAACCTCTACCCTATCCTTTCCAAAAACACTTAAGAAGTTGAATTTGGCACAAATGTAGTATTTCTTGCCATGAAATAATCCTGTGAACACATATTTCTCAAATTATAACTATTTGAGAGTGCTCAAATTATCTTCAAATCTTGATAATCCCGCATTTTGGATCCATTTTGACTCAAATTTAAGGTTATATTCTGGTCACAAACTAATCCTACACACAAAGTTTGACCATTCTAGGCCGATTTGGTGATGAGATATGGAAGATTCATGAAATTTCCTGCAGCAATTTCCCCTCCAAAAGCCGTTTTTTGCTCTAACTCCCCTCCAAAATCACTGAGGAAGCTAAAATCAAAATACGTTTGTCACTTGGGCTCATTTTATCATATGACACAGCAATAAAAAATTTTCGACCCCTCCTGTACCCCACCACTATTTTAGGTTGATAACCCCGCCTTCCCCCTCCAACATCATGTATGGAAGTGAATTCGGGATATAGTATACAACTTATCCCCAATAACCATATGAATTCATATTAATTACATTTTTACCAACTTGAGGCTCCTCAAGCTCTACTCAAAATTTTGATAATCCGCCATTTTGAATCCATTTTGATCCAAATTCAAGAGGTCATATTGTGGTCACCAACTAACCTCACACACAAAATTTGACCTCTTTAACTTGATTTGGTGGGGAGATATGGAAGATTCAAGAAATTTCATGACTCAAAACTTCCTCAAAAAGCCGTTTTTTGATCTAACTCCTCTCAATATGCACTTAGAAGCTGAAATTTGGATATGTTAGTATCCGTGACTCACTCTTTCATATGAAATCAAAAACGAAAAATTTGAGCTATTTGCCCCTTCTCCAGCCCCCTCAAAATTTGAGTGATCCGCCATTTTGAAATTTATCGAAAAAACAAAAAAACTTTTTTGCGTATTTGCAAGAAGAGTTCCTCACCGAATTTTGAGCGAATTTTATCCACACCCGCCTGCGCAAGGCGAGTGACACAAAAAACGCAATTTCCTCAAAAACAGGTTTTTGCTAACTCTCCTCAAAATGCACTTAGGAAGCTGAAATTTAAATATGTTGGTGTCCGTGACTCACTCTTTCACATGAGATCAAAAACGAAAAATTTGAGCTATTTGCCTCTTCTCCAGCCCCCCTCAAAATTTGAGTGATCCGCCATTTTGAAATTTTTCGAAAAAACAAAAAAACCGTTTCTGCGCATTTTCAAGAACAGTTCCTCACCAAATTTTGACCGAATTTTGTGAATACTCGCCATCGCTACGCGTGGGTGAAAAAAATATATATATATGTACCAAAAAGTTGGACATTTGCCAGATGATTACAAATGGTCTGAAACGCAAAGATTTGAAGACCCCACCCTCCCCCGACCTTCCCTTCCCAAATCAGGTAGGCTGTAATAGCTATCGTTTTGTTAAAAACTCAGCTAAAAAAAGGTTTGGTTCCTCTTCAGCAGTACTTAGTAAGTGCCAGACCAATGTATTTGAATTCAGAACAAAGAATCTAATTTTCAATTTTTCAATCATTTCTTAATGATTAATTTATATGTACGAAAAAACTATTTTACATGATTTTTATATTCTAAAAGAGCCTGGCACTCCTTTTATAAACAGTTAGACGTTCTAGAGTAATATTTTGAGATTTAGAATGAGAAACGACATCAAATCAGCCTTCCTTTATGCATAAAAATTTGGAAAATAATTCATGCTAGAGCTTTTAAGTTCGCTTTTTTCAGAATTACCGTATTGGCTCTTAGATTATTGGAAATGAGAATCATTGGTTTGTTGTTGAGTGCACTTAATGATTATTTAATGTAACTATATAGGAACGTTCTGTCCAGGAGTGTGTGCGATTATTTCAGTATCATTATGTCTTTGAATATGTGGTATATGTTATGTTTACATTTACTGCCTATTCCTATATATGCAGGTATTATTTGTACTGGTAATTCGAGTCGAACTCGATTACCCATTCAGCGAAATTAAGATACATTATCGACTACGGGTGGAAAATATACGTTCTCTGGTACTCCGGTTCGTTTCGATGAGACTTGTTGATTTTTTTCAAGTCGAATTTTTAATTAGAACCGAACTGGTTTACTCTTCAGCTGGTACGTGGTTGATCTATGCGGGTGAATTAATAAATGACCCAGGTGTTTAAGGGAAATTTAGGACAATATTTTGCCTCGTTTTAATACCCTGTGATGTAACCTAAATGGAATAAAGAGAAACATTGTGATTTGGCGATGATATCGATGGCTGGTTGTTATAGTGTTTGTAATAGGTCGAGCTCGCGATACGTGTGAGATATGGTAGAACGTTTATATCGGTTCTCCGGTGTTGATAATTTATTCGGTATTTGTTGGTGAATGAAATCGGTGAACCGGTGCGCGAGATTTACATTTCTGCGGCTGAATGAATATTAAAAACATCACCTATATATGCGAGTTGTACGTTTACGTATCGTGCCACATAACGTTATAAAAATATCAGTAAAAAATGCTCGGAATGCGAATAAACGAACGGTCGGTAGATTTCTATAGGACGGGATAAACGCGGCAGTTATAATGTGGCTGTACAAAGTAAACGATACGAGAGAATCGGAATACATAGCTGTGTAGATTTTTCGATGTTAATCTAAAATTAATAAAATGTAATTCGCTTTCATGGTCGTTAGAAGGCGCGCTCTTGTGCAACATGGAGAAGCGGGTTTTTTATGGATATTTCGGCGCGTACGCCGTACGGTACCATTATATACGAATGAAATTAATTTTATCCCTCGCAGCCATCAAACGATAGTACGGAGTTTTTTTTTTTTGAAAAGTATTCTTTTGTGTGTGGGGCCGTATAGCCGACGGCTACGTGCCCGGTCAAGTAATTACCAACTACATCTCGGAAGGCTACTGATTTTATGGTGAAAAATGTAGGTACTGGAGCACGCGTCGGCGTATTGTTTTACCGCCACGGTGTATTGAAATTATGGTACGCGAGCTGTAATGCGTTCAAGGTTTACGGAGTAGCCAGCGAGTGCCAAGTGTATACGTGAGTTTCCTTCTGCACTCCGGTGTGATTTATTGGATACGTGGCGATTTTTATCCTACCGAAGGTTTGATGGATGGTGCAGTTTCAAGCCTTTTTGCCTTTGAACTCCGATGCTCGGTGTTGCTATGGTGGAAATTGGAAGAGACGAGAGAATGGTTTGCGTCGATTTTAATGAATGTTCGATGTTCGATTGTAAACGTGAAATTTCGTGATTGAAACTACCCGTCGATTTATTAAGATATGGAAGCTTGGTGGCAATGATAAATTGGAAGAAGATTTCGAATTGGAGTGCGCGAAGGCATACAATCGATGTGTACGATCTCATTCGAGTTCTCGAGAGTATTAGAAAATATGTGAATTTAATTCCTTTTCTTTTCCCTCGCCAGCTAGCTGTGAAAATATTATCGCGTTCGTCCACCTTGAAATGTATTCGTGAGTAAGTTTCTTAAAAGTTGAAAAATTGGTATTCGAAAAATTTTAATTGGTGGATAGAACTCTTGGCAGCGAAAGATATCACGGGATGACTTCAAAATTTGAGATTTTCCAAAAACTAAACATTTTTCACAGTTCAACACATTGCGAGAACCTGAACATTCCTCAAAAAATGAAAAATTTTTATTGACTCGAAAATGTTCACTTATTTACTTCCTTCATTAAGGTTCATTACAACAAAGCCCTGGGACACGGATTCAGTGATCAGATTTATTTGTTAAGTCCGAGAGTTTGAGGAAGGTAAAAAAACGTGAGACTCACTTTCGACTACTTTTAGAAGTTGGTAGAGAGTGAAAGAAAAAAACTAAAATTTTGAGAATCAGCTTTAAGAACTTGAAGTTTTTCACTTGGGTTTCTCCTGATAAGATAGTGAAAACGGCCCTTGACCCAAATTCGGTCACAAGTAGTCCTAAATGTTGCCCTCGATGAAAAAACTCCCCAAAAAAATTTTTGACCCCTCACCCCACCCCTTCCTGAGAAATCGACAGCCATATGTCGAAAATTCAATATTTTTTGACTCTGAATGGGATGAATGAAAAATTTTGAAAATTTCACTATTGATAGGCATTATATAAGTACATTTGTGGTAATTTTTCCAAATTTTTCGATTCATATTTTCTTGAATTTTTTAGGCTTTGAAATTTTCAAAAAATTGTAAAAATTTTTTTGAGGGGGTACATGGCTGAATGTTTTTCCATAATTAGCTCGTACTCTAAGGTACAACATGATAATATTTTCAACCCCCCGAATAGGGAAGGAAGTTGGTCAAAAAAAATGAAATGTGTAACAAGAACGCCTCCTAAATTCACTTTTTTGCATTTTTTTTTGCGAACAACGCGTTTTAGAGAAAAAGTAGTAAAGTAATAAAATGTTTCTCATTAAATTCTCCACAAGAAAGGGTCTTATAATTTTTTTGGTATACCCATTAGGGGAGAAGATAGGGGACTACAAAGTTACTCCTAATACTTATAATTATTATGTATTATACTATCGCAAAATCAGTAAGGACTAAACAAGAAAAAAATAAAATAAAAAAAATAAATAAATAGTTTTTATGAAGAAACTTGTAGCCAGTAGTGTCCGTAACAACACCTAACTTTGCCCCCAAAAATCGCGCTATTGCTTTTCCCCCCAAAATCCACATTTGAGCCCCCAAAACTAGTTTTTCGCAAATAACACGCGTTCTAATCTAGGGGCGGGAGGGAGGGTACAAAAATCTATCACATTCCATACTACTCATGAGTTGATAATTAATTATTATGGAAAAAAATTCAGCCATGTACCCCCCTCAAAAATAAATTTTACTAATTTTTGAAAATTTCAAAGCCTACAAAATTTAAGAAAATATGAATTGAAAAATTTGAAAAAATTTCCACAAATGTACTTATATAATGCCAATCAATAGTGAAATTTTCAAAATTTTTCATTCATCCCATTCAGAGTTAAAAAATATTGAATTTTCGACATATGGGAGTCGATTTCTCAAGAAGGGGTGGGGTGAGGGGTCAAAAATTTTTTTGGGGAGTTTTTTCATCGAGGGCAACATTTAGGACTAGTTGTGATCGAATTTGGGTCAAGGGCCGTTTTCACTATCTTATCAGGAGAAATCCTTTATAATTATACAAAAACTTGAAATCTTCCTCCAAATTGAAATCTCTTGAGAACTTGAACTTATTCTAGAAGTTGGTAAATTTTTATCAAGTTCAAGGTATCCATAAGCTTAAAATCTAGGTTTTTTATCCGCGTGAACATGTTTGTAGAACTTGAAATTTGCTTAAAATTTATAGATGTCCAAGAACTTAGCATCATCCAAAATCTAAAAAATTTTTGATAAATTTGAATTATCTCAGGACTTCACGCTTCATTTTCCCTAAATGTGAATATCTTAGTGGGACTTGAAATTTACCAAAAAGTTATAGATGTTCAGTAACTTGAAATCTTCCTCAAAATATAAAATTTTCAAGAACATGACACTCTCAAGAATTTGAAAAAATTGTTGGTGAATTCAAATTATCTAAGAATTTGAAAGCTGGATTTTCCATAAATGCGAATATTTTGTAGAATTTGGAATTTTCCAAAATCTTGTAAATGTTCGAGTAGTTCAAACCCTCTTCAAAATTGAAAATATTCAAGAACTTAACGTTATCTAAAATTTGAAAAAATTTTTGGTGAATTTGATATCTAGATTTTTCGCGAATGAGAATATCTTTGTGAAAGTTGACAATTTTCAAATACTTGTGGGTGTTCAAGAACTTTAAGTCTTCCTGGAGTAGAAAAGTTTCAAAAACGTGACATTATTCAAATTTTTAAATATTTTTGATGAATTTGAATTGTTCAAAAACTTTAAATCTAGATTTTTTTACATCTGAATATTTGTACGAAGTGAAATTTGTTTAAGAATTTGGAATTTTTCCATGAATTGAAATGCTTTGAGAATTTAACATTATCTAGAATTTTGGAAAAGCCTTGTTGAAAATAAATGAATAATTTCGAAATTTGAAGTATAGATTTTTCGTGTATCTAAATATCTAGAACTTGACATTATCTAGAATTTGAAAATTTTTCGATGAATTTCGAAATCTAAATTTTTTGGAAAATGTAAATATCTTTGAAGGACTTAAAATTTACTTAGTTGTTCAAGAAATCTAGATTTTTCGTTAATATCAATTTTTTTATAGAACTTGAAATTTTTCTTGAGTGTCCAAGAGCTTTGAATCTTCCTCAAAATTGAAAAGTTTCAAGAACTTGATATTATTTAAGGATTTGAAATCTAGATTTTTCATAAATGTGAATATCTTTGAAGAACTTTAGATTTTTCGTAGATGTTCAAGAACTTGAATCTTCCTCAAAATTTAATGTTCCAAGAACTTGACATTATCTAGAATTTGAACATTTTTTGATGAATTTCGAAATCTAAATTTTTCACGAATGTTGATGTGTTTATAGAACTTGAAATTTTCGAAAAGCTTACTGATCTACAAGAACTTGAAATGATCCTCAAAATTGAGAAGTTTCGAGAACTTAATATTATTTAAGGATTTGAAATCTAGATTTTTCATAAATGTGAATATCTTTGAAGAACTTTAGATTTTTCGTAGATGTTCAAGAACTTGAATCTTCCTCAAAATTTAATGTTCCAAGAACTTGACATCATCTAGAATTTGAAAATTTTTTTATGAATTTCGAAATCTAAATTTTTCACCAACGTTGATATGTTTATAGAACTTGAAATTTTCGAAAAGCTTACTGATCTACAAGAACTTGAAATGATCCTCAAAATTGAAAAGTTTCGAGAACTTGACTTTATCCTGAACTTGGAAAATTTTTAATAATTTTGAATATTTGAAGAACTTCAAGTCTAGATTTTCATAAACAAATTTGAATATCTCGTTACAGTAAGAAATTTTTCATGAACTGGCAGATGTTGGTGAAATAGAAAAAAAGTCTCTATTATCATTCACATGCTTACATGATGCAAATCTAGATTCGAGACTCCAGTACCTCCAATTTTAGTAATTCTTGGCCTTATTCATTATCCCAATGTACGAGTACTGTGCTAATTCATCACCGATGTATCCATTCAAGCCATTTCAAACTTGACCAATATGATTGCGCGAGTATGTATGCCTAGGAAACAGTACACATCTCAATAGACTATTACTTACACGCTCTCCATTCATTATAATTAGATCACAAACGAAGCGAAATGAATGACGATACGGTCGGATTTCTAGGCGTGCGAAAGGCGCTGCGCGAACGCGAAGAATGATTAATTTAAAGTTATATTAGTTTCTCCGCTTGACACCTAAAGCGTCTATTATATTTGTTGATTGGTATTCACACACCGGTCGAAAAATCAATATACATAACTCTCCGAGTCGTCGGTGGCGTTGATTATCGGCCAAATGATTCTTCTCGCTTATACGGTGAAAGCGTGCATATTATCACTAATATCGATGAACATTAGAATGCGCTTTTAATTAGGTACTGGACGCCGTTAGATGTCGAGTTTGCGAAACAATTACACGTATGCGAATGGGCGAAAATTTCGCGTAAAATGTACGTTTCCTAGGTTGACGAACTTTCGACTTATAGTACATTGTAATTACAACGGTGAGTCGAGATTGTGGGACAAAAGAAATAGCGACATTAGAAACGTACGTTGTACGATACGACTCCACCTCAGTGTGTTATGTAATGTTGAGATGAATTCGCAAATAATGGATATTTTCATCGTTTATTTATGGCGGCTGGAGAAGGAAGCATCGGATTTAAGGGAAATCTAGTCATATGTGGAGGTCGATTAACAGATACGCTGTAAGAGGTCTCGCACTCGCAGACTCGCAGGATTAAATAATAGACTCGAATTACTCCGGACTACCATGCGAGTACATCAACGTGTGTACAGTAATATGGAGGTATATGCATAATTTCACATTCTTCGCGATTAAACGATTATATCAGTTCTAATATACGTACATTATTGCGCTTACGTACGCCACAGCATTTACGATTAGATCTCAACGAACGGTCATCTCGTCGCGACTTTTCCCTCTGCCTAGTAAAATTACGGTTCTCGCGGAGGTATAAATAGGCGCGAACACCGGAGTGGAATTTGCGCGGAAAGACTACGAGTATAGGATTTTAAGAATAAAATCTGTTTTAATCGAGTGTCCGTTTTAATAGCGTTGGTTTACCAGCGAGCTATGGTATTTCGCGTGCATATCCGGTGATGCGGAAAGAGATGAATTTATGCGCGGTCGCAATAGCAGAAGCGTATGGAAAAGGGTACTCGAGAAATATCTCATTGAAGATTTACCTTTAGGGTATCAGGTGCGAAGGTGTTCCACGATTTTATACTCGCGCTACAACATGTGATATGTATGAGCTAACATGTATACGCGATAAATGTAGAAGGTTCATGTTGCATATTAATTACTCGCGGTGCAGTTGTGTAGTTTTTTTTTTCTACTTTTATCGAACTTCCATTGCGTTGGTTTTTTTCTATGGTAGACCTTGCGCGAATGGGTTTCCCTCTTTCTGCGCTCGAACTGGACGTCGAGATTATCTTATTCGCGTTTTCTAAGTGCATTTTAAATATCATTAGAAATGTACTCACGTCGATTACGCGAGTATGTGCAGATCGCTGTTGGAGGTATAAGTTGTTTCTTCGTTCAGATACCAGGATCGGTGGGCATCTTTGTATGATGAGAGTAAACGCGAAGGATTTTTTCCAATAAAATTATATTTTTTGTGGTATCGGTACCACCTGGTGCAACGTAGTGGGGCAAGTGATTTCAAAAATACACCAACTCTCTTTCGGAATGTGTATGCTGCATTTTTGCTTCTTAAAAGTACCTCTCTATCTTACCGTACAAATTTTTTGTTGGTTAATTTTATATATGATAAGTGACACTTGAAGTAAGAGAGGTATTCTCTCACTCCCTTCGCAAGCAACACGTCATCTCAAATATGAACATGTGAAAGAGCTAAAGAAACTATTTTCTGAAATGACATTCTCACTATATTCTTTGACATCAATAAGGTTTTCGACACAGTGTGGAAGTATAACATTATTAGAAGTTTTCACTTGTGGAACATAAGAGGAAACATCCTACATTTCATCAATTTTTATGTCACAGAAAAATTCATGGTTCGTATTGGACAAGAATTTTCCTCACCTTATATTTTAGATTGCCATAAACGACCTGTCACAAGTAATTCCCCATACTTCATATTTTGATCTCTTGCCCAAAATATCATTATTTCCGAAGCCCTTACGTAGACCAAATTCTAAAAAACGATGCCAGACAATCGAATGTTTATTAGCCTTTCTACATGCTACCCAGCTTTACACACTTATTTAAAACCAACACATAGTAACTGAACATGGCACGTGAAAAAGAATGTATTGCAAATTATATTTAAATTTCACCGCTTTGTCTTCCAGTTAGAATATCCCTGTACTGGAAATGTTATTTTCTAAATGAATGAAATCATTTTATTAAATAAATAATGAGTTAAACTTTTTATATGGCTGGGGCGGCCGAGAATGAAGTGGGGCATTGGGACAAAGTGAATTTGGACCTTTGTGTTTTCGATCGACGTGTTAATGTGCTGGGACCGGGCCCTTCGAAAAGCGCCAGACCTAGGGCAATTTGCCTCTTTTCTTCCTCTTGGTGGTTGTGTATGTGACAAATTATTTGAAAAGCTTTTCATAAATTTTCTCAATTTTTTTTTTTATATTTTGGACACTTCCATTTTTTACATAATTCTTCTTTTATTTTTATTTTTGGAAATATTTTCATTCTTATCTGGTGATTTTTTGATTTTTAAAAAAATTTTTGACTTTTTTGATGGACGTTACGAAATTGGAATTTTTGTTTTCTGCGTAATGTTTTTATATCAGTTCGAATTTCGGAAATGCCAAATCACTTAAAAATTTAAAACGAATATTATTTTATTTTTTGAATTTTTTAAAGATTTGAATTTTGTTTTTTTGGTTTTGAAAAATTTTTGGGCATTATTAGATGGAAAAAAATTGAAAGAATTTTCATTTTTATTTATTAAATTTTGTAGAATTTTTAAAATTGAAAAAAAAATTTTCGAGTGGAAAATTTTCTTGATATTGTTTGATGAAGAAAAAAAATGAAAGAATTTTTATTTTTCAAGTAAATTTTTTGCACCAAAATTTTTCCACTTTCAATAAATTCTTCGTAATTTTTTATTTTTATTTTTATTTTATCTGGGTCATGTACAGCCCAAGGTTAGAGGCATGTGAAAATAATTTATTGGACTATTTTATATTTAGAGAAGGAAGTATAGTTTGGATAACATACCGTAAGGACTTATAATAATCGGCGACAGTCTAAAAATTGAAACAATCAACTCAAGCATCCTCGATGATACAATCGAAATCAAAGAAAAACCTTATCCCTCAAATTTAGAAATAAATAAACTCAATCAATCAAATAATTTATTATGTAAAAACTTCATAGTTTGAGGTTCAGTTGTAATGTTTTGAATTTTTTTAAAGCGATGATCGAAAAGTAATTGCTGTATGACTCTTAGATGCATTGTAGAAAATTTTAGTTGTGTAAGTGGATGCGAACATCTACTAGAGTGGCATGACATCTTCAAAATTTCATAAAAATTCATTTTTATGTAATTCGGATTTTTTCATGTAAATATTACATTTTACCTCTTCAGATTGGAAAAAATCTCAAGCTTTCAAATTTTTTTGAATTTAGGTCTCAATTTTTCTGCATTTTTTTTTTTTTAGCTGAGTTTTTAACAAAACGATAGCTATTACAGCCTACCTGATTTGGGAAGGGAAGGCCGGGGGACCATTTGTAATCATCTGGCAAATGTCCAACTTTTTGGTATATATATATATATTTTTTCCCCCACGCGTAGCGCCGGCGAGTATTCATAAAATTCGCTCAAAATTTGGTGAGGAACTCTTCTTGAAAATACGCAGAAGTGCTTTTTTTGTTTTTTCGAAAAATTTCAAAATGGCGGATCACTCAAATTTTGAGGGGGGCTGGAGAAGAGGCAAATAGCTCAAATTTTACGTTTCTGATCTCATATGAAAGAGTGAGTCACGGACACCAACGTATTTAAATTTCAGCTTCCTAAGTGCATTTTGAGGAGAGTTAGCAAAAACCTGTTTTTGAGGAAATTGCGTTTTTTGTGTCACTCACCTTGCGCAGGCGGGTGTGGATAAAATTCGCTCAAAATTTGATGAGGAACTCTTCTTGAATATACGCAAAAATAGTTTTTTTTGTTTTTTCGATAAATTTCAAAATGGCGGATCACTCAAATTTTGAGGGGGCTGGAGAAGGGGCAAATAGCTCAAATTTTTCGTTTTTGATTTCATATGAAAGAGTGAGTCACGGATACTAACATATCCAAATTTCAGCTTCTTAAGTGCATATTGAGAGGAGTTAGATCAAAAAACGGCTTTTTGAGGAAGTTTTGAGTCATGAAATTTCTTGAATCTTCCATATCTCCCCACCAAATCAAGTTAAAGAGGTCAAATTTTGTGTGTGAGGTTAGTTGGTGACCACAATATGACCTCTTGAATTTGGATCAAAATGGATTCAAAATGGCGGATTATCAAAATTTTGAGTAGAGCTTGAGGAGCCTCAAGTTGGTAAAAATGTAATTAATATGAATTCATATGGTTATTGGGGATAAGTTGTATACTATATCCCGAATTCACTTCCATACATGATGTTGGAGGGGGAAGGCGGGGTTATCAACCTAAAATAGTGGTGGGGGTACAGGAGGGGTCGAAAATTTTTTATTGCTGTGTCATATGATAAAATGAGCCCAAGTGACAAACGTATTTTGATTTTAGCTTCCTCAGTGATTTTGGAGGGGAGTTAGAGCAAAAAACGGCTTTTGGAGGGGAAATTGCTGCAGGAAATTTCATGAATCTTCCATATCTCATCACCAAATCGGCCTAGAATGGTCAAACTTTGTGTGTGAGTTAGTTTGTGACCAGAATATAACCACTTAAATTTGAGTCAAAATGGATCCAAAATGGGGGATTATCAAGATTTGAAGATAATTTGAGGTCCCTCAAATAGTTATAATTTGAGAAATATGTGTTCGCATGATTATTTCATGGCAAGAAATACTACATTTGTGCCAAATTGAACTTCTTAAGTGTTTTTAGAAAGGATAGGGTAGGGGTTTTCAGACTTGGTATTGTGTGTGGCCTGTAGTGATGAACGGTTGAGCATGATTATTACTAAATCAAAACAAAGCTCCAGTTAAAAACTCAGCTCCAGTAATGCGGCATGGCTGCTTACATTTTTTTTTTAATAAGCATCAGTTTTGTGTATTTTTAAAAATAGATAATTTACAAGTGTGAAGTCTTCAGAACTTTGAAATAAATTTTTTCCTATTCCTACCTCTCTTGGGTTCCCATTGCCATTACAAAAATTAAAAATTAAAAAATTGAATTATTTTGTAGCAAAATCATCTGAACAATGGTGTTTTGAATTGATGTTGTGATGCTTTGGGAAACCATGCGAGATGAGAATTGGATGTATTTCGTTTCCAGGCTTATAAATGACTCAAATCAAATTCTCACTATGCCCATTACACTCATTTATCAATTATTTTTCAAAATACGTAAAATGAAATTTTGTTTCAAAACAATCAAAGAAATGTTGAGACACCTGAATTAAAAAAAAAAACGATTGGCTTAACATTTTTCAGTCTTTATGTGTACAAAGTCACGTGCACGTGTCTCTAGCCCTTAGGCTATACACTACGCAGGATTAAAAAAAGTGTAATTTTTTAATTAAAGAATTTAAAATTTTCCGAAAAATTAATTTTTTGGGAAACTTGACAAATTATTATAAATTTTGACTTCATTGTGACTAGTGTTATCATCAACTTAATTTCAAAATTTCTGGGGATCATTTCGCAAATGCTTCTCCTTTACCTCTTTCATTTCTCAAAAAAATCCTTTATTCCATAACCTAGTACTCACACTACTCAATTCCGTGCGTTTGACATCTTTGACTTACGTTGCGAAGGAAAGAAACAAGATTAAAATATTTATTTTTGGTTTTTTGCTTATTAATTTTCATTGCTTTCGATGGACATATCAATGTGCTATTTTACCATAGAAGTGTCAATGCTGAATATGTACATTATGCATAGTTACTTACTTTGAAAAATTCTGTTACCATATCTACTTGATTTACATGAATTAATTGCCCATTTTGATGATGATACTTTTACGAATTCTCATCCAGTAATTATGATTTTTAGTCAAAGACACCAGCCCTTCTGTAGGGAGAGCATTTGCTCCTTTCGACCTCTTCAGTGCACGCCATTGCTTGTTTATCACGGTGTTTTCTCGGATAGTTGGGTCGTCGTAAATTTCGACCTCCTCGTAAAAACTCGTCCACCGGAACACTATGATTCTGATGAGAGACTTTGCTGGCTGAAATTCCGTGGTCGCGTTCGTATGAGAATTGGAAAGCACTGACGCGTTACCTTTGCGTATGTGGTGTGATAAATGCGAGTCAAAAATAGCCGAGTTAACGGTAATACACGATCGGTATGACGAATGCGGAGACCACTGGAGCGACCTACACGTCATATTTAATATTTATCATATTACACCAACGGTCGACCGAAGTAGCGGTACGGCTAAGAAAATTTACCCAGACTAGCAGGATTAATCAATCAAGTTTGAAATAATATAAGGCGTTGGGAGAACCGCGAGGGGAAGCTAGACTCGAGACGATTCAATTATACGAATGTTACGTGTTTTTTTTTTTTTTTTGTTTCGAAACGGAACTCGAAAGTGCGACCAAATTAAACAACACGAGAGTAATATTTCTTCCAGAATGTAAATCAGATAAAAGCCGAAAAAACAAGCGGTACGCAATCGGTAAGATGAAGCGCATAACGCGGATAATTTTCTAATAGATAAACCGGTTGCCGAATGGTATAGTCAATCATTGGTCGAGACTGGATGCTCGGTGCATTTTGAAAATAATACTCGCGGTAAGGAACGGAGTCATGGACGTAATGACGTATGCATGCGCACGATTCCGGTGGAAGCTTTTTTTCAAGTCTGGAAATAATTTTACGACGACTGGTGTTAATACCTTGGGCGCGTAAGCTAAGCTGGTTAAAAATACGAATGCTCGGGTCGCCGATATCCTCGGGTGCGAGAAAATCATGTCATTATTTAGACGTTTAAAAATGGACGAGACTGGGCCCCGAAGGTGGTAATAAAATCTCACGTACGCTCCGGTCAGCGTCTAATTTGAGAACTTTATCGAAAACGCGTTTTCCCACGGCGACGTACGGCGACTGCGTACTCGTAATGTTTAGAATTTATGTAAAATGGCGATGAGGAAAAAATTTCGTCCAGTTTGCCGGCTTACGCGACATAATTATTAATTACAATGTAGGAGAAGTAGATCCACCTCTGCAGGACCGGATCTTAATCCTAACATAGTGCTTGTCCACCTGTGCTGCCCGGTATACCGCCGCGACCACACCTCGTAACCAGAGTTTCTGTGTTCGAATAGCAAATTAACGCGGCATCGTACGCTTTAAGGCGTGTTTTTTATCGGATACTTTACGATATAGTTTTAACGTTCAAGGTCCGCAGAAAAGTTTCATCGAGTGAATCTCAACTTCCTCGGTTCCGAAAGTCGACAAATTTAATCGCTCTGGTTTACTTTTATTCACTCTAAGATGGAGTAATTTTTCTCTTTCGTTCGGTCCATCCTTTCGCCATCGACCAGCGTCGATTTGAAAATTAACTTGAGCGATTAATTTACTCGGTGTTGAACGAATAATCACCTTAATTGCGTTATGGTCGAGAGATGAGGCGGAGATTCGTTGATGTGAATAAGCGTAACGTTTAACGTTCAACGATGAACGGTACACTCGCTAACTTGTAGTCCCAGTTTTCCTACATAATTAATTATCTCGTTTATTACCATCTTTGTTCGGAGTTGGCGAAAATTTTGCCATATGGTGCGCTTCTTGATGCTGGTGGCAATTTTCACGCTTGCTGGAGCTCGCTGCTGCAACATAAGCTGATAATATGAAACAGAAATCAAAAATATTTCTTTTAATAAATATACGTGTGAATTTTTTTGAAAAATCGATTATTTCTCCGATTCTGTTGAAAATTTTGTGATTTTTATGCTTCACTGTATTATAACTCAAAAACATTACCATAAATAAAGGAAGAAAAATTTACATAAAAAGGTTCATGCTTGTTCTATGAAAAAATCGTCACGAAAACTTCACAATTTTATAATTATTTTGTATTAATAAAAAAAATAAATTTAAAAATGCGTTGTTAATTTGAAATAATTTTTGATAACTATTGCATAAGTTCTGAAACACAAATAGATGCCCCCTACTTCGATGAAAAGCTCCCTTGGAGCACAATGAGTAAAATATTCAACGTTTGTTGTAAGTCCCAAACCATTATCAACATTTGCTTAACATTTATTCAACACATAACATATTAGCAACAAGTGTTCAATATTCAACATTTGTTCAAAGCCCAAAAAAAATTTCAACATTTGTGTAACATTCATTACAATAGCAACAACTGTTCGACATTCAACAAACTTTCAGTATTTATTTACTCTCAACAATTTTTCAAATTCAGTATGGTGTACTCACCTTGGCCTTGTAGGCTTGGCATGATTGAAGCATCATTATTCATTAATATACATCAAAAGGTTCAGCAGATGAACAAGCATTTATTGGAGTCGAAAAAATTTTGAAAATTAGTTGAATATTCGAGTAATGTAAAAATGTCGAGTTTTGAAGAAATAGGAAAATGTTGACCCAGTATTGAAAATTTGTTGTTGTTGAGTATGTCTTGTGTATATTTATTGAATGCCAAACAAATTTTGAAAATCTGTTGGACATTGAACATTTTTTCTAAGGATATGTCGATGTTGAGACATTGTTGTAAGTTCGATGAATTTTCAATCAATGTTGGATGTTGAGCAAGTCTTATAAGATCGTGGACTATTCGAGAAATATTGTAAATTTTGTTGAACTTCAAAAAAAAAAAAAATTGTCGGAACACTGATGGTTTTTTAATATTGAAAAGTCATTGAAAATTCTCTACATTTTAAATAAATATTGAATGTTGAATATTTGTGTAATGTCGAGCATATGTTGCAAATTTGTTCATTCTTGAACAGATATTGAACGTTGAAGGAATTTTATAAGAATGTTGAACCATATTGAAGTTGAAAAATTATTGGGAGCAAATAAATATTGAAAGTTTTTTCGAATTTCGAACAAATGTTGAATATTGAAGAAATTTTATAGACATATTAAATCGTATTGAAGTTGAAAAATTATTGAAAGTAAATAAGTGTTGAAAATTTCTTTTGGATTTTGACAATTTGGTATATTCATTAAATGTTGTGGAAATATTGCAAAAATGTTTAACGTTGAGCATAATGTTGAATGTTGAAAAAGTTTTATACGAATATTAAACCGTATTGAATTTGAAAAGTTATTGAGAGCAAATAAATGTTGAAAGTTTGTTGAATTTTGAACCAATGTTGAATGTTGAACACTTGCTATTGTGTTGAATGTTGAACACTTGCTATTGTGTTGAATGTTGAATAAATATTGAGTAAATGTTGAATTTGTTTGGGATTTTGAACAAATGTGGAATATTTATTTCATCATAAGCAAGTATTACAATCCTGTGTATTCTTAAGCATTTTGTTGAATGTTGAAGAAATTTTATAGAAATATTAAACCATAAAGAATTTGAAAAATTATTTGAAGCGATGTGTTGAATGTTGAATAAATGTTGAATTTATTTCGGAATTTAAAGAAATATCGAATATTTGTTGCAAATTTGTTGAATGTTGTGCGAGTGTTGAAAGTTTGTGGAATCTTAAACAAATGTTAAAAAAGGTTT
The DNA here is from genome assembly GCA_009761765.1 of Phenacoccus solenopsis. Taxonomy (NCBI): domain Eukaryota; kingdom Metazoa; phylum Arthropoda; class Insecta; order Hemiptera; family Pseudococcidae; genus Phenacoccus; species Phenacoccus solenopsis. The sequence goes on from CM019753.1 coordinate 44,655,468, forward strand.
ACATGTTGATCAAGCATCATAAGTAATAGTTTTTTTGATTGTACAGGGAAATGAGCTCATTTTTTGACTAAACCTGGAAAAAAATGGTAGTGAACTGAATTTCACATTATATGTGCAGAATGGTGTCCTTAACAAGGTATAAAAAGTTGCCACCCGTAGAGGGTGACCTAACTCCTGGAGGGGGGTAAAACCCCGCAAAAAACAGTTTTTCAACTATTTTTTGCTAATATCTCCGAAAATAAGTGTTCTACGTCAAAATACGTTATATCAAAAAATGTTCCCCATTAAATTTCCTATAGAATGAGTGAGATAGTTTTCTTGAAAAGTCATTATTAAGCCCAAAATGGGGAGGTCAAAATATACCAATTTTCAGAATTCCCTTTCGAAAATCAGTTCTTTGTTTTTATCTTCTATACGGTGCGTCCTACGCAAAAATTGTTAATATTGAAAAATATTCCCCGTTCAATTTTCTATAAGGTACATGGAAAACTTTTCCCAAAAGTCATAAAAGGGCGCAAAGTGGGGGGCCCAAAATACATTAATTTTGGAAAAATTTATTCACATGTATTCATATCTATCATCAAGTGACCTAGGTAGGTGATGAAGATGAACAAGTAAGAGTGATGAAGAGGGAATAGATTATTTCAAAGTATATCTGTAGTTTTTTTTTTGTTCTATAATGTAAATCTGGAGAAGGATTTCTAAAGGAGGGAGGAGGAAGGGGAGGGGGAATCATCAGGAAAAATTACTTGTTCATCTTCATCACCTACCTAGGTCACATCTCACTCATTCTGTAGGAAATGTAATGGGGAACATTTTTTGATATACCTTATTTTGACGTAGAACCCTTATTTTCGGAGATATTAGCAAAAAATAGTTGAAAAACTGTTTTTTGCGGGGTTTTCGCCCCCTCCAGGGGTTAGCTCACCCCCTATGGGTGACAACTTTTTATACCTTGTTAAGGACACCATTCTGCACATATAATGTGAAATTCAGCTCACTACCATTTTTTTCCAGGTTCAATCCTTATTTCCTTGTACTATGAGCATTAAAATGTAAAATTGTTCTCAGGTTTTAGCAAGGTTTAACAATTGCTTTAATCATGAATGAACAATATTAAATATTTATTGAATGTTTTTTTTTTTTTTTATATGTACAACGACATGTACAGCAACTGCGGCTAGAGGCGTTCAATTTGTGGTTTATAGTAGGGATCGAAGATTGGTTTTGGTTAGGAAATTTGAAAGATTTTTTATGTTGTTAAAATCATCAGAGAGGGTGTCTTTGGGTTTAATTTATGTTAAATTTGAAAAATTATTGAACGCTTGTAATGTTGGGTTTTTTCAATTTTGTACAAATGTTGCATGTTTGTTGGTTGTTTAGCGATTGTTTTAAAATTGTTTTGCGATTTTAAACAAGTGTTGAATGTTAGATGTAGGTTTGTTCATGAATGTTGAGTAAATGTTGACAATTTTGGATTATGGAGAAATGTTGAATGTTTGTTTAATTTTGAACATATGTTGAACATTTTCAGACCTATGAACAAATGTTGAGCATGTATTGGAAATTTGTTGAACGTTGAAGAATTTTTGTTAAAATATTGAATTTGTGTTGAAAAAGAAAATTGTTGAAAACTCGTTATATTTAGTTTTTTAAATTTTGAACAAATGTTGCAGATTTTTCAATTGCTGATCTATTTATAAAGTTGTTTTGGTATGTTGAACAAGTGTTAAACATTTGCGGTGAGTTTGTTAAATAGTAAATGAACGTTGAGGAAATGTTGAAATTTTTGCATTGTGAACAAATGCCAAATCTCTCTATATATTAAAATCAAAACTTTAAAAATTGTAACGCTGGAGTTTGTGTACCTAAATAGCTGTGTGTTGTGATATTGTGGTTAACCAAACCATAAAATTTATAGAAGGTTGTATTTGGAAGACCAGTGCTTTGTATTGTGATATTGTGGTTAACCAAGTCATAAAATTTATAGAAAGGTTGTATTTGGAAGAAATCTATTACATTGAGGAACGCAGGTATAGTACAGTACCAAGGAAAGAATACAAATGCATCATGGAAATACCTACAATCTTCAAACTGAATATAGTAATAAAATTTTATGGCTTGGTTGACTTGACCACAGGACAGTGCCTTACTAAGGAAATAATAGAAAGCATATTTCAAATCGAATATAGTAATAAAATTTTAAGGCTTGGTTGACTTGACCACAGGATAGTGCTGTATTAAGGAAACAATAGAAAGCATATAAAGCTTTCTATAGAATTTTGTAAACGATTCCTGATGACATAAGGTTTCCCACAAAATTGAGGTAGGATCAACAATGGATTGCTTTTTTCATGGAGGGGGGTTAAATTTCGATTATAGATAATAACAGTATAAATTTTGAATTTGAGCTGATAACAGTATATGCGTATTTTAATCACTGCGCAATTAATTACAGTGTTTTGTTCGCGATTGAGTTCGGAAGTGTTTTCTTTTTTTTAAATTATAATTTAAAAGTTTTCCAGCAGAAATTCGGTAAGTGAATGATTTTTTGATAATTAATGTACACAATTTAATTTACAAATTTATATTAATTTTTTTGTTAGAGGTAGGTTTAGAAGTGATCTAAAAAATTCGTGAGTGGAAATTATACTAATTGAGGACTTCTTTAATAAAAAAAAGGTAAGCGAATTTGTGTACAGAACAAAATTATCATAGCCGTGTATTAAAATATTATAATTTTGTAATTTCCTAGAAAAAATAGCACAATCCAAGAATGTTAAAACAATCTAAGATGTCATAGAAATGACACTAGGTTACGCATCATTTTATGCCATAGTGAAGGAGGTCGGAGAGCCATTTAAATGTCAAACCACATATGGTGAGAGTACTCTTCGTAAATGTAAGGTTATAGACCCTACTGGTAAGTAGCATAATATATATATTACAAATACATAATACTTGGTAATTCCAAATTTTTTAATTAAAAAAAATTCGCAATCATTTAAAAATGATGAATAATGATTATAGGTGCTATAGTTGTAAATACTTGGGCAGATCATTTTCCCACGAAGAAAGGAGATGCAGTATTAATTCAAAATGTAAGTTATGTGGCATAGGGTTGGGCCGCGCAGCGGCCAGGGGCGTAGCCCCTAGTATTTGTTGAATGTTGAAAATTTGTTGAACGTTGAAATGGTTATAGGAATATTGAATTCGTCAAATTTAAACAAATGTTGAGTTTTTTAGAAGTTAGAACAAATGTTGTATTTTTGTTGAATGTTGAGCGAGTGTTGTAAGTTTGTGGAATCTTGAACAAATGTTAGAAATGTTTAAATGTTGATCAAGTATCGTAGTAAATTTTGTTGAATATTTAGTAAATGTTGGAAGTGTATTGAATATTGTTTGTTTGCTGAACATTAAAAATGTAGATAGTTTAAACATTTGCTGAATTCTTAGTAAAGATAGTTTAAACATTTGCTGAATTCTTAGTAAATGTTATACGAGTGTTAATCGCTTGTAATGATATTTTGTTTGAATGCGTGTTGGAGATATTCGCTGCGAACGTGAATTTAAGAACTATCGAAGGAATCCAGATATGTGTAGTTCAACTGGAAGATAAAGCATCGTGAAAAATATACCCTAAACGCGTAGAGCTTGGTGAAAATAAAATCGCTTCGTTATTATTAATTTATTCGGGAACGAACTGGTTACCCGGCGAATCTAATCGTACAAACGTGCTGGGACGGCGCGAAGCGTCGAAAAGGTATTGACAAAATGGAATATTTGTATGCGATGCAAGTCACCGCGGTGTACATTACGTGAATGGTCGATTGTAAACCGTACATTTACTTTTACCGCTGGCCAGACAACAAACAACGATGGCCGTTGACAATGGCAATGACATCGAGCTTTAAACGATCGGTGCACGGTGCTCGCTGGTGACGTAAAATACACCGCGTCCGAGTACACATTGGGCACAGGCTGAAAGAAGACGTGGAAACATCAACGCTCACCGGGGTCTAAAATCATCGTACGTTTTTACACCTTTCGAAGGCATTAAATCTGAATAAGGAAAGGACGCTGGGTAATTTTATGGTAGATCGTCGTTCAACCTACGACACCGAGGTACGTGAAAATTAACCCCTCCGGAGCTATAATCATAAAGAAGCATCGTATAAAGTAATCATTTTATTGGCAAATGCGCGCACTTCAATTACACAACGTGTAAGTTTATACGTGGAACCGGGCAGAGCGGGCACCTACGTATGATGTTATGAATCACAGCTCGTCAGCTCGGCCGCAATGAAACAATGGCGCCGGTTCGAGATGGCTAGGAAATTATAAACGGGTGTACGCGTGTCTTTGTCCATAGGAAGCGGGCCGCAGCTGGGCCCGCATTTCGCGTGTATACCGATGAAGCCGTCATTCAGAAGATGCGTTTGTTTTGAGACGACGCCAGTTGCCGAATACGTGACATCACGATCGGATTAGGCGAGTTGCCCGGCGTGAATAAATTCCACGATTTATGGTCTTCAAGGTGACGGATAATTATGCGCCTCTATTGTTATCACTATTGGTAGAAAATTTTCGTGCACGGTGATCGCGGTTTAATAACCTGCGGATTATGAATTTGTGGACAAGGCGAGGAAGTGAAGACCTCCCAATATAGGTGTTGTAAATTAACGCCTAATGGTAATTAATTAGCGAATTCCTCTCGAATTCGGTGAGAAAAGCGTCCGAAATCTCGGTACCAATCGGTCATCCGATGTGTAAATTGGAGACCGATGTGGTTGTAAATGAAACGTCGTTGGGAGATGGAAATGGTCTTAGAATGGTGGTCGACGCGACACCATAGACGAAACGGAAGCCTCGGCTGGTTTTTTCACACATCAGTTCATTTGCCTCGAGTGCAAGAAAAAAACACGTTCGGGTCACGCGATAATGTACTCGTAACATTTACGCCACTTTTACTGTTCGGTGTGTTTTTTCGTGGTCCCAGAGGTCGCCTGGACTTCGTAAAGGAACCGGTGGTCCAGCTGAAATTTTCAAAAAATATCATTGCGGTAATTCTGTGTGCGTGTGTAAACATTATTCGAGTGGTTAAACAATAGACTAACTCGGTGATGGAAAAAACAAGGACGTAGGCAGCCATGCCGCATTACTGGAGGTGAGTTTTTGATTGGAGCTTGTGTACATTTGAAGGTAATATTGTCAAGTAAACTTCTTAATCTCAAGTGTCACATTCTCATCAAGTCCAAAACGTCCATCTTATCTCTCTCAAAGACATTATGAAGTCGAAAACCCGCACCTTACCCCTCTCAAAACATCCAAAAAATTTCATTTCAAATATGTAGGTAGTACTTTTTGCCAAAGAATTACAAGAATCCTAATCTTTAGAATTGGCTGTGCGTCATTTCGGATCCACTTTTGATCGATTTCAAACCATATTAAAGGGATTATTTTCTGATCTCCAACTATGGTGCCAAACATAATGAAATTTCTAGATCAATTTGATGAGGAGATAAGCAAGATTAATGAACTAAGACTGAAAAATTTTAGCCAATTCAGCTCACTTTATGATCTGACCATAATAAGAAATGTTCGACTTTCGGTTTACCCCTCACCACATTTTGAGGATAATAACCTCTCTTCCTCCCCGACTTACCTTCAAAATTATGTGTGAAGCTGAAATTGGCGTACAATATACTTCTCCTTACTAATAACCATATGAGTTCACATTTATAAAATCTGAGCTTTTTGAGGGCTACTCCAGCCTTCCTAAAATTTTGGCGTTCTGCAATTTTGCATCCATTTTGACTCAAATTTGAGAACTCATGTTGTGGTTCTCAACTAACTCAACTTACGGAGTTTTATTTTTTTGGATTGATTTGTTGAGGAAATGTATAGGAGTAAGAAAATTTCATTGATAAAACGTAAATTTAACTATGCAGTACATGTTTCGAGAATGAATTACAATTTCTTGCCCAAAAAGACAACTTTATAGACCTCCTATAACATGAAAAAGAAAAAAGGTATACCCGGAAAGGTATGGACTGTATGGAGGGATGAATTGATCCAGATGGCGGGGCTGGCGAGGGATAGATTCACTCATAACAGACGTAGCTGGAAAAGAGTTGGTGAAGCTTATGCCCAGAGGTGTGCAGCTTCGCTATAACGCTGACCACGAAAGTTGAAACTTGTGATAAGCGCTATGTTGCCAGATTTAGCAGGCGACAAGTAAGGTTATGAGAAGTTAGTGGCCATTTATTTTCTAATGAATGATGTGGGAAAAGATGGAAATTCGTTCGAATGCATGATCTGCTGATATGTTTTTCCAAAAACATGGTAACATAGGTGATCTTGGATGAAAAATTTTATTGTTTGTTTGCAAATTGCAAGTCTCAAGTTTCGGTGGTCGGCACTATAGCTATTTCATAATGAAATACTATTATATTATGCTATTTTTGTTGTTATTTTTTTATTCTTGTAGCTTTATATATATGATACAATTATGTAAACTTATCATATTCTGTGAGTGTAGCTGTGAGCTCCAAGAACACGAATAAATAAAAGAAATTTCATCCTTAAAAAACCGGTTATTACTCTAACTCCTTTCCAAATGTACTTGGAAAGCTGAAATTTGGGTTTTTTGGTGTGCGTGACTCGCTTCTTCATATGAAATCAAAAACAAAAATTTTAAGTTATTTGTCCTCTCGCCACCTCTTCTCGAAATTTGAGTGAGTAGCCATTTTGAAGTAGATCTAATAAACAAAATTTGGTAATTTTATGAAACTCCGCAAAGAGTCTCTCACCAAATTTTCAGCAATTTTCATTCATACCCTGTCAGCATTACATATGGGAAAAATATCATGACTCAAAATTTCCTCAATAAGCCTTTTTTCTGTTCTAACTCCTCTTCAAATACACTCGTGAAGCTGACATTTGGATATGTTGGTGTCTGTTACTCACTATTTTATATGAAACTAAAAACAAAAATTTTGAGCGAGTTGCCCTCTCTCCACCCTCCCTCAAAATTTGAGTGAGTCATCATTTTGAGGTGAATCAAAAAAGCAAATTAAGCAGTTTGGCGGTATTCCACGAAAAGTCTCTCACCAAATTTTCAGCAATTGTAATCCATATCCAACTGCGCACGTGAGCGGAAATATATATATTATATACCTAGTTACAATACTTTCTTGGACCCGGGTCTTATAAATGCATTTAGTGCACTTGTTGCACGCAGTATATGAACGATGTTAGTTGTTGACTTGTTGCATCCACTTTTATTAAAGCGTGAAACATTTATATACGTTATTACACCCGACGTAAAATTAACCCACAGACTCTACACAGTGTTACCAATCATTGTAGCACACTTTCATACCACCCGCTGCGGGCGCAGGAACGTCGATTTCAGACGCTAATAAACCTTAATGACCATGTTGGATGCAATGATTGTACTAAACTCTATACATACAGATCGCTAGTGATTTTTGCTCTTCCCCCCCCCCTCCCCAGCGCCAAATTCCTTTACTTCAAAGAAATCATTAATTAGATCATTTCTTTTAGTTTCTTATGCGGTAATAAAAAATGATAAAAACAATCACGAAATATAATTTTATTTTATCATCATAAATTGATAGCAATTTTATGAAGAATCAGTGTTGCCAAATATGTACATCGAAGCAATTTATGAAAAATTAAGAAAAATACTATTATAATGATAAATATCGTTGGAAAAAATCTAAAAATAAAAGAATGCAAGTTCTCATCAACTAATCTGAAGAAAAACATTTTAAAAAATTCATACCGTGTTTTTCAGCCAGAGAAATTGGCTGTAGCTTAAGGGTGCGAACATCGCTTGGGCACATCGTATACGAATGTATAATACCAAAAAGTTGGACATTTGCCATATGATAACAAATGACCTGTAACGCAAAGATTTAAAAACTACCTCCCCTCCCTGCGACCCCTCCTTCCAAAACCAAGTAGACTGTAATAGTTACCGTTAGAAATTGCAAACTCAGCTAAAAGTCTATTGAACTGTGAGCGTGTATGTATAATTCACATATCGGACTGGGCTCGCATATCATTTCGCATAGGTAATGGTTAGAGCATGGGTTGCACGATAGCGAGTTGTCGCCGCGCAGGCTGGCGATTCGCGAGCATATATCATTAGGTGCATTTCGCCTGACAAACCGGCTGCTTCTCCGGATCGACAGTCACGTAGGTGAGTTGCATTACTGGAACTGGCTTCGGTGCTGGATTTCCAACGTGGTGTTTTAAAAGTAAAATTATGTTAATTGATTTTTTTCGGATACCGAGTACGTGTATATTGAAAAACAACAAGCGTCGAAAGCCAAATACGAATTAGCGGCGCGATTCGATTATGAATGGAATTTTATTGATTTTAAAAACGAGGCGGCTGTACCGGTCCCACTTTAATGTTCGTACAGATCATATATTTGGTACGTGTATACGGCGAGAAGACGTTTGAAAATGAATATTCGGCGATAAATCCGAATCTGTGCTGCTTAGACCGTACGACGCGCGTGAAAACGTTTAAGCTAATCTTATACGCGGTAATGCGGTTAATTGAGGTCTCCTAATGGACTAACGCTTCGGACCCATTTCGTGATAAAGGTTCTTCGCGAGAACTGCTGCAAAAAGTTGGAATAATTGCGTAAATAAGTACTACCGTCCAATTACGGTCGAGATAAAATCGTCGATGGTAGATGCGAAATTGGTGGTATGAAAATCGAGCCAATTACTAGTATGCGAATGGAGCTCGCGACCGACGTATATTCCGTCCATTTTACCGATAAATTCGCTGACACACCTACTTAAATTATCGAGGTAGAGGCGATTTTCTTTCTTTCTTTTTTTTTTTTTTTCGCTGACTGTTACGAAATACGAATAAGAGCGTATGACGCGAGTACACGACCATTAAAATAGTAATTATATCGCTCTTGGTTGATACACATTTGCAACATACGGTCGTGGTAAAGCTCCCACGAATTCGATTTTTATTGAATACCTCCGCTAGTATTTCCTTCATGTGCTGTTTTGGTATTACGGTAATTACGCACGGTGGAACGGTAGCGGAGAGAATTGCGAAGGATGAATTTAAGCTACTGTTTTATGAGATGACGAACGAGTTCTAGATGTAGGTTTGTTTATTAATGAAATTTTCATACGAGTGTTACGAGGGTGTGTAATGTGTACACTACACAGGAAGTCTATGAGGAGAGTAATTGCTTGCTAATCGAGTCCAATTTGGTCATAAGGTCGGTAATTAAAATTGCCGCTGGCGAGTTGTAAAGTGATTGACATGAAGAACGTTTTCATTGATTAGGGTGTCCATTTTACAAAAATAATATTCGACTGGGAATTCGTAAGTTATTTTATCTTGAGATGTTATGGCGTTAGCTATTATTAGAATTTTTATTGGGGAAGGTGAGATAGAGATGTAGGCTATTCAATGTGATGTGGTACCGATGTCGAATTCAGTTCAAAAGTAATGATTCGAGTACTCTCATTCCGTTATTTTAGCTATCATCAATTTTTGAAACACGCTTTTTAGCTGAGTTTTCAACTTAAAAAACAATAACTATTACTGTCTACCTGATTTGGGAAGGAGGGTGAGGTTTTCAAATCTTTGCGTTTCAGAGCATTTGTAATCATCTGGCTAACTTCCACTTTTTTGTATAAAATGGGTTGAGCAAAAGTCAGTATTCCGATTTGCATGAAAAAATAGTACGTGTGATTATATATACAAAAATTTACTTTCTTTATTCAATGTTATGAAAAAAAAATCATTCAAAAAATTCGGGCCTTTAGCCAGGGGTGGGGCAAAGGGGGCAATGCCCCCCCCCTAGCACTCTGTTCTGCCACCCTAGCAAAATTTCTAGCTATATACTAAATATTATTATTTGACAAATCAATTGAATTTTAAATTTTAAATTTTTAAGTATAAAAAAAAAAACAATCATCTAAAGATCAGAACACGAGTCACGAAATTGGTATTTATATACTTAATTATAAATTCGGTCATTTTGCTATCTTTTTGTATCATTCTCGTAACAGTAAAAAAATGAAACATATTGAAAAAAATTTGCCCCCCCTCCCTGAAATTTCATTAGCCCCCCTGACCAAGTCGGCTGACTATGGGCCCGTCAAAAATTGAAAAATATGTTCGAATTGAGCTCTATCAACTTTCATTAGGTTGTTCGACGAAGGCTTCGGCAACCAATGAGTTATAGCGCGCATGTGTATTTTGGATTACGAATACTGACTTTTGCCCACCCCTGTATATTTTTTCCACTCGTGTAGCGCTGGGGGGGATTCATGAAACTTGCTCAAAATTTGGTGAGAGACTCTTCTTAAAAATGCAAAAAAAGCGCTTTTTTGTATTTTCGATAAAGTTCAAAATGGCGGATCACTCAGATTTTGAGGAGAGCTGGAGAAGAGGTAGATAGCTGACATTTTTCATTTTTGATCTCATATGAAAGAGCAAGTCGCGTACTCGAACATATCCAAATTTTAGCTTCTTAAATGTATTTGGAGGGGAGTTGGAGCAAAAAACGACTTTTTGAGGAAGTTTTGAGTGATAAAATTTCTTGAATCTTCCATATCTCCTTATCAAATTAACCTAGAAATGTCAAACTTCGTGTGTGGAGTTGGTTGGTGACCAAAATGTGATCTTTTGAATTTCGGCCAAAATGAATCCAAAATGGCGGGTTATCAAAATTTGAGTAGAGCTTGAGGAACCTTAAATTCGTAAAAATGTAATGAATATGAACTCATTCGATTATTGGAAATAAGAAGCATACTATATTCTCAATTCACCACCATACATGATGGAGGAGGAGGAGGAGTTATTGGCCTGAAAATGTGGTGGGGATACTCGAGAAGTCGAGAATTTTTTATTGGGTGTCGTATGATAAAATAAGCCCAAGTGACTAACTTATTCTGATTTTAACTTCTAAGTGAATTTGGAGGTGAGTCAGAGCAAAAAACCGCTTATGTAGGGGAAATTGCTGCAAGAAATTTCACGAATCCTCTATATCTCGTCACAAAATCGACGTAAAAAAGTCAAATTTTGTGTGTAGGGTTAGTAAATACATAGCCTCAAAGTTATAAATGTTGACATTGTACAATTCAATAATATAATATGGACACCAATATTGCTAAATTTTGATTTTCTGAGTGACTTTGTATAGAAACTGGAGCAATAAAGCCTTTTTCAGGAGGTTTTGAACCATAAAATTTCTTGAATCCTTCCTATCTCCTCACCAAATCAATCGAGAAAACGATGGTTGCAAATCAAAATAAGATCAATACAATTTCAGTCAAAATGAGTCCAAAATGATGTATTCAAGGAAGACTTGAGCGGGCTCAAATTCTTCAAATTAAAAAAATATATAAGTTCATGTGATTGCTTAGGATGCAAAATATACTACATCCCAAATTCACCTTCACAAGTGATGATGATGGGAAAAAAAGGAGGGTTTATCCTCCAAATATGATGGGTAAACTAAAGATCGAAAATTTAATAAAAGCTCGACTTCGGTAATGCTTTTTTTGTTTTTTTTTTTTTTTTTGTTTTCATGAATGAAAGTAAATATATAAGCTTAAGTATTAACTATAGAAAGTTGATGAAGTTCTAGAGAAAAATAAAGTCCATTATACAAGCAGTATAATTTCCCATGAATGAAACATTTAGTCATCAATTCCGAATGTGGAATGAACTTGACGCTAGAGATTAAATGGGGAAAATCAAAAAGTAGAGTTTGTTTTGGGGAATGGTGAATTTCATTATACCCATTACTATTACTAATCAGTTCGATAAATATCGTACATGATGAAAATTTATTTTACATATTTTTCAGAAATATACGAAATGAGTAATGAATAATTTTTTATAATCAATGATTCTAGAAGTACTTACCCATTTAATTCTCAAAATATTATTTTCCCACATATGCTTCTAGACAAATAAGATAATGTCGATCTTTAAAACCATTTTACTTGTATATCGAACCACCATAGTGCGTAATGTTTCCTTCTAATTCAACACATATATCATCATTCATTAATTTGAATCTCAGATTAGTGTTCTGAGTGAGATTAATTGTGATTTCGTGTTTTCACTGAATGTACAATACCTGCGCTCGGTTTCTTCGTGCAATTTTCAATAGGTATCGTATAAGAATAATTGCCTTATTTCCTACTTGCCAATATTTTATTATAATATAATTTTTTCAATTTCTTTCGTTATTGTGTACGTCGCGTCGGGGTGATTTTTAGTGGACTTTGCTTTCAAGTAAAATCCACTTATGCGTTCACCATGGTTTTTTTATTTGTTTTGTTTAATCTCCATTCTCCGACGATAAATCGAGTAGAACTTGACGGATTGACTTGAATTTGTAGAATTGGGAGAAATTGAGCTTTAGAAGTCGTATTGCTTTTGAAGTCGATGTGTCCACTGAAAGTCGAACATTCGAACTTTGAAGTTTATTCTGTTTTTTTGCAAATATCTCGTGAATGAAGGGTGGTATGGAAAAAATGTATGGAAGCAGTGTTGTAGAAAATTTCATTTTCTACAACTTTGTTTCTATCCATTTTTCATGAAAGTTCACCCTAAGTTGAGCTTTTGAACTTGTAAGCTTGTTAGTTTTTATTTTTTTAAGTATTTCTAGGAAGACGAGTCGCGGAGAAAAATGAATAGCAATTAGGTAGATCATTGTAAATTTCATGCCCTACGATTTTGGTTCTTATGCAATTTTTATAAAAACTCATAGTTTTCTGGAAAAATGAACTCACAGTAAAAAGTCCAATAATTGGTGCGTTTTGTTCTCTGAAAGTTCGATGTTTTCATTCTTCGACCATAACTCGTGTCAGACACGATGAATTGACTCCAGATTTGGGAGATAGGTACGTAGTATGAACCCTAAGAGTGCTCTTGTTTTTGAAGTCGATCCCTTCGATGAAAGTTGAGCTTTTGAACTTTTAACATTTTTTAGTTTTTTCACGAGAATGAAGGGTCGTGAAGAAAAAATGTATATGAATAAAGTTGTGAGAAATTTTATTTTCTACAAATTCAATTCTCATACATTTCCGGTAAAAGGTCATAGAAAGTTGAGCTTTTGAACTTTGAATATTAATTTAATTCCTTTGTTGCCACATTCAAAATTACCCTCAAGTCCACTATTTACTTATGGCCGTACCTACTTTTTTTTAAATTTCGGTTTCAAAGTAATTAATCATACTGCATCGAAAAAGAGAAGAGAGCGGAGAGAGAAAGCACGATGTATTTGTTTTTAAACGCTCTAGTCATTGTGTTAGTTTTGAATCCGTGATACAAATATATTGAAATTACCCGCGCTCCGAGACAATGAAGGCGATCCGATTGATTAAAATTCCCGAACGAAATTGAATTCAAACTGGTATATATTACGAACACGAATGTAGGCAGTAAACGCAGCCACGTCTTTTGGAGCTCGCGGTAATGTCGATCAAAATTTTCCTCGAGTTTACTCGTATAAAATGTAAAAGAAAAGATGGTGTCACGCGATATATACGAAGATTAAGCCGAAAAAACGCCCGAGAGTCAAAGCATAGCCGGTGCCGGCGATTGATGTGGAATATCGCGCTCACGAAATCTACCTAAATAGGTTAGCGCTGGTAAGGATAGCTGGGCCAGTTGTAAAACTCTTATTACTCGTAGCCGGCCCTAAAGTTAGACACCGGGTGAATTTAATTGAGGTGTAATTTGCGATACAGAAAGGCTTTAAAGAAAAAGCGTTAACCTTGGTTCGTCACGTTTAGATTTCGTTTTGTGGACGGATATGAATGTTTGATTCGCGTAAAATTCAACGTACCTAATTCTGCAACGTAATGGGCCACCGCGAGGCGACGACTGAGAAAAACGATGACAAAATTACCGGCGACGCGGTGTAATAGCCTTGAACGCGGGTACTGAAAAGTCACGTTAATAACCTGCGGAGAGCTTGGCTCGGTAATCAAGATAAAGCGAAACTAGCGAGTTTAATTTCTTCTATTAAAATCGTAATTCGTTGGCCAAAGAGGAAGCGCCGAATAGAGCTGAAAGCTTTGGAAGCTCGACGAACTCACACGCTGTTCAAGGTACGGAAGAATGCGTGCGAGACGTGGTGATTAATAGCCGAAAATGTGGAAACGTCGATACGTACAGAAGAGCTCATTTGCATACCAGTACACGCGGCCGGTAATTGAGGAAAATGGTATTCGATTGGCCATTTTTTCGCGTTTTAGTCTGCTATAATAATTCATCGCGATCCAGGTAATAAATTTAATTCTCGTTAGAAATGACCTAAAACAGAATGATGTATCTATTAAGGAGGAATTAATCGATAAGCGTTTTGACGGAGGTGCGCTATTGTTGTGAGAGGCTCGATTGAGTTTATTAAGATGTAATTTTCTCTATTTACCACGCAGCATGCGACGTATATTTTTACCCGTTTATCGCGTCCATACGTGGTCCGAGGCGTTGCTATTATCCGAACAGGTACAGGTTATATGCGCGAGTCTTATTAGAATATTAATCGACAATTTCGTGTACTTGTGAATTTGGTATTTATCGTGTCTTTAAAAAGTAGACGAGAGTAATATTTTACGAGTTTATTATGCAAATGGCACGCCATACGATAGACGTATACTGTATAGTGTATGGTAGCGATACCGAGCACCGATGGGTCTGGGCGAGAATACAAATCAAGGGTATAAATTTCGCTCGTGTCATAATTCCATGCTTCGTCGCGTTCTTATTCAATTATTTATTTGGCGAGCGAAATTGAAAATAAGGATTGAGGTTTGCAATTCTAGTCGTCTGTGGACAAATGAAGTCAAATTACCATGTCCTAAATTCTAATCGAGTTTTTTTGTATTTCAGATGTGAAAGCGATATCAATGTGCTATGGAAGTGCGAATTGGTACAGTTACTGGAGGGCTGGTGGTAGTGTTTTTGTTGATATTTCAATTCAGCCACAGTTATGCAGCTAAACCAGGCGCAGGTGAGCTTTCGCGCGTATTACTTTGCTACTCGCTTGATAAAAATTTCTTCAGAATTTATTTCTAGTGGATAAAAAAAAAGATCTTCGCGAAGTTTGCAGGCGAAAAAATAATTTATTCGAAGCCAGTGAAAATTTCACCATATTAGAATATTGCGATCTAACTTCTGACTGCACTGGTGCAGAAAATTTTCAAAAATTTCTTACTAGTACACCTCTAGAGGTTGAAGAAAAAATTGTCACCGGGCAAAAAATAATCGATGTAGAGTCAGCAAAAATTTCATAATATTGAAATATCGTGATTTGCAACTTTTCGAACCCCTTGTAGCAGTCTGAGCTTTGATCCAAGAAACATGGCGATGGTAGAAATATGTAGAAACTCAAATCGCATCTTTAAAGTGCTAAATAGAGTTTTTCAAAGCATTCTGACTGGTTAAAAAACAAGAAAACAGTTTTTTTCAAAAATAGGCGCAATTTGCGGATCTCCTGCTCCCTTCTCCTTTCAGCTAGAAGACTCAACATTTTTTTGGGAGGTTTCCCACTCAAAGTAAATCACCTCACCGAATTTGGTCAAAATCTAAGATATGATTTTTTTTTCACTCTACCATAATATATATATAGTTACAATACTTTGTTGCTCCCAAGTCTTTAAATGTACTTGTTGCACCTATGTACTCGTGTAAGTCATTTAACGCTTGATATTATCGAAGTATTTGCTCAGTGTCATCTACGAATACCATTTCTTGAATCACCATTACATTCTAGATAGAAAGAGTTACATACGTGCTAGGTCTGTCGAAATATGTACATTATTGCACCCGATCTTTGACTGTACAGTATATATGGACCGCTTAAACTCCATTGTCATAATGGTTTGATTTCTGGCAATATTATATGGACTACCTGTATCTATTTTCTCCCCTCAATTCTCTTCTGTTCCCGCAAACGTCGGAGTTCACGAACGCAGCTACAACATTAACATTAGTTGCGCATGCGCAGATGCATTTATGAAATACCGTTAATTAATTTCTCTGGTACGCAAGTTTTCTATACATCGAGCGCTACATATGCTGTATAGTCGAAGCAACTGGCGTAAAATTCGCCTACTGTCTGTCAAAAATAACTTGACACTTTTTAGCAGGACAAGGATAGGCAAAAAGCGCGACAATTTTCACGATTTCATTACTTCCCAAAATGTTTTCAAATTGAAAATGCTGGCCAAATAGTCGAAATAGTGAAGCACAAACAAGCACGGTGAATACGTTTCCAGTTAAATTCGATGAACTGATAGGTAATAAAACATTAACCTACTTTGTAATACAATCCACATTTTGAGTAACCATGCACGAATTGTTGCCTATCCTTGTCCTGTTAAAAAGTGTCAAGTTATTTTTGACAGACAGTACAGGCTTTACACAGTGTTACCAACCATTCTAGCACACTCTCATAAGAAAACTACAGCACCCAAAACGGGTGCAAGAACGTCGATCTTGAGTGCTGTAATGTACCTTAAAGACTATTTTGGGTGCAAATGTACAAAACTATTTATACATAGTTTTGTACATAATTGCACCTGAAGTTGACGTTCTTGCACCCTTTACGAGCACCATAACGTTTTCTTATGAGAGTACGCTAGAATGGTTGGCAACAGTGTCCAAAATTCAGGTGCAATAATGTACGTATTTCACTAAATTTATATACTACAAAAAATAATCTTTTCTTCCTTGAAAGCTTTGGTGATGAAAAAAATGTCGCCATATAAACAATTTTTATGGTACATGCATTTATAATTGGTACATTGTTCCACCCAAACTATAGTCTTCAACATACATTACTGCATTAATGTAGGTATTTATATTGCTGGGTGCCGCAGCTATCACTGTTTATATATTAGCCCTTTGGGTGCAACAAGTAAAGACTGTGGTTCAATAAAGTATTACTTATGTATATATATATGTAATTTTTATCCATCACGCGTAACGCCGATAGGTAATCATAAAATTTGCTCAAAATTTGATGAAAGACGATTCTTAAAAATTCGAAAAAGTACTTTTTTTGTTTTTTCGATAAAGTTCAAAATGGCGGATCACTCAAATTTTGAGGAGGGCTGGAGAAGAAGCAGATAGCTGACATTTCTCATTTTTGATCTCATATGAAAGAGCAAGTCGCGTACTCAAACATATCCAAATTTTAGCTTCTTAAATGTATTTGGAGGGGAGTTGGAGCAAAAAACCACTTTTTGAGGAAGTTTTAAGTAATGAAATTGCTTGAATCTTCCATATCTCCTTATCAAATTAACCTAGAAATGTCCAACTTCGTGTGTGGAGTTGGTTGGTGACCAAAATGTGATCTTTTGAATTTCGGCCAAAATGAATCCAAAATGGCGGGTTATCAAAATTTGAGTAGAGTTTGAGGAACCTTAAATTCGTAAAAATGTAATGAATGTGAACTCATACGATTATTGGAAATAAGAAGCATACTTCACCTTCACAAATGATATTGGAGGGGAGAAGGAGGGGTTATTCGCCTTCAAATGTGATGGGAGTATATAAAATGTCGGAAAAGTTTTGTTGTGGTGTCAATAGATGAAATGAGCCCAAGTGACTAACCTATTATGATTTCAGCTTCCAAAATGCATTTGGAGTGGAGTTGGAGCAAAAAACTGTTTTGGAGGGGAAATTGCTACGGGAAATTTCATTAATCTTCCATATCTCTCCACCAAATCGACGTAAAAAGGACAAATTATGTATGTAGGGTTAGTTGATGACTACAATGTGACCTCTTGAATTTGAGTCAAAATGGATCCAATTGAAAAATGTGTGTTTATATGATTATTGCATGACAAGAAATACTACATTTGTTCTAAATTTAGCTTAAATATTTTTGAAAGAGATATGGTAGGGGTTTTCAGACTTGGTATTAGGTGTGACCTGTAGGGGTCAAGTAAGTTTGCAGTGTGATTTTTAAACTAGCCCCAACCAGAAACTCAGCTCCATCAATGCGGCATGGCTGCTTACTTTTTTTTTTATTATCTACCTCAATTTTCGCGAAAACCTATTCTGGGATATGGTATTCGGGAAAACGAAATAGGGAATTGCAAATTTGGGTGATTCTTTTTTCGGTGACGTTGTGTTTCGGGAAAAAGAATTCGGGAAAACGAAATTGGGAATCAAAAAATCGGGTAATTTTTCATTCGAGAAAATTGTGTTTCAAGAAAATGTACGGGAATGATATCATATACCTGGCGTCCCATTGATCTACGACCCCCTGAGCGCAAAAATTTCTAGTACGTTAAATAGGAGTATTTTAGATTCATTGTGTGATAACACTGATTCAAGATCTCCAGGTTTTAATCATTGATATCACGCAGTGAATCCAAAACACTTTTATTAAAGCCACTTGAGAGCGATTTTTGCGCTGAAGGGGTGAAACATCAATGGGACCCACGGTATATTTTCAAAATTCAAATAATTTTTGATACTTTTCCCATCATATTATGAAATAAATAAATTACATCCTTCAAGGTTATACCAATTTTTTCTTGATTTCTCTGAATGACTTTTTGAAGTTTTTGTGTTTTGTAAATTATTTTTCATTATTATAGTCACGAAATTGTAATTGAAAAGTATTGTAATTTCTTTAAATTCGAATGTCTGAAATGATTTCACCTGACCTCAGAGTCATCTCCAACATCAGATAAACTTATCCTTATTCAACACCTTGCTTCTAAAGTTGTTTTCAAAACTTGACTCCGAACTTATTCATGAAAGTTAAGTCGCTGGCCCGCAGTTATTTTCCTCTTGACTCCTGATCCCAAGTCATTAAGTTAATTTAGAATGATCTTGACTCTGAATCCGAAGCCATTTCTGGCTGATTCACTTGTATTAAATCTCGAAGCAAATATAAAGTTGAATTTTAATATCGTATTTATTTAAATTGAAAATTTTCTCGCATCTAATTAAAACTTATGAGAACTGGAATCATTTTGGCCACGTTTGAAATTATGAATGAGCCATCGTCGACATAATGAGTATTCATTTCAACTAGTTCGATAGGCTATTCCAAATCATTAAGCCAGTTTAAACCGCCTTCTCATGATAACGCGGCCGCCCGTGTATACCAACTGCGGTTCATCTGTGTATACGACGGCGCGCTGCTAAAGCGAAATTCTCTCATGCGGCGTAACAATTTGTTAAATCGACGTACCCGCCTTTCGGGATCAATAAAATCCCGCCCGTTTAAAAACGACCGTGTGCAGAGATCGAGGCTCGTTTCGATGACGCGATGCCGAATGAACTTTCGTCCTAATGTGGAAGCGCGCTTCATTCACAAAGCATCGCATTAACCATTCACGCTGAGAAGAACTCGCGCTAATTAACCAGCAAAAGGTGTCTTCAAACTGAACTATGATTAGAAGTTGGCAAAGATTTGATGAAATTCAACGACTGTGGCTTGGAAGAGTTTTACTCGATCACGTGTACGCGTTGAATACATAATAGGACGAAAGGACGGAGTGGAATCGACGATATTAATTATAAAATCGACGTACTGGAATTACGTAATTTTACGCGACGGAAAAACATGGTGGAACGGTGGTCGTGAACGGTTACCGGTGCCAACGCATGTGGCGCGCTTCGGGTCACCGATATGGGGCAGTATGAAAATCAGTAATCGGATCGATGTTAAAGCCAATACGATTACAATGCGAAGACTAAACGAATATTTGATCAAGGATCGTCCCGTTTTATCTGCTATACATTGCGAGCGTGTAAATGGAGGATTTTTTTCGCGCCATAAATCACAAGAGGAAATAGGCGAATTACATAGCTCGAATCCGTACCGTATTCGCCTACGTAGCGATTTCACGGCGGAACATCTGGCTTAAAAGTTGCACAACGCGTTCAACGTTTTCGCTATCGTGAATACATCTCGGACATAATGAATCGGAAATGATTAAAATACATGTGGAACTTGTTGCCTTCGAATGTACTCATTAAGTACGGCTGAGTAAAGGAGTCGCGCAGCTCTGAAGTACCACCGTACCACCGCCGTACAAAAGATGCTATTAACCTATCGAACTGTTATCAAGATCACCGCTATAACCTATACGAATTATAGGCAGTTTTACGGATTAAGGTCTCGAATCGCAGGTGAATAAACTCGTAACGAAAGCTGACGACGAACGCTATCGTAATCTATTTCACGAGACCTGAAACCTTCCCCGGTGTCGTTTTCGACGCACATTTACTCGCTCGAACTCGACGTAGGCGCTAATTACGAACGCAGCAATTAACGTTCGAAGTATGGGTCACAAATTAGTACCTAGTCGATAATCATTCTTGAATCCACGCATCGATTCTGAATGATCAATGTTACCCGGGCCATTTCGATATCTTAATTGGAGTTGAAATTAAAATGGTACTTATTGGTATTGGCATGCGGTTCTCGAGTGTATTCGTAGAATTCCGAGTAAGAAATGCATCGTCCTTGATCGAACTGGTATTGGCAGTGTTTAGATGAATGTTGAGATTAGTTCGATTTTCGAAATTTAATACGCCAGTGGAATTATTTAACACGATGTGGAAGGTAGGATTGCTCGACTATACTACGGTCTGTATTAGGAAACAGCTGATTCACTGAGTTATGTAGTCTTGACTCATTTACAAGAAATTTAATTCCATGAAGAAGGAAATAATTTATAGTTTCATTCTTTTTTTTTTTTTTTTTTTTCAATAAAAAAATTGATACAAATAAATTGAATTTACAGGAACAAAAAAAATGTAAGCAGCCATGCCGCTTTACTGGAGCTGAATTTTTGATTGGGACTTGTTCATGTTTACAAATAAAGTTACTAACATCTTCATGTCTACAGGCGACACCCAATACCAAGTCTAAAAACTACGACCCTATTCCTTTCAAAATCACTTAAAAAGTTGCATTTAGAATTCGTGTAATATCATTTGCCATGCAATAAACATACGTACACATATTTTTCAAATTACAGCTATATGAGGCTCCTCAAATTATCCTTTGCCATTTTAGATTAATTTTGACCCAAATTAAAGAGGTCGTATTCTGGACATCAACTAACCCTAAACACGAAGTTTGACTCTTCTAGGTCGGTTTGGTAGCGAGATATGGAAGATTCATGAAATTTCTCGCAGCAGGACACCCCCAAGCAGATTTTTGCTTCAACTCCCCTCCAAATACATCTGCAAAGCTAAAATTAGAATAAGTTAGTCACGTGGTATCATTTTATTATATTATGCACCACATTAAAAATTTTCGCTTTTCATATACCCCACCACATTTTGAGGTCAATGAGCGCTCCTTCTCCCCTCTAATATCATCTGTGAAGGTGAATTTGGGACATAGTATTCTTCTAATCTCCAGTAATCATATAAGTTCATATTAATTACATTTTTACCAATTTGAGGCTCCTCAAGCCCTACTCAAATTTTGATAATCCGCCATTTTGAATCCATTTTGGCCCAAATTCAAGAGCTCGATTTCTGGTCATCAACTAACCCCATAAACAATATTTGACCTTTGTAGGTTGATTTGGTAACGAGATATGGAAAGATTCAAGAAATTTCATAACTCAAAACTTTTTGAAAAAGCCATTTTTTGCTCTAACTCCCCTGCAAATGTACTTGGGAAGCTGAAATTTGGATATGCTAGTTTTCGTGACTCACTCCTTCCCATGAGATCAAAAACAAAAATTTTGAGTGTTGTGCCGTTTCTCCGGTCTGTCTCAAAATTTGAGTGATCCGCCATTTTGAAGCGTATCAAGAAGAGCCTCATCACATTTTGAGCGAATATCGTAAATATCCGCTGGCGCTACGCGTGAAGAAAAATATATGTGAAAAGTTGGACATTTGCCAGATGATTAAAAATGGTCTGAAATGTAAACATCTAAAGACCCTCTCCCCTCCCCACCCTCTCACAAAGGTACGCTGTAATAGCTATCGTTGTTATTAAAAACTCACCTAAAAACAAACAAAAAAAAATTGAAAAAAGACGTGGGACCACTTGAAGAGTTCATTTCATCATTCGACTTCAAATGACCGTAGTGAAAATTTCGAGGCTTAAACTTGATGAAGGTTAATCAAATTCGAAGCACAAACGTCTAAATAATATTATGAAAAGATTTTCGAGTGGTTTAAATTTATTTTTACATTGAAAGGTTGAGTTTTGTGGGTGATTTTTTTATTTAATTATGTTATCTTTAGCTATCGAGGTTCATCATTTATTAATTTTTTTACATATTCGAGTGCCCACGCAGCATCATGGATTAATTACGAAGGAGGCACTTTCTATAAACAACTGCTTATTTTGAAATTCATTCAATGTTGATATCTCTCTACATATTAAAATCAATATAAAATCGGGTTTGAGATGCGCGCGCATCCTTGTTTTGAATAGCAGGTATAAAAGGTACCTATATAAAGGATAGCAGGTATACAAAGGAGAAAGAAAGTTGTAAATTTTAATGAAAGCCTGCTAGGGTAAAGTCATAAAATTGTTTTGAATAGCAGGTATAAAAGGTATAAAGGGGTGAGCCCATCCTGAAAGGAAGCACTCTTAGTGGGGCTAACAATAAGAATAAATTGGGTTGTGCAGTATTTAATTGTTATTGCGAGCCCCGAAAGGGGTAAAGAGGCGATCCGAGCGAAGCGAGGAATGTTGGCGGCTAGGGGGCGGCTAGTTAAAATTAAACTAAAAAAAACAATGTCCAAACTCTATTTCTAAATTTAAAGCAATAAATTTCAGTCACCTCTCCAGCTCCAATAATCCCAAATATTATAAACTTCTCGAAAAAATTAAGAAAAATCGCTTCAAATTTTTTGGGTGGTATTTTTTAAAAACATTAGATACGTTTAATTTGGTTTTTTATAGACTCGTGGAAAACGGAAAATATAGAATTATTTTTATGTTGAAGAAAAATATGCATACAAAAAAATAATCAAGATATTTAGTTTTCTTTGTATTATTCAAAAAATGAGGAAAAATCTACAAGTTGGATGAAAATGTTTTAAATAAATTTACATAATGATAAAAAAGGTGCAAAAATACAAAAAAAAAAAAATTGAAAAAAAAGAATAAAATTTTTATTTATTTTTCATAATTTTGTGGATAATTATCTCGAGACAATTCTTCACTTGCAAAATTCTTCAATGTATATAGCCTGTGCCTAAATCATTCGCTGCACCAACCCCTCCATCGTTCAAAAAAAATTGTAGAGATAGAAAGTATGGTTTGAACCTGAGTTTATATACCTTTCTGTATTTTCTAAAAGTAGCTGCATGTAGCCTCAAAATGTTAGATTATTACAGCATTTTTTTCATAATCAGTACTTGAGGTTATTTAATAATTTGTAAGACTTTCAGTGTTGTCGATATTGCAAAAAAAAAAGAAATAATAATAATTTAAATATTAGCCAGCATTTGCGAAATGATTCGAATCACCATCTGTATCTGTTAAGTATTTAAAACCCCTCGTAAGATCACCATCTCAACATTTGGCTTACTTTCACTTCTTAATTGTCATTTGAACCCGTTTATTTATAATTTAGGCGTAGATAAAGGTCTACGAGGTTTTATCTAGATTTTCGATCCAAATAAAGTACTTCTAATTGATATATTGACCTAGGAATACGCATCAGTTTCGAATAAACGATTCCTCGATAGCAGGAATTTTTTTGATAGATTACTCGAGTGGGATGCCCGAGTTGAATGACGGAAGCGCTGTAAAAAGATCAGGTCGAATTGATTCTAACGTACGTCCACCCTACTGGAAGGATTGTTAATACACGTCTAATGATTCAAACAACATTCGAAGCCGAGAAACGTTTATGTATTTAGGACATATAACCTAGGGCTATTTCGTCGTATACGGTGAATCAATTTCATAAATTATTTCACATTATTCGAAGATAAGGTAAAAGTTGATCTCGGCAGATATATACGAGCTCGTCACCTTCGTATAACATTTGAAGTCAAATTACTTTTCGAATGGACGAACATTGTGGTACAAAAAAGGGCAAGAATTTGCGCGCAGCTTCGCAAAAAGAAGAAAAATCGTCGTACTTTTATATATCAGGTTTATATCGAATGTAAATAAAATGCTAGAAACGTGTTTCCATTACGGGCCGACGTAGTATCCGGAAACTCGGCGAACTTAACCATGAAACGATGAAACAAATTGATCACAATGAAAAATGCATTAAGATTGTTTATAAGCGGTGGAATCGGTTTTAATGGCGGTTCCGAGGGCTTACGGTGATTTTTCTTCTTTTTACAATGGTTTTTACATTATTTCCATTAATACGAAATTTATGTTGAATTGTATTTTACAATCTTCCGTATAGCACGGATATCGGTACACGATTAGCATTAGAATAATTACGCAATCGGAGGTGCACATTTTTACGAGCGTGTATATAGAAGAGTCTTATGTATACTCGTAGCTTTTACTGGTATACTCGACTCTCGAGGTATGCGAATGTTGAAATTAATTCGTCGATGGGTTTTCGAAGGACAATGTTTTTTTATGCATTCTGTGTTAAATGTTAATAGCGTTCGAATATTGTAAGATTTCCAAATCGTGATACAAAAGATTGCACGATACCGTGTATATTACTTCGCGCCGTAATCAACGCCAATATGATACACGAAACGTTATAATGTACTCGTAGTCGAGCATTTTGCTAATGACACCTGTAACCTGATGTCGAAGCGTATGAGCTCCGCGTGTGTATATTGCAATATCGTTGGTCACTTGTATGAGAATTTTTTTTGCTACGAGTGTTACGTAGGTACTCGTGGATTTTTTCGTTTTCGAAGTTTACAGTAGAGATTGAGGGCTCGATGGGATTGGTTTTTCAACCTTTCTTGGGAGAAAGTTAGAGCATTAGCGGTTGGTGAAACTGAAACTACGGCTCGTAATTGAAATATAATTTTGAAACGTAGATGGAGCCTGGAAAGGTATAGAATAAATGTTACTATTATTCTCACGGATTTAATTTATTTGTTTAATTGAACTCGCCTTTCGGATCGGATAATTTTCACTTTAACCTTAGATGAGGAACGAAGAACACGAATTATTTGTTGGTATTCTTCACCCTCTCCCCCCAATATTCACACCGTTTCTTTATCGATTACAGTGCTAAGAGAAATAAGACATTAAATGGTGAATTTAGATTGATATTGATCAGTTTATTGTTTCGTGGATTTTACTCCTGAAGTAACTTCATTCAAGGATTTTGCATTGATCGAATCGTTTACGCCAAATCATTCATTAGGTATTACTTCGGGCACAGTATTTGTTTCCGTGGAATTTTTCTCGAATTGTTTTGTTTTGATCAAATCTTTCGCTGACGACATTGTTATCAGGCACTGATACGTCAGTTTCGGTGGAATTGGTTGCTAAGTACTTCATTTTGATCTCGCAAACATAATCCTCGTTTGCTGGTGTGTATGATATGGGTTTTTACTGAGTCTCGAGAAAAAAAAAGTAACCTGGACCAGTTGCGCGACCTGGTCGCTCGGATTATAACGCAGTGCGTTCAAAATTGAAAATACAAAATGTATCAATTTCATTATATTTTATTTAATATCAAGTTCAGGGTTTGAAGAACGAAGCGTAGAGGCTTTATTTTTCCAATTTTTTTTTTTAGTAATGATTAGGTTTACGTTCCATTTTTTGTAATTGTAAAAATCAAAAAATGTGATTATATTTAACGTTAAAATTTAATTCGGGCATTAATTTGTTACGAATATGAAAATAATTTTTGCAAAATTAAATAAGTAATATATTTCCTATTTTTTTATCAAGTTGGGGTTGAGACTTGAAAGCAAAGGGTATCTTCAGTTTTTTCCATTTTGTAAATCCAGCAGCAATCTGTGGCCGAGAAATTATTCGACAACGTATAGTACTATTAGTCTATTACACAGAGTCGTTTAGTAGTAGGGATGGGATGAGAATATTCTCAAAAAAAAAAAATATTCTCGCATTTTTGAGAACATGAGTCTTGAAGAAAATATTCTTACATATTCTCATGGCGTGCTGCATATCATTCATAATACTTGTAAGAATGAGTAAATCATAGCAAAAATATTGAAAAAAAAAATATATATATATATTCAGCACAACCTTGGACCAGCTAATTTAAAATAGGAATTGCACTTATTGTAACTTATAAATTGTATGTAAGTAAAAAAATGGAAAATATTTTAAAATGGTAGAAAATTTCAAGTTCAACAAAACAAATTATACCTCTCAGTGCATGGAGTATTTGAATTGGCTTCT
This sequence comes from Phenacoccus solenopsis, assembly GCA_009761765.1. Classification (NCBI taxonomy): domain Eukaryota; kingdom Metazoa; phylum Arthropoda; class Insecta; order Hemiptera; family Pseudococcidae; genus Phenacoccus; species Phenacoccus solenopsis. The sequence goes on from CM019753.1 coordinate 44,681,828, forward strand.
TCACCTAATAATCGACTTCTTTGAAAGCACTGAATCAGCTAATGAATGACAATGTGACACTGTGTACCTAATACAACTGCATAGAGTGGGCTCATATAACTCATAACCAACTTGGTTCAATGTTTACTAAATTCGCTACTACCCGACTCTGTGTAATATTGTGGTACAGAGGTGGCTAATGACCGACTTGGTGCAACATTTAAAGGCATTAAGTCCACTAATACCTAATAACGAATTTTTTTTGAAGCACTTAATCAGTTTTTAAGTTTTAACCGACTCTTTTTTTAAGTTTTAACCCACTCTTTATATACAACTACACGTGTTGGCTAATAACCAACTCAGGTTTAACGTTCAAAAAATGCATTAAGTAGCTATTAACCGACCGTATACATATAATACAACTACGTAGAGTTGAACTAATATGGAAAGATACATACATTCAACACATTTCACGCGCATCTATAGGGTAGTACTGATTGTTGCGACCGGTCACCGTAAGGTCTATTGCTACCTTTTTATTCTCGAGAATAAGGCTCACTGGTATGATATGAATGATCATAAATTTGTTTTGAGACCCTGAAGTTGCTTCGTTTTCGACCAGATCAACTTGAAATCATATTTTCTCCAACATCAAGTTATAGTCATGAGCAAATTTTGAAAAGAGCTTCGGAGCAAAAATGTTCACCAATTCATTCTCAAAAGAAAGAGTCAAGTACCTACAGTTCATTTTCAGAAAAAAGCTTGGTTCAAGTTCAAAACTTCATCTAGAAATAAATAAATTCAGTATTTTTTATTTGGGAAAATATTCCTCGTTTCGTTAACTTTGTTCAGTTCAGCTCAGTTCAGTTAAAATTTCATTATTTAGCGAACTTGCACTGAATTTGTTGTTCGCTCAACATTCATACTTCTGACATATACTTTAAACGCCCTTCTAAGTTCCCTTAAAGAGCTGAAATTTCAATATGATAATATCCTTAAGTTTAGCCGACGTAATTCGAGGAAAATATAAAAAAAATAGAACTGGACTGAACACAACATTGGAACTTACATATTACTCTTAAGTTAAATGCTACAATCTGTCGATAGCGTGAAATATGGAAAAATAATGATATTTTGGAAGAAAAATTTTTGGAGTGAAAATATCTCCCAGTCAAAGCCAGGGAGGGGAAGTGGCAAGGGTGCGTATTGACTCGGAATCCAGTTTCCTGAGAGGATCCAGAAATCTAAAATTCCACGTTTAAAGAATTTATTTCAGGCGAATCATTCTGAAACCATTACATTTCGTTCAACTGATTCGCAAATGATAATATTCGATCAAATCGTTCGCGAACGAAATTGTTGATTGCCGACTTACAAATCATTAGTAATTTATTTTAGGTTGAACAGTCACAAACCTCTCTGTTTTGATGGAATCGTTCGCGAATCGTAATATTCGATCGAATCATTCGCGAACGAAATCATTGATCACTGTGGTATAAACGATTTTAAATTTATTTTGGTTGAATTATTCACAAATCGCTTCATGTAATATTCGATCGAATCGTTCGCGAACGAAATCATTGATCACTGTGGTATAAACGATTTTAAATTTATTTTGGTTGAATCATTCACGAATCGCTTCATGTAATATTCGATCGAATCGTTCGCGAACGAAATCATTGATCACTGTGGTATAAACGATTTTAAATTTATTTTAGTTGAATCATTCACAAATCGCTCCATGCAATTTTCGATCAAATCGTTCGAGAATGAATTATCAACCACTGAGTTGTGAATCACTGTGAAATCATTTTGAGTGAATCTGTCATGAATCTCTTGATTTCGATCAAAATCAAGGACTGCGGAGGGGGGGAAGTATCTACATCTCCGCTCCTATCACCAAAAAATGTAACACCTTCGAGGTCCTCCACATAACCTAGAATGAATACTTGAAATAGCTCGTTTTACGCTGTCATGTCTTTCATATCGTGTAAAAAAATGTTACTTACATAATCTCGAAGGCATCTTCAAAGACCTTAGTTGAGGTACGTCCATCTCCACCTCAAACCAGTGAAAAATTTCGTATATCTCCATCTCCAAGTACCTCCACTTCCGTAAAATGTGTACCTCCAGGACGCCTTCTACTTCCCCCTCCCGCCACCGTAGTCCCTGCATTAAATCAATAGAAAAAAATAATATTCGATTGAATCGTTCGCGAACTAAATTGGTGATTATTAAACGAATGATTATGAATTTGTACCGTTTAACTTATCCATAAATCATCCAATTTTAATAGAATCATTTGCAAACAATAATATTAGATCAAATCGTTCACAAACAATAATATTCAATTGAATCGTTCGCGAACTAAATTAGTGATTATTAAATAAATGATTATGAATTTATATGGTTTAACTCATCCATAAATCATCCAATTTTAATAGAATCATTTGAACAATACTTAATATTCGATCAAATCGTTCGCAAACAATAATATATAATCGAATCCTTCGTGAACGAAATTTGAATTTTCAAATTATGAATAATTATGAATTTATTTCGTTTGAATCATTTGTAAATCATGCAATTTATGTAGAATCATTCGCAAAGATTAATATTCGATCGAATCGTTCGCGAACGAAATCCTGAATTTGTGAATTGCGAATGAATATGAATTTATTTCGTTTGAATCATTGATAAATTATCCAATTTTTATGGAATCATTCGCAAATAATAATATTCAATTAAATCGTTCGCGAACGAAATTTTTGATAATTAGTTTTTGCGCGTGATCGAGTAGTTGAAAATTTATTTCGACTAAACCGTTCATAAACCACTTCATTACGATATAATCATTTGCTAACGTTTTTATACTGAGCGATCTTGATCGTAATATTTCTGTATGTATTTAAATCAGAAATTGATTTTGATTAATATTCGTGAATTAAAATGTACTCTTGAGAACTTTAGTAGTACTTTGCCAGTATTTCCATTAACAAACGCAAAACGATTAATGTAAGATTCCAACAGCCATAAGAGATACATTTTTCATAATATTTCGCGACAGATACTCGTTCTTTGTAGCGCTTGGTCATTGACTCGTGATAGCGACGAAATGAGATTTATTCATAAACTGAAATGATTTATATTGGAAGTGGACAGCGCGAAGGTACGTACGAGTAGCGGAAACGTATGAAAAAGGATAACACACTCGAACAATGCCATGTGCGTTGGATCGTCTTGGGTAAAATATTGTAATTACCAGTAGCGACCGGTGATATCAGATAAGACAACGGTTGCACTTTGAACTCGACCATATGATGAGAAACGAACTAGATACGAGTACGTGCAAAACACCACCAGCGAGTAGAAGGTCATGATACAACAGTAGGATTTTTCTGAAAAACTGTACGAAGATGGAATTGAATTTGGGCGAAAATGGTGGAGATTCTGCGTTACAGTAACCTTGCCCTAGATGCGTGGATGAACGCATGGGCTGCTTTTATTAAAGACGCGAATAGCGCCCTACATGAAAGCGTGTATAGAAAATTGCGGCTATTATTCGATCGTGACGTTTTGGTTAACGTTTACATGATTGCGCTCTCATTTCGGCTCGTGCCGACTGCCTTGATTTTTTTTTTCACTTCTTATTTTCAAATCGCTTAATGAATGGTTTTTGTAAAAGGCGCGTACCGGCGTAATTGTAGAAATACTCGTATGGTACGAGCTGCAAAATATTGCATGTTTGAAATCGTGCTAATAGTAAATACAGGCGTTTTGTAGCGCTAGAGATGACGGCAACGTTGGTATATTGTGGTATTCTTTATGTTACAGGATTATGCGATCTAGAATCGACTCAAGGGAGTTCCAGCATTATCGTGGATATCGAAGAATCACGAGGAAATCGTAAGTTGATCTTTATTACTAGTACTCGTGTTTCGTTGGCTGCGGGCTTACACATTCGATGCCTAGCCGAAGCGAACATCCTATTGCGGAAATGTTTTCTACCAATTAGAAAACTCCGTGTAACCAAATGAACGTCGACTTAATTTTACGTTTGTACGATTCTCACGTAAAATTACAGCGCGTACGAGCGGGCGAAAAAATCGACCCACGGAATACGCCATTGTCGTTATTAATTTGCATAATTGTAACGTACTACGAGGTATTTAAGTTTTGTATGCGGCTTAATTGATTTGTACATGCAGAATGTACGCTAATGTCTCAGTTGTACCATTTTGTTTCGCGTTTGAAAATTGACCATTATTTGCAACCAGCTCGAAAATCATTTCTTGTTCGATCGTGAATGGAAATTCGTTTACGATGGTATTCAGTCGATGCATTCCGTGATTTATTTCATTCGAGCTCTGTATCGTTTATGATTTAATTATTGTGAAGTAGATTTATAATATAGAACGAGGATTTGGAGCTATTATGATACGGTTTTTTAGCGTCTGAAGGCGTTTTATTGTGGCGATTTTTATTACTTCTCGCCGAGCTTTTGTCAGATACGAAGCTTATGGTTTATGATGAACGAAATATACGTGAGTCACAATGTGTACTTTCTTAGGGTTACGTATCGGTAGTTCTTAGAATCGGCTGTCACGAAATGCTGTAGCTTCTTCATCGTACAAAGAACTCTATTGTTAATCTCATTGTTATTTCACCGGATAGTAGGTCTGTAGGTATGGTTAAACGGTGAAGAAAGACTTTTACAAGCGAGTCGTTTCTCAGAGTAAATGAGCTGGTGTGTGATTTTATGGCGGTGAATAGTAATAATTTACGGTTTTCGGAAGCGTTTTGTGATTCGTGAGGATTAGATGTCTCGTAATTTTTATGTCCTTTGGTACGAAAGATCGAATTTTAATTTTTTTCAGTCATTGGTGTAGTCGAGCATCTTGAACGTTGCAGTTATAGTATATTCATTACGAATGCCTAAATGGTCGAGGATTAAAATTTTTTTCCTGTTTTTGATGACTCTTGAATCTTCACAAATGTGTTTCAAGTTCCATCTCTGAAAAAATTTTTCAAAATGATCAAAGAGGGTTAAAGATTGATTATATCCTATTGTAATCTTCATTACAAAAAAAAAAAATATTCAAGGGGACATGAGACGTGATTAATCAAATTTGCATTATACATATATATACAAAATAATTTAAAAAATACAAAATAAATATTAAATATCTAATTGAAAATACATATAAATAAAATTTAAAATATTCGATGCAAAGTGATTACATAATTTTTACATCATTAAAATTAAACATCAATAAAAAAAATTAAATTAGCAAACTAAATTGAAAAAAATTATCAATTTTTAAATCTTATACAAATTAACTATAATTATCACTACTATTGTTTTTTGTTTTTTTTTTTGTTTTCTAAAACTGAGTATTATATCACTGTGAGAGGGAAAAAAGGAAAAAAAGATTTGCCTACAGAAATAAATTTTTCACGAGAAGGTGGAATAAAAATGGTCAAATTTATTTATTATTATTATTATTATTAGTTTTTTTTTTTTGAAAATTATTTTTTTAAAAAATTGAAATATAATTGAACATTTACATTCGCTCGTTAAATCTATTTTTTACTAAAGTTTTCGAATTTCAACCATCTTTCAAAAATTACCTCAGGTACTAAGAAAATGTAATCATTGCCAATAAGAGTTAAATTTTCACGAAAATACAAAAATTTCAATAATTTTCCTGGGAACTTGTTCTAAAGAGACAATCATTTTTTTCTTCTTCGGTTTAAAATAAATTTTAAGATAAACTCATGAAAGTTCTCAATTTTTTACAATTTTTCTGAAAATTTTCTGTGGAGAAGTGAACATTTTGTATTTTCAAAAATGACTGTAGAATTCAACGAAAATACTTAAAACTCGCTGATTTGAGTAATTAAAATTACATTTTTCCCCAAGATACGTTGAAATTATCGAATTATAACACTTGATGTAAATATTTTCAAAAGTAGTAGAAATCCTTTTTTTGTCAGTTCAGATACGTAGCAAGAAGGTAATAAACCGCACGCGTCTGATTTTGGGTAAGGAAATGTGATGGTAATTTCCCCTCCAAAAGCAGTTTTTTGCGCTAACTCGCCTCCAAATTCACTTGAGAAGCTAAATTGAAACATGTTAGTCACTTGCGCTTATTTCATCATGTGACGTCGCAGTAAAAAGTTTCCACCTCTCGTGCACACCATCACGTTTTTAGGTTGATAACCTCTCTTCTTCCCCTTCAATATCATCTGTGAAGGTGAATTTGGAATATAGTATGTTTCTTATTCCCAATAATCGCGAGTTCCTAGTAATTACATTTTTACTAATTTGAGGCTCCTCAAGCTATACTCAAATTTTGATAATCCGCCATTTTGGATCCATTTTGACCCGAATTCAAGAGATCATATTCCGGTCACCAACTAACCCCACATACAAAATTTTACCTTTCTAAATTGATTTGGTGAGGAGATATGAAAGATTCGAGAAATTTTATGACTCATAACTTCCTCGAAAAACCGTTTTTTGCTTTAACTCCCCTCCAAACACGCTTAAGAAGCTGACATTTAGATATGTTGGTGTCCGTGACTCACTCTTTGAAATGAGATCAAAAACAAAAAATTTGAGCAGTTTGCCTTTTCTCCAGCCACCCTCAAAATTTGAGTGATCCGCCATTTTGAATTTTTTCGAAAAAAGATAAAAGTAGTTTTGTTATTTAATTTAAAAAGATTAATTAATTTTAAAAGACAAAAAGACCCTAAAAATTTTATAATTTTTAAAGATTATTTTTTTGGGGTAAATTTAATAGATGAATTTATTAAATAATTTATTTTATAATAATTTATAATTTATTTAAAATTACTTTAGGGATAACAGGATAATTAAAATTAATAGAGTAAATTAAAATTTTAGTTTATTACCTCGATGTTGAATTTAAAAATTTTTTTAAAATAGAAAGTCTCTCACCAAGATTTGAGCGGATTTTATGAATACCCGCAGGCATACCAAAAAGTTGGACATTTGCCAGATGATTACAAAATAGTCTGAAACGCCAAGATCTGAAGACGCTTACCCTCCACCGACCTTTCCCTTACCCTTCCTAAATCAGGTGGACTGTAACAGCTATTATTTATTAAAAAAAACGTAAGCAGCCATGCCGCATTACTGGAGCTGAGTTTTTAACTGGGGCATGTTTTGATTTAGTAATAACCTTACTTAACCGTTCATGACTACAGGCCATACCCAATACCAAGTCTGAAAACCCCTACCCTATCCTTTCCAAAAACACTTGAGAAATTCAATTTGGCACAAATGTAGTATTTCTTGCCATGAAATAATCATACGAACACATATTTCTCGAATTATAACTATTTGAGGGTCCTCAAATTATCTTCAAATTTTGTGGAATCCGCCATTATGGATCAATTTTGACTCAAATTTAAGTGGTTATATTCTGGTCACAAACTAATCCTACACACAAAGTTTGACCATTCTAGGCCGATTTGGTGATGAGATATGGAAGATTCATGAAATTTCCTGCAGCAATTTCCCCTCCAAAAGCCGTTTTTTGCTCTAACTCCCCTCCAAAATCACTGAGGAAGCTAAAATCAAAATACGTTTGTCACTTGGGCTCATTTTATCATATGACCCAGCAATAAAAAATTTTCGACCCCTCCTGTACCCCCACCACTATTTTAGGTTGATAACCCCGCCTTCCCCCTCCAACATCATGTATGGAAGTGAATTCGGGATATAGTATACAACTTATCCCCAATAACCATATGAATTCATATTAATTACATTTTTACCAACTTGAGGCTCCTCAAGCTCTACTCAAAATTTTGATAATCCGCCATTTTGAATCCATTTTGATCCAAATTCAAGAGGTCATATCACCAACTAACCTCACACACAAAATTTGACCTCTTTAACTTGATTTGGTGGGGAGATATGGAAGATTCAAGAAATTTCATGACTCAAAACTTCCTCAAAAAGCCGTTTTTTGATCTAACTCCTCTCAATATGCACTCAAGAAGCTGAAATTTGGATATGTTAGTATCCGTGACTCACTCTTTCATATGAAATCAAAAACGAAAAATTTGAGCTATTTGCCCCTTCTCCAGCCCCCTCAAAATTTGAGTGATCCGCCATTTTGAAATTTATCGAAAAAACAAAAAACTATTTTTGCGCATTTTCAAGAAGAGTCTCTCACTAAATTTTGAGCCAATTTTATGAATACTCGCCGGCGCTACGCGTGGGGAAAAAAATATATATATACCAAAAAGTTAGACATTTGCGAAATGATTACAAATGGTCTGAAACGCAAAGATTTGAAAACCCCACCCTCCCCCGACCTTCCCTTCCCAAATCAGGTAGGCTGTAATAGCTATCGTTTTGTTAAAAACTCAGCTAAAAAATGAAAGACTCTCAAATAATGCATAGTTTAATATTATAGAAGACGACTATACCATAATCGAAGGAACGAAGCTCATTATGCATGAATTAATGTTCGTATTATTTTTTAAATATTGGCATTACCTTTTTATGCAATTTTAGTGTTTAGCTAGTTGTCCATTTCAGCGCCTTTTTTGGCGCCCTCTTTGCATAAATGGATGGCAAAAGCCTCCTTGCCCCAGGCTTGTGGCACTACTGCCCCCTGCAGTGAACTCTCCTTTCCAAATCTGGTAGATTGTAATAGCTATCGTTTTTAATTCAGAACTCAGCTACAAAATATTTTTACTCATCTCTAAATCCATTGGCCACCAAGTAAAAACCGTGCTTGTTCGATTCCCTCGATTTCAATTTTTAAACTTCGAGTCGTCTCGATATACGTAGATGAACCATCTATCGCCTACGAATATACAGATATCCTGCAGCCAGCGCATCATAATACACCATAAACGCGTACGAAATAACGATGAATGAAAACGATAAATTCGTATTGAGTAATTATCACGTGCCGAACGGTACGAAAAGGGAGAACGAAGAAGGGGGGAAAGGAATTTCAAATTAGTTTCGGTTTCGCATCCGAACTGTATAAACGTATTATTTACGAGATGAAAATGACGTGTATACCCACAGGGGCACTCGGATTTTCCTTTCACCGACCGTGGTACGTGTGTTTGGCGACTTACGCGATGCGAGAGAAGGAAAAAAAACACCAGTACTGAAAAGCATGTACGTTATCGGCTCACGATTGATTTATTCTCGCGGTAATTATACAGGTTAAGAAAATATTTAAAATTCCGCTTTATGGTTCATTGGGTCAGAACGCGGGTACTATATTACTGAATCACGATTTTAATTTTTTTTTCACTCTCAATACAAAGGTTAAACCGCTCGCGTTCCAATTAGCCAGGGCTCTGTAATTATTACTCTTATCACCCTACAGTGGTAAAAATTAAAAATACCAAGGTCGATGTATAGGAAGATCGGCGATTACTATCGCTATCTATATCGGCGATTATGTAAGAAGGGTTGAAACTCGGAGAAATGTCATCGTCGAGTCGCGATAAGGCGTAATTAATGGACGGTATTAAAAACGAATATCTGTATACCGGAATTACACGAGCGACGTTTCGCCGCGAACATACGAGATAAGTGATTGGGAAAGTTAAAGGCGATGGCGAATATCGGTGGCCGGTGAGTTATGCTTTTTTCATGCAAAATAACATTCAGAAGCCAGTCGGAGAGTTGACAGTACGACGTGGCGTGGATTGCCCGCTATTTTTATATCGAAACGTCGGAAGACCTCCTGTCGCGTAGACCATCGATAAATTCCTCGATAATATCATAATTCGCGGCCAGGGACCGCGTGTCCCGAAGCCAATACTAAATCATCGCTTTCGAACGGTTTAATTTTTCAAAACTTATTTCTCGTGTAATACGTTGCTGTTGCTATTTCAGAAACCAACCAGACAACGACACCTGTTGAACTACCTGTTGTCGGCGATCCCTATACGGAGATCGCGTTGAATTTAACATTTCCAAAAGCTTCGCCCAGCTTTACATTGAAAGGTAAACGGCTCCAGTTGCTGGCACCATTGGATCGAGATGCCGATAATTTGTCGCATATCATTTTTCACGTAAGTTGATAGTTGATACACTCTTCGACTCTTCATACGTTCATCTCGACAGTAATTAACTCGGTGATGTCGGCTTTTCCGCATTCTTTTTATGTCATTCGTTGTCGACGTCCGATTCCTTCTTTTTTTTTACCTCTTCGAGTAAATTAATTTTTTAAATGTTTTTTTCTTCGTTTTACATTACAGCTGCATTGTACAGTTAGAAGTAGCGGCAGAAAAAGGAGTTCTCCTGTCATCGTACGAGTATCGGATATCAACGACAATGCTCCTAGGTTCACCAACAAAACGTACTCGACAACCGTTCGCGAGGTATTTTTCTATACTTATTCGTCGTAATTAATGGGTTAATTGATAAGAATATAGTAAAGATGTTGGTACACGGAGGGCAGGGATTTCATTGTTACGAGATTACCAGCTCTCGTGTAGTATCCGCATTGTTCGCGAGCTGTATCTGCGCCATGGAATTCATTAAGCGTTCGATTAACGGTTTTTATTTTTATTTTTGAATAATTCCTCGATATTTATGAAATGCGGTTTTTAGGGAAATGGGGAAGAGGGGAATGACATTTGATGTTTATGAAATAGGCTGGTTGGGGGAGAGGGACGGGCAGAGGAACACTTTGCCTCTCGGGCATAGGGCTCGGAAATCAAAATTTTGATTTGAAAACCTTCACAATTTCAATTAAAATTATTTTCATTAAATAATACCTACAATATTAAGAACGTATATAAATTTATTAAATGAAAAAAAATATATTTGTTTAAATTTAACTACAATTTTAAGAATTTATTTTATTTTAATTCAATTATTTTAATATAAAATATTTTATTTTAATATTAATAATTGCCCAAGTCACTTTTTTATACATACAAATCAAAAAAAAGAAAAATTGAAAAAAATTCAAAGAATAAAAAAGATCAAAAAAAATTTTTTAATAAAATAATTTACATAAACAAAATAAAATAATTAAATACAAACGAAAAATAATTTTTCATAATAATTCAAATATTTAATAGAAAATTTTAATTCGATTTATGGGAAAATTGAAAATTAGGATCTACATTATTTTTGCCTCGGGACTAATTCTGGCTCTCCTCGAGCCTGGCTAGAGTTTTATAAAAAGGATGAATTTCTCCTAAAAACGATTTGGCGCCAGTATTTGGTTGGTACTATCAAGAAACAACCCTAACCAAAGTTTTCGACCACTTAATCCCCTTTTAGGAGGTCATTTCAAATGATGAATAATTTGTTATTTTTCTCGGAATCACAAGCTGGTGGATTTGAACAGCTTTTTGTAATGCTGTGTATCCTTGGAGCAGGCATTTGAGAAAAAAATCAAGCAATATCTTACGCCCTTATTTTCTGCGCAAAATGTCATTTTCCAACTTCATAATTTTTTTAATTATGCTAATAGTTTGATAAGAATATGGTACACAGGTTTTGGTCATATTTTTCATCCTCGGGTAACCCTGTGTTTTTTAGTGTTACCAACTTAGTGACTTTATAGCTATTTTGGATTCTTGTTAGTTGTAAAATTTTTGAGAATTTTTTTTTTTTTTGAGAATTGGCATTTATAGCTTTTTTTTCTTTTGATCCGTACCCTGTACAGCAGCGTGACTAGAGGCAGGGGAATTTATTTATTTTTTGTTGCAGTAGTGGGAATAAATAATTTCAAAATGCTATTTTTTTTTTAAATGTAATTTTTCAAAATTATCGTAACTTTGTTTTTTTTTTATGATTTCCCCTACCCCCTCTACAATTTCTATCACTACTTTTCAATGAGAAAATTTTATAGTACCATCATGTTAATAATTAAAAGTTGAGCAAACTTTTTTTATTTAATTTCTTTTTAAAAAAAATTTTTAAAATCAACATCGAGGTAATAAACTAAAATTTTAATTTATTCTATTAATTTTAATTATCCTGTTATCCCTAAAGTAATTAATATAATAAAATAAAATTATTATTTAATAAAATCATTTAATAAATTTATCTATTAAATTTACCTTGGTAACACGAAATTAAAGTTTAGTAGGGAAAGAACTGAGAAATGTTGAAGTAGAATCATGCTTTGAAAAAAATCAATTGATGTTTTATTTTTTTTATGAAAATATCTTTTATAATGTTTCGGTGGAAAAACCACTTTTAGGTCCAAAAGGTCCCTCAAATGAGCTATTCGTACGGGTCCAATTACAAATCTGACTTCATATTCACATTCACGAAGTTTCATTTATGCGAAAACGATACCAATATTAACAATTTATTGGTACTCAGAAATTAGGGGGGCCGTTGTTGTCCATACTGTGGTCTAAGGAATTTTGGAGTTCTTGGCAATGGGTTTATATTGATCTAAGTACTAAATGTGTAAAATATAAAAATTATTTAATCGATCGCCATTTTCTCGAAAATACCTCTATTTACCCCTGCTTCAAATTTTTGTAAATTTCGATGATGATACCCAAGCTGAAATTTTCAAAAAAAATACAACCGAAAGACTTGGTTCTGTACTTGCGCCTGATTATGCCAATAAAAAAATTAATGAAATGGGTACAGGTCATTGTGCTGTTTTTTTTTTTCAATTCTTCGGTATCTACAACGTACCAAATAATTCTTCGAATTGATCAACTTGGGCTTGTAAGGAAAAATTCAATTTATTTTTCCTTCGAAAGGACTACCCACCCAACCCTGCCCTGCAATAATAATTGTGGTTGAGTTTCTAAAACTCGATTTAAGGATGTTCCTAATAGTATTTGTGTACCAAGCACCTAGCATCCAAGTATTGGCCAGAAATCGATACAGAGTGAATTAACAATTTTTATCCACGAGTGTAGATCGATTATTAGTTATTTTTCGAAAATTGATGGTAACGTAATGAGGAAAGTTGTCAAAGGACACCAATAGTGTGCTCAAAAATTTCAACCTTCCGAGTTAATTTTATGTACTTCTCATCATGAGCTCAAAGTTTGAAAAACTTGGACTTGAAAAAAAATTTTTATAAAGTATTATTTATCAAGCTAATGATTTTTTTTTTTTGAGCAGGATACTTGTATTTCACCTCCTTGATACTGAAAAAAATAATATAATTTTCACCATATTCAGAGGGAGGTGTAAGATTCAATGCTTCATTAGCAATATTACAGAATCATGTGAATAATACGAAGATTTGGCGTATACCTATACATGTAGAAGAATTTGAAAATATTTTTTGGTACCCTGAATGTGGTAATAAATGATATTATACATTTTTATCAGTAACAAGGAGATGAAATACGAGTATTCTGCTAAAAAAAAAATCATTTCCTCGAAGAAAATATTTGTATGAAAAATTTTAAAAATTCTCAAATTTCTTTAACTTCGAGCTCATTTCAAGAGGAGTAAATATGGAGCTAGAGGGCTAAATTTTTTTTTTATTATACTCTTGGTGCACTTTGACTATACCTCAAAATCGATCCATCCTATTATCCATCTATGGTCCTTGGGGCTCTGTCAAGCTGAGATATGCAGATAGAAGCTTAGTTGTGTCGACCTATTTCACTGATTCTCGCCATTCGTAGTATCACGTGAAATTTACGAAATAGTGGAAATTACCGAATCTATGGATACTCTGGTACGCCATAAAATTAATTACGGTTTTGCCGTCCATTACCACCCAAGGTGTTAGGACGAGCCGCGAACCTAAGGACGCATGGCGATTGGCGACGACGACGGTTGTAATTAAAACGTCGTTCGTTTGTACAACTTTCAACGCCTTCAGAGATTGCAATCTATTAACGAAACGCGCGTTAAATATGTTATTTATGGTTGCGATATATCGGTTACGGCATCGTGTACGAGCATTACGACTGCGATGACGCGCGCCCCATCAGGAAAGGAAACGCCGAATTTAGGAAGAGCGCGGATATGGGTTTCAAACGAATACCGCCTTATCTACTTTTCCAAACCGGTCCTTTAGTGTGACGAGAATATTGTAATAAATTTAGACGAAGAAGAAACATCGATGTATCGATAAGACTTGTAGATATCGATTAAAACTATCGTTGGGTGAAATGGCGCTGGACGAAGCAATTGATGGAACTTTGCGAATATGGAGGTTGGTGATGAGTTTTCGAGGGTGTCCAGTTATGCGCAGCTTTTGGTTATTAAGCAAGCGAGAAGAGTGGTAGAGGGGATGTTCAGACTTCTAAGTTATGCTGTAGATTTCTCTATATCGAGACCTAGTGCCTTAGCTGCTAAAGCATGCCTATCCCCTTCAAAAACATCTGAGCCCTATGTTATTATGAGTATCTCTATGCTCGTTAAATTACAGCTATTTTAGGTCCTTCAAATGTTAGTCAATCCTTGATTTTTCAATTCTTTTTTTTTAGATCATCATAGCACATTGGATCATATCCCTCAAATGTCACCCCAAACAGACTGAAATTGAGAGGAGTAATTTTGGTGATTTCCAAAAAATATTTTTTTTTTCGGTTCACTGTGATTTTTTTTTTTGGTATTTACAGCTATTAAGTGGGCATTTGCATAGAGTTTGTGTGAGTGAAATGGAGTGATAGTCTATAAACAGTTTTTCTAAGAGAGTGGCAGTGAGGCATTCTTTCAAGTTATCTGGGGAGAATAGGAAAAAGTGACTTAATTTTTTCTATCTTTTTCTACACTTTTCAAATTAGTTTTCTCACCTAACCACTCCTACCAATAATTAGCTGAGTTTTTAACTAAAAAACAACAGCTATTACAGCCTACCTGATTTGGGAAAGGAAGATCGGGGGAGGGTGCGGTCTTCAAATCTTTGCGTTTCAGACCATTTGTAATCATCTGGCAAATGTGTAACTTTTTGGTATATATATATATATTTTTCCTCCACGCATAGCGCCGATGAGTATTCATAAAATTCGCTCAAAATTTGGTGAGAGACTCTTTTTGAAAATGCGCAGAACAGCCTTTTTTGTTTTTTCGATAAGTTTCAAAATGGCGAATCACTCAAATTTTGAGGAGGGCTGGAGAAGGGGCAAATAGCTCAAAATTTTCTTTTTTGATATCATATGAAAGAGTGAGTTACGGACACCAATATTTCTAAATTTCAGCTTCCTAAGTGCATTTTGAGGAGAGTTAGAGCAAAAACCGGTTTCTGAGAAAATTTCGTGTTTTGTGTCACTCCCCTTGCGCAGGCGAGTGTGGATAAAATTCGCTCAAATTCGGTGAGGAACTCTTCTTGAAAATGCGCAGAAGTCATTTTTTTTGTTTTTTCGAAAATTTTCAAAATGGCGGATCACTCAAATTTTGAGGAGAGCTGGGGGAAGGAAGAATATCTCTAATTTTTCGTTTTTGATCTCATATGAAAGAATGAGTCACGGACACTAACATATCCACATTTCAACTTCCTAGGTGCATATTGAGAGGAGTTAGATCAAAAAACGGCTTTTTGAGGAAGTTTTGAGTCGTGAAATTTCTTGAATCTTCCATATCTCCCCACCAAATCAAGTTAAAGAGGTCAAATTTTGTGTGTGAGGTTAGTTGGTGACCACAATATGACCTCTTGAATTTGGATCAAAATAGATTCAAAATGGCGGATTATTAGAATTTGAGTAGAGCTTGAGGAACCTCAAATTGGTAAAAATGTAATTAATATGAATTCATATGGTTATTGGGGATAAGATGTATACCATATCCCCAATTCACTTCCATACATGATGTTGGAGGGGGGAAGGCGGGGTTATCGACCTAAAATAGTGGTGGGGGTACAGGAGGGGTCGAAATTTTTTCATTGTTGTGTCATATGATAAAATGAGCTCGAGTGACAAACCTATTTTGATTTTAGCTTCCTCAGTGATTTTGGAGGGAAGTTAAAGCGAAAACGGCTTTTGGAGGGGAAATTGCTGCAGGAAATTTCATGAATCTTGCATATCTCATCACCAAATCGGTCTAGAATGATCAAACTTCGTGTGTAGGATTAGTTAGTGACCAGAATATGATCTCTTAAATTTGAGTCAAAATGGATCCAAAATGGCGGATTATCAAGATTTGAAGATAATTTGAGGACCCTCAAATACTTATAATTTGAGAAATATGTGTTCACATGATTATTTCATGGCAAAAAATACTACATTTGTGCCAAATTAAACTTCTTAAGTGTTTTTGGAAAGGATAGGGTAGGGGTTTTCAGATTTGGTGTTAGGTGTGGCCTGTGGTCATGAACGGTTAAGCAAGATTATATCAAAACAAGCTCCAGTTAAAAACTCAGCTCCAGTAATGCGGCATGGCTGCTTACGTTTTTTATTCTTTATTAATAAGAATAAATTTTCATATCAAACATTTTGGCTCAAATCGCACATTCTTACTCGTAGATAGCTTGAATTTTGAAATAAAAATTCACTAAAAATATTTCTGTGTGATTTTTTTTGGACCAGCTTCCCAGGAAGCATCCACTCAGAGTATGTAGCAGGAGATAGATTGGAGATCTCTTGACAATTTTTAATTGTGGAATCAATGGAGTATTTTTCAAATTATCTGGAAAAAAGGTGAAAAAATTACTAAATTTTCCCATAGCTCCTTATGATTTTTCAAGGTATGCAACAGGTAGTGAAAGTAATGAAAAAAAAATTTCAAAAAAAAATCAGTGAAAAAATGAAAAAATCCTAAGACGCGAAATATTTTATTATTTTCGAAATGATTACGAAAAATTGTTCATTTTGATAAAAGACTAGAAATTTTTTATAAATTGGTAACACTGTCGAAATATGTGATGTCAGTTTAGTCTGACAGCTTAGAGTTGGAATTTGAAATTTTTTCCGCGATAAATTTTAAATCGTAGTAATTTTTTCAAATGGGGGGGAGGGGGGTTCGAGTTGAGAGGTTTCTAAAAAATTGGTGAAAATTTAGTGATTTTTCAAAAAAAAATCTATTGAATACCCTGTTTTTTCATTATTTCTACCCATCCACCATCCCTCTCCCCTCCACCGCCATCAATTCTTCATCAGGAATACTTCATTGCATGTTCTACATTTTTGCACAAACAACGTATTTCTATCTGCTTTGTACGATGAAATAAAAATTCTCAAAGTTGATCAATTACTAAAGTGAAAAATTATCCAAATTTAGTATCTCACACTTTTCACGCAGTAAGGTAGCTAAACCATCATACAAGAGATTTACATGAGTAGATACGCAACTACGCATGTCGTATGCAGGAACTTATTGAGATGAAATACTGTGTATATTGAAGCTACACATATGGCCTATGATCAAAAATGGTGTGAAACGTGAAATTCATTCTCCCATTTCATTCCAGTAAACTGTAATAGCTATCGATTTACATGGAAATTCAGCTAAAAAGATGCTTGCAAAATTGCTACCTGTTGGAGTAAACATGTAATATAATTGGTAATTATTATTTTTAATAATGAAAATAATTAAATAATTTTTTTTCATTCAATTTGTCGATTTTTCATTTAATCATAAAATGAATATTTTAGTTTTATTTTCTTCTCATTACTATGGGGACCAGAGTATTTGTGTCTTTTGAAATGCAGCTTGCTGCCTTATGCGTTAAAC
The DNA here is from genome assembly GCA_009761765.1 of Phenacoccus solenopsis. NCBI lineage: Eukaryota > Metazoa > Arthropoda > Insecta > Hemiptera > Pseudococcidae > Phenacoccus > Phenacoccus solenopsis. The sequence continues at coordinate 44,699,436 of CM019753.1, forward strand.
TGTTGATGTTACTTTATGAAAATGAAATTTTAAAAGGCTTATTCGAAGCTCAAACAATCCAAATAGAGTTTCATTAGCGCCATTCATAGTAAGGGAAATTATGTTTATGTAATAAAAAAATACCTACGTAGTACCTGCCCACATATTGCATAAAGAGATGCCTTCTTCGTAGTAGAAAATTTTTTTCCCTTTGAAATGAAGAAGCTGGTATACAGGTTTATGTATTCTCGATACGTCAGATAATTTTTTGAAAACCTGTACTTTCGATCTAATCGATCGATACGTTTTAAAATTCTACCGACGAAGCATACAACATACTGCGGTACACGGTGTAACTAGAAACGAATAAATTTATACGACTCACAATGTACTCTATTGATAATTCTAATCTATAACTCGATACGCATCAATTTTCCATCGGCGGCGGTATAGCTAATCGGTGCTCATCGGCAGCGTTCGTAGGAATTAATAGAATATTATCGCGAAAATATGACACACTGTAACATCGCGATTCGTCGAATTAATTAACCAAGCCGCTGAAGAAGTTGGAGTAACCGGATCGTATGGATCTTAGCGTCGGTTTTCGTATTGAAAGGCGTTATGCGTGGCAAGTGTATACGCGGTCTTTTTCTCTGTATTTAATTACGCAACTTGTGGAATGTGTCCACTGTATATTGGAATAGAGACGCAGCTACGTATACCGAGCCCGTTTGTGAAGATGACCCCGTCAGATAAATAATGTCGAGAAAGGTAAACATCGGTAGTTGTGTATGGATGTACCATGGCCCCCCTATGGATCGGTGGAAGTTTTTGTCTATACGTGGTGGGAACAAGTTTGGAGTACTTTGTGACTGGTATTGGGTAATGAGAATGTTGAACTGGTGATTGCAGAATGATTTTTTTCGAAGGGGTTGAATAATCTGAATTTATTTATTGAATATTCTCTTGGTTGTGGTAGGATGATTGAATGTGGAAGATTTATTTATAGATTTATTCGATAACTTATTTTGAAGTTGTCCTTTCATATGACGTCATCCAAATGTAACGAATGTAGTAGATCAGAAATTAAAACAAATACTAATGTAATATGAGACATGGTACTTGAAGACACGTGAAATACGTATAATTCATTTTTATGTTATAACCTACTCAGTAATCCAGAAATTATATGATTAAATCATAAGATAACATTCGAGTAATTTTTATCAAGTTATTTATCATCCATTTAACTAGTATCGAAAAATACGAAAAAAAAAAAATGAAAAATTAAATAAATTTTTTTTCAAATGCTTGCGTAAAATCAAGTTGGGTATTTTTTGCAATATTTAAAAAAAATTGCTATACATTTTTTTTTGCAATTTCGAATTTCGTAGGAGGTTTTTGGCGGTAGAATATGAACGTAGTTAGCTTTGAAAAATTTCAAAACTCCTGACGACATTGCCATAGGCAAATTCACTAACGCCGTGTATTTCGCTATCGTCGAATACGTCGATGGTCGTCTCTAGCAGTCTATCACATCGGCGTGTTTCCGACCACGCATAATGCCTACTATCGCGACGATGGCAATTCTTGTCACATCAATCTTCTGCCATTTGGAGAAACCATCCACGCGAGAATCGACATTAGCCAACTGCGGACGATAGATTTTTGAATATTTAATTAATATGGAAAAGAATCTAGGAACAATTCGATTCCCACGCCTCTTGGACAATCTCGCGAATAAAATGCATAAATGATGATTCGGTAATTTTTTCGTTTCGTAATGAAGCACGAGCAATAATTAAAAATACGTAAAACGATCGTAGGATTTATTATTTTATGCATCTGAATTGCAAATGGCAAATTTTGCTTTCTCTTTCGGCGTCATATTGGGTAAACAAATCGAGCTGAATAATTGGCCAGCGACATAATCGTTACTTTTTTGAACGAAATTAACGTTATAATTCAAGGTGTTGAGGTTTCACGTCTTTTGATTTGTATGAAATGAGATCGATGATGGATATGAGATGGTGTTTTGATGAGAATCTCTTTATTGGAGGAATAAATTAATTTCGAATTCAGACCGGTGAATTTTCAAGTCCTAACTTCGGTGTTTGTTGAGCAGTTGAGATAAATTAGTAGTATCTGCAGAATGTAATGCATGCAGTGTTGATATATGAACGTTATTGCACGCGTATAAAAACAACTGGTCTGGAATAGAGGAGATTACGTGTTAAACTGATTTCTTCCAATAAATATTTGAATTTTAAGAGTATTTTTGTTGGAATCACATTGCTAAAATTTATTAAAGAAATGGTGCGTGAGGAGGAAGAAAGAAGGGGGAAGGCTTCAAATATTTACGTTTTAAATATATTTTATTATGACGTACAAAACGAAGTGTAGATACTGCATATGCATAAAAATCACTAAAAATTTGGTAAAAAAGTATTCGTGCCTTTGTATAGAATTGATAAAAAAGTCTCGATTATATATGGGTATTTTTTGAGTACGATTCAGATTTTTGTGTTGTATGCTATGGTCAAATGTCAAATTGCTGTAAACGGAGCATAAGCTTCCTCAGCTGTACGTAAGTGCACTTTGTGCGGAGAGCCGAGAAAAGGAAGGGGCCAGATTGGACCTAGGTCCGAATTTCTGAAAGGGCCCGAAAATCTAAACTTGAGATTTTAATAATTTTCCCCATTCTTCTGATTAAATTTTTTTTTTCTCGAAAATATTTATTCGATTAAAGAAAATTACACAAGGTACCCTAAAATTATTTTTACCATCCAATTGTGGATCTCTCGGGTCTTGCTCATGTAAACAGAAAAATCACAAAAGGCAGGTCTTTTCAAGTCGCTTATTTATTACTTCTTTGGCCAGACCTGCTCTTTCGTGTACAACAATTTGCCTTATTCTAGTATTTAAGGCGGAAAATGTGTGTGAAGTTGAGAATTTACCACAAATTCAGGACCCTTTCTGGCATTAATGCGTATGTTACAATTCTTTGTAGACTATGCAAACAGGTATGTTTATTTATCATAAAAGCAATAGGAAGGCTAGACCGGTGTGAGGAGGGGGAGTAGGGAAAATTCTGTGGATGAGACGGAAATCTTTTATACAGTATTATTTTAAGAGGAAAAAAATGATGAAGGAAGGGTTCTAAACGTTCCGTTTATTTAATTATAAATTTATTTGTAACTTTTTTAATTTGTGAATTATTTTTATTTATGTTGATTTTAATAGTTAATTTTAATTAATTAAATAAAATTAATTGAAAAAAACATTTTTTTTAATATTTAATTTTAATATTTAAATAATATTAATTTAAAAAAAAAAAATACTAGAATTTTGAGAAAGGCTAGAGGGACTTCCCGAAGCTTCAATTTTTTTTTCTTTTTGTCGAATGATAGGGGAATATTGATTACAACAGTTGAAAATTTGTAGATGAAATACGTTAATAGAATAGTGCCCCCCGTGGGGGCTTTCGCGTCAACAAAAATTTGATATTACATAAATAAATAAATAATAAATAAATGAACAAACAAACAAATGAACGCATAAAGAAATACATAAATAAGTAAACAAACAAATAAATAATAAACAAACAAACAAATAAATAAATGAACAAACAAACAAACAATTAAATAAATGAACAAACAAACAAATAATTAAATAAATGAACAAACAAACAAATAAATAAATAACTAAATAAAAATAAATAATTGAATAAATAAATAAACAAATAAATAATTGAATAAATAAATAAAGAAATAAACGAGTAAATAAATAAATATAGAAATAAATACGGTTAAATCATCGTTTGGTACATAATGTTTAAATTGCCAAAGTCTTCATGTGAGTAAGTTTTGAGTCATCAAATTTTTTGAATCTCCCATATCTCCCCACAAATCAATCTAGAAAGGTCAAACTTCCGTGTGTGTGGTTGGCTTGGCACCGTAATGTAAGCCCTTGAATTTGGATCAAAATGGATCAAAAATGGCGGATTGTTAAAATTTGAGAAGAGCATGAGGAGGCTCACATAACTAAAAATGTAATTTATTTGGACTCATATGATTATTGGGGTGAAGAAGTATACTATATGGCAAATTCATCTTTACACATGATGTTGGAACGTAGAAAGAAGGGTTATCGATCACTATCCCAAAATGTGGTGAGGGCACATATAGGGTTGGGAATTTTTTTATTACGGTGTCATATAATGACATGAGCCCAAGTGACTAACTTATTCCAAGTTCAGCTTCCTAACTGAATTTCGAGGGGAATCAGAGCAAAAAGAAGCTATTAGAGAGGAAATTAGTGCGGGAAATCTTATAAATCTTTCACATCTCCTTACCAAATTGATCTAAAGAAGGTGAAACTATTTATGTAGGGTTGGGTGATGACCAAAATATGACCTCGTAAGCTAAAGTCAAAATGAATCGAAAATGGCAAATCGTCAAAATTAGAAAATAACATTGCAGACAAGAGATACAAATATTCTTAATACAAGTTCGCAAGTGGTTTTGGAAAGGATAGTGTTAAGGTTTTCAGACCTGGTCCTGGATTTGGCCTGTAGATATGAAGGGGTTAGCAACATTATTTTTGCAAACCTGAACAAGCTTCGAATAGAAACTCAGCTCCAGTCATGCAGCACAGCCGCTTACATTTTCTTTTTTGAATTGCCTTTATAAAAATGTTACTCTAGATTACCTAAATTAAAAAAAAAAACTTAGAATTTGTTTTCGCTTTTGAAGCCCCTAAATCCTTATGTCAATTCTGCTTCTGCAACATCAGTCCTACATACCTTTTTTGAATGCCCCATCCTCAAACCCATGACGGTCTAAAAATGCAAACAACCAATTCATACACCCCAGACAACTCAGCTGAAATAAATAAAAGTCATATCCCTCACCTATAAAATAATATAACTACCAAATATAAACGAAATCCTCTACATTGGGTGTAACAACTCTAGCAATTGTGCACGCCCAGTATAATACAATAGAAAAGAAGAAAAAACGCGGTAATATAGTAACTCTTGGTTATGAAAAAATTGAAATTATCAAAAATGAAATTTTCAACTTGAAAAAAAAATTTAATGAAAAACAAAAAAATTAATTAATTTTTTAATTTCTAAAAAAATAACTTCGATTTTTTAATTTAAAAAAAAATTATTTCAATTATAATTCAATTAAAATTTTTTGTTCAATAGTAGACCTATTTTAGCCAACCTCTATTATGTCTCTCAACCCTCACAAAGCAACACATTGCACACAACATGATGTCAAAAAGGACGTACCTGTTCAAAAAAAAAGAAAAAAAATGTATGCAGCCATGCCGCATTACTGGAGCTCAGGGGCGTAACGAAGACATTCTTCAGGGGGGGGGGGGAAAACCAAAAATTGCCAACTAATATCATGAAATTTTCCCAACTGATGACCATTTTTTTTTTTTTTTTTTTTTTTTTAGTCTTCAAAAATTTTAAAATAGTTGTAATAATACTGCTACGCTAAAACTCCAAATTTACCAACTTTACAAAAGCCAAGCGGCTACGTCTCTGGTTGTGTGCTATACATGATATAAGTTGGCATCAGTTCGAATTTATTCGAGTTCTTATTTTCCCAAAAGAAATTCCAAGTTCCCAATTTCAACGTTGAACAATTATAAATTTCCCAACTTTTCAAGACACCTGGCGGGGAACCTCCCCCCCATCCCCCCCTTAGTTACGCCCCTGCTGGAGCTGAGTTTTTAACTGGGGCTTGTTTTGATTAGTAATAACCTTGCTTAACCGTTCATCACTACAGGCCACACCCAATACCAAGTCTGAAAACCCCTACCCTATCCTTTCCAAAAACACTTAAGAAATTCAATTTGGCACAAATGTAGTATTTCTTGCCATGAAATAATCATACGAACACATATTTCTCGAATTATAACTATTTGAGGGTCCTCAAATTATCTTCAAATTTTGTAAATCCGCCATTTTGGATCCATTTTGACTCAAATTTAAGTGGTTATATTCTGGTCACAAACTAATCCTACACACAAAGTTTGACCATTCTAGGCCGATTTGGTGATGAGATATGGAAGATTCATGAAATTTCCTGCAGCAATTTCCCCTCCAAAAGCCGTTTTTTGCTCTAACTCCCCTCCAAAATCACTGAGGAAGCTAAAATCAAAATACGTTTGTCACTTGGGCTCATTTTATCATATGACACAGCAATAAAAAATTTTCGACCCTCCTGTACCCCCACCACTATTTTAGGTTGGTAACCCCGCCTTCCCCCTCCAACATCATGTATGGAAGTGAATTCGGGATATAGTATACAACTTATCCCAATAACCATATGAATTCATATTAATTACATTTTTACCAACTTGAGGCTCCTCAAGCTCTACTCAAAATTTTGATAATCCGCCATTTTGAATCCATTTTGATCCAAATTCAAGAGGTCATATTGTGGTCACCAACTAACCTCACACACAAAATTTGACCTTTAACTTGATTTGGTGGGAGATATGGAAGATTCAAGAAATTTCATGACTCAAAACTTCCTCAAAAAGCCGTTTTTTGATCTAACTCCTCTCAATATGCACTCAAGAAGCTGAAATTTGGATATGTTAGTATCCGTGACTCACTCTTTCATATGAAATCAAAAACGAAAAATTTGAGCTATTTGCCCCTTCTCCAGCCCCCCTCAAAATTTGAGTGATCCGTCATTTTGAAATTTATCGAAAAAACAAAAAAACTATTTTTGCGCATTTTCAAGAAGAGTCTCTCACCAATTTTATGAATACTCGCCGGCGCTACGCCTGGGGAAAAAAAATATATATATACCAAAAAGTTAGACATTTGCGAAATGATTACAAATAGTCTGAAACGCAAAGATTTGAAGACCCCACCCTCTCCCGACGTTCCCTTCCCAAATCAGGTAGGCTGTAATAGCTATCGTTTTGTTAAAAACTCAGCTAAAAAGAAATTGACAACACATAACGTCAAAAAGGACATATAATGATTTGAAAATATCCAAATATGCCATTTTCAACATTGTGTTGCGAAAAAAATTCAAATTTTTACATTTAATGTCGTTTTTGACATATGTTGTGGTATGCGGGTTTTAACTCGAATTTATTTAACTAATATGTATTTTCCTCAACACGGTTTTCCTCCTCCAGCGTAAAACCTTAAAATCAGTCGTCCTCAGTTTGAACGTTAAGCTCATAGTTCCGTGGTACGTTTATATTGGTACTTCCATTGATCACACGAGACACGAATCGACAGATTACTCGATCACCAGACGGCGTGACGTTTGCTCGAATCATCGTCGGTCACGTGCGATTAATTACGAAGGACGAAGAGGAAGAGTGTAAAATGGGTGAAAATAGTACTATCGAAGTTGCAAGTTCAAGGTGAACATTCGAGCGGTGTAATCGCAACGTCATTGTTTTGCTAGGCTTTTCGCGAATGATGACCCTATCGAATGAATGGGCGTGTAGAGCCTATATACGAATCGAAGGCGAGACTAAGAGACTTTCTTAAAACACCATGTGGGTGTTTATGTAATACGATCTGTGTACGAGTGGGTGTCGCGTTGCATCTCAAGACTTTTTCTTCTTCGGGCCACTTATCGATAAATTTGCGTATATTGTTTCAGTTGACCCCGGTCGGAGAAACCATATTCAAAGATATCAAAGCGATAGATGCGGATGCCGGTGTGAACGGATTGGTGGATTATTTCGTGGTACCCGGTAACAGTCAAGATCTCGGTAGTACGAATGGAGTTGGTAAAGATCGCGTTAGCGTTGCCGACGGGTACGGATTTTTCGCCATCAATTCGCCGCATCAGGGACAGGTGATCGTGAACCGGAGCTTAGATTATGAGAGAACTCAACGTTACTTGGTGACCATCGTCGCATCGGTGAGTATTGCTTGGTAATTTTATTTTCGTACGGAAACGATGTACTGGGATGTGGCTCGGCGTGTGATTTAATTTTCGAGAGTTGAATTTCGTAACGTTTTAAAAAATGGTTATCACGAGATCGCAGTCCAAAAGATTACCCTCTAGTTGTAGAGAATCGTTGACCAACTTGGCCTATGACGAACGTAGATCTAGAATGGTACCGGCTAATCGTACCGAATCGTATACCAATTTGACCTCCGATGGACGAAGATCTAGGATAGTATCTACGTGTCGTCGAGAATCGTACGACAGTTACGCCTCCGATGAACGCAGATCCAAGATAATACCGTCGACTCGTAAAGAATCGCTCGGCAGTTTGATCTCCGAACGACGTAGAAACGATAGAAGGATCTCACTGGGCGCTCAGAGGGTTGCGGTCGACGACGACGATAATCGTAGCTGGAGGGATACTCTTTGCGTACACAAACCTTTCGAAGTGGTTGCGAATAGAACTTCTCGAGATGACGTACCCCTTCCGAAGTGCACGTGTTATTTGGTGAAATTGAAAATGGACGATTTAACCAATTTAAGACAAGTCGTTGGCCACGACTATCCAAAATGGAGTATAGGTTTGGCGTTATTCAGCCTCGGTTGCGTCGTAACGATGATCGGTTTCGCCATGTTTTCCTCCATTTCGACTTCGTACAGCTTGCCCGAACCGACGATTTCGAAGAGCCGAACCACTTGGCTCACTCATTTGGTAAAATATGTTCGGCATATGGTCACGTAATCGTATTCTAATATCGTTGATGAGAATTGTTGTAAATGTACGAAAATAAATCGTATTTTTGCTTCCGCTTTTCCTCCTTCTCGCTGATTCGATGACCTTGCCACAGGTATTGCCTGCAGTTGCCAAAACGACGACGAGTATTTTCGAAGTTCCGTTCGTTGATTACGTCCGACCATAAACGGTACGCCAGCGTATAAGGAAGACTCGTGTAAACGTCGTTTGTCATCTACGGAATAACGAGGAGACGAGGAAACGTTTGCGATCGTGTAACGCGAACAATAGATCGATAAAATATGTATTTTCGACATCGACCGCATTTGGTGGCATCCTCGCGTATTTTTCATTTGGCGCGTTTCACGGTCGACTGCATGATTGCACGTGCAACAATGGACGTTGCGCGTTGATGGCTTTCCCGTTAGTCATTTTTTTTAAGGAAATGCACACGTTCGTGGTTGTTCTGTCGTTCTGTACCTAGGCTACGAGTTAGGTGACTTATAACCAAGAGTAGTGACTAGTGACCAAATCGTTACTCTTTGCAGATTCGTATCTGTTGCATAACGATTTTTTGTTCGCGGAGTAAGCTAGCGAATTTCTAGATTCATTTTTTTTCTTTGCGAAATTGCAAATGAAATAGAATTTCCTACTATGGATGGACGTATGCTGATGGGTTTTTTTATCATTATTATCAAGGATTTCCTCAACTCGGTGGTATTTTTATAACACGAATTACCAATTAGAAACGACACGAAGAAATATTTGACGTTATCAATAATAATAAAATTATGCAATAAGTCGCCACGTTTAAATGCAGTTTTAATGCCTCGCTCGATAAAATGGCCACTAAAGTAATACGCTGTTATCTTACACGTATACAAATACTGAATACTAGATTATTAGGCAACGGGATGTAAATACATTATCCAATGCCGGAGGTGTAGTGAACGAATATTTATACCTATTTGTTATTACGTAGCGTTGGTAATTAATTAACTAATACTAACGACGATGATTCGATTTGATTTATGGCGATTTTTTCGAACGTTATTTGGAATTATTGTTTAATGTGGAAAATCAAAATGTGGGATAGGTATTGAAGAGTGATTATGATTTACGATGTATCTGTGTTATTTTAAATACGCTAATTCGGATTAACAAAAAAAATGTAACCAGCCATGTTGCGTTACTGGAAGTGAGTTTTTGATGGTGACATGTTCATTGTTCAGAGTAGCAGATAATGATGTTAATCTGTTCGAGACTGCACTAACAATTGAGGAACTGAGAATCAAAACTCACTTTTGCCAAGTAGCTTGATTTTCGATAAACTGTAAAATAAGTTTGAAACAGGATTCTGCGTTATTTTGGACACCTTCAGAGGTTTTCAATATTGCAGTAGGTTTATAAACAACAATAAAATTTTTTGGTAAATGCGAGTTTTGATTCTTATTTTTTTATGTTGAATGCATTCTATATGGAAAAAAAACGTAAGCAGCCATGCCGCATTACCGGAGCTGAGTTTTTAACTGGGGCTTGTTTTGATTTAGTAATAACCTTGCTTAACCGTTCATCACTACAGGCCACACCCAATATCAAGTCTGAAAACCCCTACCCTATCCTTTCCAAAAACACCTAAGAAATTCAATTTGGCACAAATGTAGTATTTCTTGCCATGAAATAATCATGCGAACACATATTTCTCAAATTATAACTATTTGAGGGTCCTCAAATTTTCTTCAAATTTTGTAAATCCGCCATTTTGGATCCATTTTGACTCAAATTTAAGTGGTTATATTCTGGTCACAAACTAATCCTACACACAAAGTTTGACCATTCTAGGCCGATTTGGTGATGAGATATGGAAGATTCATGAAATTTCCTGCAGCAATTTCCCCTCCAAAAGCCGTTTTTTGCTCTAACTCCCCTCCAAAATCACTGAGGAAGCTAAAATCAAAATACGTTTGTCACTTGGGCTCATTTTATCATATGACACAGCAATAAAAAATTTTCGACCCTCCTGTACCCCACCACTATTTTAGGTTGGTAACCCCGCCTTCCCCCTCCAACATCATGTATGGAAGTGAATTCGGGATATAGTATACAACTTATCCCCAATAACCATATGAATTCATATTAATTACATTTTTACCAACTTGAGGCTCCTCAAGCTCTACTCAAAATTTTGATAATCCGCCATTTTGAATCCATTTTGATCCAAATTCAAGAGGTCATATTGTGGTCACCAACTAACCTCACACACAAAATTTGACCTCTTTAACTTGATTTGGTGGGGAGATATGGAAGATTCAAGAAATTTCATGACTCAAAACTTCCTCAAAAAGCCGTTTTTTGATCTAACTCCTCTCAATATGCACTCAAGAAGCTGAAATTTGGATATGTTAGTATCCGTGACTCACTCTTTCATATGAAATCAAAAACGAAAAATTTGAGCTATTTGCCCCTTCTCCAGCCCCCTCAAAATTTGAGTGATCCGTCATTTTGAAATTTATCGAAAAAACAAAAAAACTATTTTTGCGCATTTTCAAGAAGAGTCTCTCACCAAATTTTGAGCGAATTTTATGAATACTCGCCGGCGCTACGCGTGGGGGAAAAAATATATATATACCAAAAAGTTAGACATTTGCGAAATGATTACAAATGGTCTGAAACGCAAAGATTTGAAGACCCCACCCTCTCCCGACGTTCCCTTCCCAAATCAGGTAGGCTGTAATAGCTATCGTTTTGTTAAAAACTCAGCTAAAAATGTGAGTTTTGATTTTTATATTATTATTTAACAAATTTATAATAGCGAATTGTAAGAAATAATGGTAGGGGAAAGGAACGTCAACTATGTTAGATATAGGTCTTGAAATACTCTATAAGAATACATCATAAAACGCAAATCAATTTCTTTGGCAAAAATGAATTTTGATTCTCACCTCCTTAATTAGTATCTTTCCAAAAATATCTTAAAATTTGTATTTAACATGTGTGGTTAGTGTGGTCTTGAACCGACGTTCCCAGCGCCGGATTAAGGTATTTTGCCTCCTCAGATCAATTTTACTCAGACCCCCCGCCCTCGCAGAAAAACACTATTGGTTTTTGGAAAAACTAATAGTTTTACTATTCGTATTACTACTGAACTAATAGTACAATTCATGAATGAATAGTGTGACTAGAAGTGATGATGAAACTTTAGAAATAGCGCTATAGTAGTAAAAATGAAACACTACTAGTATCACTAATAGTAGTACTAAAAGTATTGAAAGTAGTAGTGGCACTATTAGTAGTTATCATAAAACACCACTAATATCCCAATTGTATCACTAAAAGTGTTGATAGTAGTAGTGGCACTATTAGTAGTGGTCATAAAACACTACTAATATCCCTATCTAGTCGATTTTCAAACTATGTCGAATAGTTTCGACATTTTAAAAGAAATTAATGTGATATAGTTTTATTTTTGGGGCACGGAATTATACAAAATTTGTAGCTGAAGTTTCCATGCACATTTTAAGCCCTTTTCTACTTTGTTTAACTCTATTTTTAATTAATTTTTACTTGGATTAAGTTTTCCAACGCTTCTCGCTGATAAAGTGACGCGCTAGATAATATATAAGGAAGTCCATAACAACTCTATGATATATGAAAATAACACTCTCGTAGAAAAGCACTATTGGTAAGTATTAGTGAAGCTTCACTAACAGTTTTTTGGTCCAATAGGTTACTTTTAGTTTTGTGGTTGTTCACTATTAGAGTACTTCGAGTGATATTTACACGTGTAATACTGCTAATGCATATCAGTATCACTTGTAGTACACAGAACTATAAAAGTAAACTATTGGACGAAAAAAATATTAGTGAAATTTCACTAATAGTTACCATGTAGTGTTTTTCTACAAGGGCCCCCACCTCGCCAAAAATCAAACATACATCGATAATTCATTTTATTTTCCAAAAAAGAAAGTAAGCAGCCATGTCGCATTCCTGGAGCTGAGTTTTCAACTGGGACAGGTTTATAAATAACATTTCTAACCTCTTTATGCTTACAGACTACGCCCAATTACTAGTCTTTTTTTGGCGGGAATTTCTTCTATCATTTGACTGGGAACTTCTTGTGGCATACATGGCAATTTCGATTAATTTAATGTTAAGAACTTGAGATGATGAAAAATATCAATTTTTTTACAAATAGGTCACTCTAATATCATTCACTCTTTTATTCTGACTAAAACCCCACCTCGTACCTGCTTCACCTGCAGTACAGTCTTAACTATAGTTCATATTCTTATTTCGTGTACCAAATATAATTCAGTCCACATCAAACAAAATTTTTCAGCTTCTCTACCCACTATCCTATAAAATAATCCCGCCTCCATGAATAAAATTTTTACCTTACTTTTTTTTAAACAACTCGTGTCCCCAAAATAATTTCAGTGCCTCTAGCCTCGTGGCTGTGCATGACACTTCAAAGTAAATACAAAGTATTTTAGCCGAGTTCTCAACTTGAAAACGACAGCTATTATATAGCCTACCTGATTTGGGGAGGGTTGGGGTTTGTTTGCGTTTCAGACCATTTATAATCGTCTGACGAATGTCCGGCAGGGAATTCATGAAATTCTCTTAAAACTTGACGAGAGAGTCTTCTTGAAATTGCAAAAAAGTACCTTTTTTGATTTTTCGATACAATTCAAAATGGCGGATCACTCAAATTTTAAGGGAGGCCGGAGAAAGGGCAGATTGCTCAAATTTCTTGTTTTTGACCTCATATGGGAGAGTGAGTTGTGGACATCAAGGTATCCAAATTTCACCATCTTAAATGCATTTGGAGGGTAGTTAGAGCAGAAAACAGCTTTTTGAGGAAGTCTTGAGTTATGAAATTTCTTGAATACATCATCTCTCCTCACCAAATCAACCTAGAAATGTCATATTTTGTACGTAGGGTTAGTTGGTGATCAGAGTATGACCTCTTGAATTTGGTTCAAAATGGATCCAAAATGGCGGACTATCAAAGTTTGAGTAGAACTTGAGTAGCCTCAAATTAGTAAAAATGTAATTAATATGAACTCATATGTTTATTGAAGATGAAACGTATACAATATTTCAATTGTCCTTCATACATAATGTTGGGGGGGAGGAGGGATTGCCGACCTTGACTTCGTGATCGAAATTTTTGAGACTATAAAGAATTTCTAATGCTATTCAAAATTTAAATGAGCTGCTATTTTGATTGGAATAAAAAATCTGGCAAATTTACGTAAAGAGTAAGATTATTCGAAAAAATGATATTTTTCACATTTTCCATTAATACGAACAATAGTTTCGTACAGAGCGTACCTTTCTAATCTCCCTGTTGCAAGATATAGCAGGTATTGTTTGTTCATCCGGTAAGGGTAGCAAAGCCATGATAGGTTTAATGGGGTAGTTTGATTTCCTCAGATCTTTGGCGTCAGTCCATCAGTGTTACCAGTCTGATAATTGATGATTTGAATTACAATTTTTTTCAATAGTAGTTACCTCGTGACTTTTTTATAAAAAATTTTCAGATTTTAGTCCTTTAGGTGTAACTTTTCGTATTATTGCAGTATTCTTCTAAAACATCTTATAGTGAATACTTGAAAGGAATTTGGAAAAAAATTGTTAAAAAACTGAAAACTTCTTCAAAAATGAATAAAATATTGGAAAATTACTAGAATGAGACAAATGTTGAAAAACTGAATGAAAAATTTAAGAAAAGAATGAAATAATCAAAAATAGTGAAAAATGTCCAACAATTGAAAATAAATGAAACATAAGTTTAAAAATAAGAAAAACAAGTTTTAGAGATTGTATTGTTGAAAATGAAAAAAAAAAATCGAAAAAAATCCTAAAATATCGTTCTGTTTTTCGAGAAATTTAATTCGTGCTCCAGAATCTGATTCTCTTCCGCGTCTTTGGGTTGAATTTCTTTAAAGAAAAACAAAATTGCTCATAATTAAATTGCCCAAAAATGAATAAAATATCGAAAAATTGAAATGAAGTCAAAAAATGTGAAAAATTCCTGAAAAAGTTGAAAAAACTGGCCGCGTAAAAAATCGATTGAAGAAATTAAATCAGATGCTCGAAGTAAAGGTATCGATTGTCTGAATGGAAATAGATTGATTAGTTTAATGTAAACAAATACTGAAAGCTCGAATTCTGTTTATTTATTTATTCACTTGTAGTGCATTCCAAAGAGCCTGTAGAAAGTCGTATGTTACGAAAATATTAAAGATTAATCAATATTTGAATCCAAGCTGGATCTAAGAGATTGACTTCGCTTGACTTGAATTGCTTTAGCTTGCTACACGAAACGCATGAAATCATTTCATTATTTCGAATTTTTATAAAAAAAAAAATAATAATAATAAATAAGGATTATTAATTAATTGCAATCATTATCAATCTAATAATCAAACATTATTTTCGGATGCTTTTTGATCGTTTCGAAATTGGGAAATGGATGAACTTCCGTTGAAGCGAATTCCTAAATATACATATTTTTAGTCGGTCGACTAAATTTATCTTAATGGTGCGCCAGAAAACGCGAATCCTTATCTAATTAACCAATTCCTTGACCCAAATGGCAAACGAACAATTCGTCCATTACGGTTACCATTGTTATCGTGGAATATTAAAAATAAATAAATTGGGAAAAATCACTGGTCGTTTGACGCGGAACGAATAGCGAAGGGGGCAAATTATGGTGGTATTTTCCCTTGGCACACGTTCGTTAATTAAAATTCACGAGGCGACGGCGATATTTCAACTTGAGACGTCTGCTGCGTTCAATGTATGAGTAAGATTTTGAGTAACGTGCTATGTTGCTGGGTCGCGGTTCGTTAATTACGTTGTAAAATTCATTTTCTTCACCGATGAATCGGAATTTATTCACTATGACGGTGGAATTAGGTACGCCGCTGTGTGTATTTTTTCCCTTTTCAATTAATACACCAGATTGGTATAATGAGTGTTTAAAGGTTTGTGGGAGTAAACAATGTTGCTTCCCTTTTGATATTGCGTACTCATGGTAGCGCGCCACCGCCAACACCGGAAGCCGAATTATTCCGGACGGTCGACGAGGTACGTGTAGTTCCCAAACATCGACGTGACGGGTACGGGTTGCTTGAAAACGATCGCTGAGGCAACATGTTGTCGCGTGGAGAAAGCTTCGCCACGGGGTTGGATAGCGCGAAAATAGCCTTAGGCGGGTGTAATATATGGGCGATGAAAACAATGTAAATTATGGTCGGCGAATTAGTCAACGAGACTGATGTCACGAGTAGGTGTAGCGGTACGTGATTTCATATGCCGAACGTGTCCGCGGTGCGATTTATTCGAAGTGATGTCATTCGTTGATTTGCGATGACTATGTATGCGACAAAGCGATTTCTGCGCTTTAACGGTCCGATTGAAAGCGAATCTCGAAAATGCGGCTAATTATACGGCGTACGAGGATACACGTGTTGGTAATAAAGTAGATGTTGAGTCAATTCGCATCATTTTAGTTATCGGGGAGTGAAACGAAGGGGCGTTTCGTTTAGGATTAGTGAGAACTGAAGTGTCGTTTATCGAAGAATTTTGCTTTGTGAAGACCAAGATGCGCCGATGAAGAAGCATACCTGTAGCCAAAGAGAGAGGCTTAAAAGGTGAGCAATAGAGCATACTTCAAAAAAATTTGAGCCCATCTAAAATTTTGTATTCAATACAAAAGTACCCACGGACAAGAAACGAAGAAGTCGACATTTTCAAATAATAGTGCAGTATTGAAATCAAATTCAACACATTACCTATTCAAAAAAGAATAGAGATTCTCCTTGAGATCTGAAATCAAATTGAACCCTGATGAAAAATAGGACTCCTAAACCACCTCAAAAGTCTAGGACAATATCCTCAGTTTTACATCAGAAAATCTATTGGGGGGTTGGAGAAGCCAAGTATCTCCGGAGATGAAATGTTAATCTTTTGCCAGGTCCTCAAAACATTTTTTCTCCTCAGAAGTCTCTTTCATTACGTTGTGGACATATTAGTTGCATATCTTGCTGTAAGTGCGAGGACTTTTTCCACTTCTCCAAGAGTCTCTTTTAGAATATCCACAGGACATTGACTACCTATCATGCAGGAGATTGTGAGGACCAGCTTGTATTTTACCTAATGACAGATTTACCCATGATACCAAATACAATGATGTTTAATTATGGACTAGCATGATTAGTGAGACCAAGAAGTATGGCACATCCCAATTTCAACTTTCCAGATGCATTTGGATAGCATATGTATGTGTGCGCCAACAGTTATTAAAAAATTCAGCTCCAGTAGTGTGGCATGGTTGCTTACGTGTGAGAAAAACTTCCATTGTTGAAAAATATAGCTATAACTTTTTAGTTCAGAAAAGGGACATATGATATTTCTTCGTATTAGATTAGAAAAAATTCAAATAAATAAATAAGAAATTTAAATTAATTAAAAAAACTAAAAACAAAACAAAATAGTTTTTTCAAATTGAGAAAGAATCATCGATAATGCTTTTTTATTGAGAAATTCATGTGTGGAAATGTAATGAAAAATTGGCATAAATCTAAATTTAAAAAATTGAATTGAATAAATTCAAATAAAAATGAGTAGACATTTTTTCAGTTGAAAAACTTTTTTTTTTGAATAAAGAATCTTGATGAATTTAAAGAAGCGTATTTTTTAAATTAAAAAACACTTTTTTGTTTTAAATTGAAAAAAAGAAAATTAAGCTTTTTCCTGAAATGCTACTTTTTCTTTAGAATCTGAACAAACTCGTCCTCTCAATGTATCTAACCTTAACTGCAGTATACGCCAAATAAACAATAAAAAAAGGAGTACAATTAAATAAAAATAAACAAATTTGTTTGAATAAAACAAATTTTTTTTAGTTGGAAAATAAGTTGAAGCCAATAAATTATTTTTCAAATTAAAAAATATTATTCATTAAAAGATATGGAGTAAAAAAAGAACAAATCATTCATGTTTTACTAAAGTAATTAAATTAAAAAATGATAATAATAATAATGTTACCTAAAAAAATAAAATAATTTAGCTTTTCAGGGGAAAGCTTAGTTCTTTCATTCTTAAATTTAGAGCAAAAAACTGTTTTTCTAATCTTAAACATACGCTTGTTTACATTTATCAAGACCTTTTATTTTAAAACAAAAAAAAAAAAGTTTTTCAATTAAAAAATAACTCATTTTTATTTGTTGAATTAATTGAGACATTTTTTTTCTTTTACTTAGGTTTATGATGAGTTATCATTTCAATTCCACTCATGAATTTCTTAATGATAAAAAGTTATTGATAATTTTTTATCAATTTGAAGAAACTATTTTTTTATTTTTTTATTTTTTATTTTTTGTACGTAAATTTAAATTATTTCTTAATATTTATTTATTTCAATTTTTTTCATAACCAAAATTATTGTGAACGAATATTTTTTCAAGTAAATAAATATGTTTCTTCAATTGTGTGGAATTGAAAAACAATTAATTAAAAATAAACAAGGAAATATTCTCTTGGTAAAAATTTTTTAAATTGAAAAATAATTGTAAACAAGTTGAGTAAAAATTAACGAGCAATTTTTTGATTTAAAAAAAAATAATAATAAAAATAATATTATTAAAGTAGTTAATTAAGAAAATAATGGCAAAATATTTTTTAGATTGAAGAACTTCTTGATTGATTTGCGAAAGTCTAGTTTGAATTGGTAAACAATTTTTTTAAGTAGCTGTTATAAAAAGCATTTTTTTTCACTTCATTTCGTAAAAAAAAAATTAAAAAATAAATGATATGATGAATATGAATTTATAACCCAAATTAAATGAAGAAATTTTAATTTGAGAAAAAGTTGACGCAGACAAAGTATATTTTCTTTTATGGAAAAGCTTCGTTTTTCATGAAAAGTAGTTGAGTGAAAATAAGTAAATTTTTTTTGTTAAAAAAAATGCAAATTTTTAGTTTAAAAAAAAAATGTACAGCTAATTGAAAAAATATAAATGAAGATGAACAAATATTTTATTTTCGTTAGAAAAAAAAAACAAAAACATGTATTTTTAAAATGATAAAAAAAAATGTAAACACGTTTTTCAAACAAAAAGAGAAAAAACAATCTTATCAATTGAAAATATTTTTTGATTTAAGGGGACACTTCATGTTTACATTTTGATGAGACGTTTTTGAACGAACTTGTGCGATTTTAATGATCGTTCAAGATCTGAATACACTAAAGAGTTGAACGTATAGCGAACGATTTCGACCATTCCAACAAACATTTCCAATTTTTGATCAGTTTTTTCTCGATGGAAATTCAACTTTTTCCAATTTCTTTTTTTAACTAGCTTTTTAGAATTAGATTAAGACCTGTATTTCAACAAATTTTCGATACGTCATTTCTAAAACGAGTAACTGACGTGTACAATTTTCCCATATCTCGCGAACTCTTGCCCATTTAACTCTTCTTAAATCAAAAGGGAAGGAAATATTCGAAAATATCTCAAAAGTCAGGTCTGCGTAAAATATTAATAAATATAATAAAACTGGTCGCAATAAATTATATTGGGTTTTCAGGGAGAAATAACCGATTGAAGTTGACGTTCAAAACGAACCTCTTCTTGTTAAAATGTAAACAAAGAGTATAGCTTTAAAAAAAATTCTCATTGAAAAAAATTATTCTTCAAATAAATCCATCACCAATTGTGTGGTTGCGAATGAATATTTTATCTAAAATAATTTGATTTTTAATTTGATATTTAGATATAATTTTTACTTGATTTTTTCATGAGTTTAATTTTTTTTTCTTCTTCTTCGTCTTTTGTCCATTTACGTGCCTTATACTGCAACTGAGGCCAGAGGCACGGATGGATAATTTTTAGATTTCGGAAAGGAGTTTGCTAGATTTTAGAAAATTTAGGAAATTTGTAATTGTGGTTTGTTTATTACTAAGTAGGGATTGTATGATAGGTGGAAGGTTAAATTGTAAGCGTTGATTTTTATAAATTGGACAGTCTATGAGAAGGTGGTGAACTGTTAATGGGTTTCATTTTGTGTACTAACGTTGTATTTTCCAAGCAAGTTTGTATAATCTTTAAATTTTGTTGAATAATTTCAATTGCTTTTTATTACGAGTATTATTATTATTATTGTTAATGTCGTATACAAATAAATAGCCACTGAGGCTAGAGGCATGTCCTCATAGTTTTAAACCTGTTCAAGGAGGCTAAATGAGGTGACAAAGCTGAAAAAAGGCTGAATGGGGGATTCTGAATCTCTCAGGAGATCAGAGTGGTATTCGAGTAGAAGAAGCCGTCATCTATTAGTATTATATTTTGGGCCTTCTAGGAAAACATGTTTCACTGTCAGCTTGGTAGAGCGCTGAGAAATAAAGTGAGAATGAGTCAGGGCACAATGACCTATACGAAGTCTACAAAGAGATAGGTTGCATTGAGTACTCGGTGTTTCTTCTATTTCTGAAACTTTTCGAATGAGTTGAAATTTTAATTATTTTATTAATATCTTTGCTATTTATTTTTCATTGGCTAAACGAACTCATCTGGATGTTTGTTACTTTATAAGTAGCTAAGATTATTTTTACTCTATCCGAAACATGAAAGATTTTCGCATCTTGTCTTCCTCGCACCCCCTTCCCCTCGATAAATTTATTCCCTCTTTGGTACGATATTTGGGAAAATACGAGCACGCGATGGTAAAATTTGGGGAACTCGCTGCGTCGACCTATCGCAGCTTGTCAACATGGAATTCGACGATAAGCAAACACCCGAGTCGACCTTGTGCCAATTTGTTTTGAAAATTTATCGTCTATACGATACCGGGTTCGGGTTATATTTGCCATCACGAACGCATATAGACGAAACGTTTTATCGTCAACTGTTAAGTTAATTATTGCGGAACGCGTAATAGACTCGATGTACGAGCTGACGATACCTGTTGACGAGCGTCGCTCGCACCTTATTCAGCTCCGATGAATGGCGCGTTTGGGAAATAACTCAATGAGTTTTACGAGCATCGGCCGAAAACATCGAGTGGAAAAACATACAGGAGGTGTTTACATTTGGTCGAAATTTCGCTTTCAATCGGACGCAATTTCCGGTACCGTGTGGCATCGGCGGAAAAAAAATTCCGCGTATGTGTATGTAATCCAGGTCAATCGAAAAAGCACGTGAATAAGAGCACCGTGTAAACTGTAAAGCTGTAACGCAACTCGAGGTATCACTGGAAATCTCGTCGCGTATAACAATGAATAATAATAGTAGCGCGTACACCTGTATGTGTACTATGCGCCGGCTGATGAGCGAGGAGCGGGGCTTCGATGGAGTTCGTATCTGCGGTAATGTGGTTCAGGTATACGGGCTGCGCCGCTAAGTCAGTGTACGCGTTCGCGGTGTTCGAGACGGAGCCGGTTTTGAAAAAAATACGTTGTCTGTGCGCGACTCGTTATCTGGATTATTTTGTGTTTCGCGTAATATGTGTAACGCCTTGGTACGGCGAAATGGTGAGATATTGGATGGTGGTAATTTTCGGCTGTTTGAGCGCTCTTGCGGATACGGGTTCGAGTTGGCCGCAACGTCTTCCATACGGTAATGGTAACTGGCAGGTGAGTACAAATTAACAGAAACAGACAGCCGAGTACCAAGGACGTAGACGTTAGATCTTATCGGTATTTTTAATTGGCCTCTTACGAGCTAAAATCCTCTTGTACGCGAGTCGATGAATCATGGTCTGCGGACTCCAATGTAGCCGCTGAATTCGATAATAACTCACGTGCCCACGCCGGTCGCCCAATATAAAAGAAATCGCTCGATTTGATAATTTTTGCATAATCGTAATTCGAACGCGTTGCCTGCGCGACACTATCGAAGACCAGCGATTCGCCTACCTGCTTGGCTTTTGTTAAAATCCCATCAGTTTTAGCCGCAGGACGTTCTTACGTTATATGCGGTCCTACGTGAGTGAACTATTGTCAAGCTAGCTCCAACCGTCGTCCGTCGAGTGGATGCATTGTTGGTTTTTTTCTTTTCGAACGAGTTTCCTATACAGTCGAGCGAATGAGATTTTTTTCGTCCAAGGCGTTCGAATCGAACGCGCGAAAATTTCTATAGGAAAATTCGTACGCCGTATAATGGGGGCACACGCCTCTCGCTTATCACATTATACACACGACCTTCTGCTAAACGAACTTTCCATTCCGCTCCCTTGGAAAGTTATCACTTCTTAATGTCCGTATTGCATAAGCGGTCAACAAAAGTCCATTTTTATTCATTAAATAACCGTTACGAGGTCTCAGCGGTCTTCGATATGTTGTACGAATTTATATATAGAGTATCATGTCCTATGGGTACCTTTACTATGTTCTCGCCCAGTCTATAATGGAGGAAAAAAACCTCATTTCTCGGTATCAATAAATATAAGAATTACGAGGCAAATCTTTTGTAACATCAGTAACGCTTCATGATTCATTAACGCAAGTGTTAACCTTCTCGAGTCGAACGTTTGATTTCGGACGATGGTGTGAATTGAACACGTAGTCGTACATGTCTCGGGTGTATGATCGGTGTAATTTTTCCTCCAGAATGCCGGATAAGGAGAAATTCGAGCCTGATGTAATTTCGCATATTGGTGAATTTATTAGCTGGTAATTGGAATGGCTCTCATTCGCGATTATATTTAACGTTCTATTGTGGGAAATAATGGCAAAAAATAGAAGTAAGTGGAGAAGGAGAGTGGGGTAATAATGAGATATTTGAGTTTCCTACAGTAGTTCCAATTTGGAGTTGTGTTTATAGATATATTTTTAAAATTAAATTTAAATTTCATCAGATGCGGTGTTATTTAACACGATGGATATAATACGGATGAAATAATTGGGGGGAAGGGTCTTCAAATCTTTGTGTTTCAAACTAAGATTATACGAATTTGAAAACCAAGTTAAACCATTTTGCTGGCTAATAAGATTAATGAAGACTTCGAGGAGACTTCAACTCGCGTATGGTACATTAGTGCTGGTGTTTCTTTAAGGTGCGTCCACACGAGGATGATCAGCTTGTTCAGCTTGGATGATCGGCCTAGGATGATCATCTGTCGACGTCCACACTTGTTCAGCTTTTTGCCATCTACAGAAGCTATCGGTACACGCATTTCAGGAAAATATGGGAAGAAAAAGTTAACTACTACATTTCGATGGGTCTTTGCGCGATATTCGCCAAACCGAGTCGACCATTACGAGGGATACGTGACAAATGACAACTGGGGGTGGCGAAAAGTGGGGCGACATGAGTAATTTCTACACTATCCGCCACACCCTCCCCCCAAATTGTATCGAATGGCAATTTTGTGGTAAAAAATTCTGAAAATAAATTTTTATTTTTTAATAAAAAAAAAAAATTATATAACAATATTATTAGGTATAAATTTTGTAATCAAAAATAAATTCAGTATTAAAATAATTTTTTATATCCAAAATTAATATTGTATATGAAAAAATTTACAAAAAAAAAAAGTAAAATCATTGTTATGTTTTTAGTTGTGAATTTAGGAAAAAAAATTTGTTACTAATAAATCAATAACATTAAAAAATATATATATTAATAATAAGTTTATTGTTATGTTGAATATTTTGGTAAATACAATATATTGGGGCTCACTCATAGCTACTCATACAAACATTTTTTTTAAATATAAATTAAAATTAACATAATTTTTAGTAAATTTCACGTTGTAAATATTTTAATTTAAAAAAAACTGTCAGATGACTAAAAAAGTCATTTTCCAATTCTAAAATTATTTTCATTTCATTGAAAGCATCTCAACCGAACAGGTTGCTTCTTGGTTCACAGAGATGACAGAATTCTATACCCGTTACCCCAACATTTTTCAACTCTATCCACTGAACTGTTTGCAATTAAATTGGCCCTCATCTATGCTCATGAGTTTTCTATCCAAAAAACCTATCATTTCAGATTCTCTATCAGCACTATTGATTATCCAAAACTATCATTCCAAAAAACAGCACCCCATTTCACAAGATATCGCCCACTTCCTTGCAATAAATTCCGAAAAATCCATAACACTGTGTTGGTCTCCTTCACACAAAAACATACCGCTAAACGAATTGGCAGATTTATGCGCAAAACAATACCTTCACCTTTCTCCCATTCCCAACATCCCTATTCCACTGCCTGACATTAAAATATCTATAAAAAACATATCCAAAACACTCCTCCAAAATTACTGGTCTCAAATTCCCAATTCAAATAAACTAAAATCCATCCGTCACTCCATAAAACCATGGAATTACCCTTCGTCCCTCTCCCGAAGAGACGAAGTGATCCTCACTCGCATACATAACGGGCACTCTCTCCTAACCCATGAACATCTCCTCTCTAACAGCCCTCTCCTGTCTGTGACACTTGCAACGTTTCTGTAACCGTTCACCACATCCTGACCGATTGTACCAAATACCGCTCTCCAAGACACCTATACTTTCCTAATCCAGACCCACCATACATCCATCGGAACAACCCCAATCAAATAACAAAGCTCCTAAAATTTCTACACTCCACATCCCTATACAACCTCATCTAATCCTAAACCATGTAAAATAAAAATAAAAAAGAAAGAAACGCCTCTAGCCTAGAGCTGTACATGGCGTAATTTGATAAAAAAAAAAAAAAATTATATGTGAAATAGTGATAAATTATATTTGGATGAGCGAACGTGGATGATACAGTCGCGTCCACACTATTCATCATCCTTTGAACCGACCGACATCAAGTCGATCGAGGATGAAAGGCTGGTCAGCTTCGTCCAGCTTAATGAGGCTGATCATCCAAACGTCCACCCCACATTCATCTCAGGCTGATCATCCAAGATGAAAGAGGCTGATCATCCTCGTGTGGATCCACCTTTATGTGTTAACGTCCATGTGTGAAAAATTGTCCCCTTGAAGTGACATACAATGTCGATTTTTTTGAAAAGGCACGAAAAGGTTTAGTTTAACCTGTTCCTATACTCGTACTAGTATTACCTGGGTTTCCAGACAATATGTAATCGTTCATGGCCAAGGTCGAGCTTTTTGATATATTTTGCTCGCTGGTAGCGCTGCCTAGTGGCGATGAAAATTGCTCGAAATTTGGTAAAAGACTCTTCATAGAATTACAAAAAAATACTCATTTTGGAATTTTTGATTTACCTCAAAATGGCAACTTACTCAAATTTTGAGGAGTACTGGAGGAGCATTCGAAGCTAAAAAATGTTTGTTTGTGGTTTTATATAGACGAATGATTCGAGGACGCCAACTGCTCCGAATTTCATCTTCTTAAGTGAATTTGGAGGAGAGTTGGAGATGAAAATGTTTTTTTGAGGGAGTTTTGAGTCATGAAATTTCTCGAATCTTCTATACCTCTTCACCAAATCGACCTAGAAAGCTAAAATTTTGTGTGTGGAGTTAGTTCCGGAACAGATTATGAAATCTTAAATTTGGTCAAAACTGAGTCAGAATGGCGTAAAGTCGAAATTTGAGGAAGGCATGAGGAGCCTCAAATAACTTAGACTTGATGAATATGAGGTGATATAATTACTATGGGTGAGAATTAGACTATATCCCAAATTCATTCTCAAACGTCATGTTGGAGGGTAGAGGAGGGGTTAGAGTCCTCATGATGTTGTGTGATTGGCGAAGGAGGGGGGAGGGGCGGTGAATAAAAATGTCAACTATTTCTAATTACGATTTTACATGATAGAGTGAACGAAATGAAACATTGTAAAATTTCATTTTTCCAAGCGTATTTGGGGTAAGAAATTTTGTTGAATCTTCTATGCTTCGCCACCAAATCGACCTAGATAGCTCAAATATTATGTGTAGGCTTAGTTTAGAATTAGAATGCAAAACCTTAAATTTGGTCAAAACTGTGTCAAAATTGCGTAAAGTTAAAATTTGAGGAAGGCTTGAGGGGGCCTTAGATAGCTCAGACTTAATGAATATGAGTTGATACGATTACTAGGAATGAGAATTAGACTGTATCCCATATTCATTCTCAATAACGTAATGTTGCAGGAAAGGACTAGATATGGTATATTGTGGTGGGGAGAGGGGGAGGTAAATGAAAAATGTGACAATTTTTAATTACGATTTTATATGATAGAGTGAGCTAAGCGACTAACATAGTGACATTTCATTTTCCCAAGCGTGTTTGGGGGAAGAAATTTCTCGAATCTTCTACGTATATCTCTCATTGAATCGACGTTTGAAAGCTCAAACATTGTGTGAAAGTTTAGTTTGCGACTAGAACATGAGACCTTGAATTTGATCAAAACTGATCCAAAATGGCGGTAAGTCCAGATTTGAGGAAGGCTTGAGGAGCCTCATATACCTCAAAATTGATGAATATGAGATCATATGATTACAATAGGAATGAGAATTATAGACTATATTCTGAATCTTTCTTCGAAGGTCATTTACGAAGGGAGGGAGAGGAGATAAATGATCGGTTTACGATTTCTTATTACGATTTTATATGGTAGAGTGATCCTAAATGACTCACGTGGTGCTAGTGTGTTCGAGGGAATTTGGAAAAATGGCTTGCGGATGGGAATGAAGTCAGGAAATTTCATGAATCTTCGTGTATCTCTTCGTCACATGTACTTGAAAAGGTGTAATTTCTTTGATAATAGTATATAAACCCTTGAATTTCGATTAAAACGGAACCGAAATGTTGAATTGTTAAAATTTGAGGACCGGTATTCCTGTATGAGCAAGAATTATTCTGGGTGTGGCCTGCGGATATCAAGAAACCATCATCTGCAGACTCGAACCACTACCCATTACAAACTCAGTTCCAGTTATGCGACATGGCTGCTTATACTATTTTTCAAATTTATCATTTATTTTTCATATCTTGAAGTCTTAAGTGATCCATTATATACATTTCTATTTCCTATTTTGAAAGAAACAAAAAACAATCATTGTGTTGAGGTTGATGGAAGGCGAAATGATCTAAAGTGACATTTCAAATGTAGGTACTTTGGTCCTTTGACAAATAATCAAGATGTCAAGAGGCTACTGAAGAGACAAATACAGAATTGCCCCCAATACACTTCGTTGGGTCCCATATTTGAACTTCCACCAACTCGTCCTAAACTTCTCATAGGTAACGAAGTGACTGCTTCTCTGCTTCTTCAATTTATTGAAAAAGACGACCTTTTTTCACTTCTCTAACCCCAACTGATCTGGTGCCTCTATTAGCCAAGTTGCTGTGAATGACACGTTGAATAAAAAGTAAAAAATAAAAATAAAAATTATCAAGAATGAGAGTTACGATTAGAATTGGAATAAAAATTTTTTTTGATGCCTTACGCATGAATCATTTTTAAGACAAGAAACAGAAAAACAAAAATTAATGAAAAAATTATTTGTCGAAAAGTAAATTTTTTCAAAACATTTTTTCGTATTTGGAAATTTGTTGCTTCGATTTAAAAATTTTTTCTGAGCGTTTCATCATCTTTCATTTTTTATATCGATTTTCAAATGTTTTTTCTTTTTTATTTTTCAGATATTTTTATTTTTGAACTTTTTTCCATTTTGAACTAGTTTTAATTACTTTACATATTTTCATTTTTGTTTTTTTCCCCGAGCATTGAAGTTCAAGATTTTGGACTTTTTCTGGTCTATAGAGTATTTATAATGACAGGTCTATGTTCTCATTGGTCATACGTCACGCGTGTAACAACCAATCAGCAAGTTGGAATGTGGTAAATTACCTCGACTAACTTGTAAAATAAAAACACAAATCAGCTGATGATTCAAATCACAAACGAATTTCAGTCGTTCACTGAACACTGAACGATATTGTTTACGAAGGTAGAAATGAAACTACCTACATTTTATCACTTTCTAGCCTTAGATTGGTCATTACGCCTGTAACATTTGACCAATCAGAACCCAGACCAGTTACTGTAACAACTCTATTTAGAAAGTGTGGAAATGAATCTATTTGCTACACTTGCAATATTATTGTCTGACCCCACCCCGTCATCATTTGCATCCTCAAAAGATGTTTCGAATGGTCCAAGCCATATGATATTTTTGCCTATGCGTAAAATTGAAGGGGTAATTAGCGAACGAAAATTGCAACATAAATTATGCACCATTAGTTCTCAAAAAATGTGGTTTCATTTCATATTTCGCATCATATTTTTTTTTCTATTTTAATCATTAAAAAAAAAACGTAAGCAGCCATGCCGCATTACTGGAGCTGAGTTTTTAACTGGGGCTTGTTTTGATTTAGTAATAACCTTGCTTAACCGTTCATGACTACAGGCCACACCCAATACCAAGTCTGAAAACCCCTACCCTATCCTTTCTAAAAACACTTGAGAAGTTGAATTTGGCACAAATGTAGTATTTTTTGCCATGAAATAATCATGCGAACACATATTTCTCAAATTATAACTATTTGAGGGTCCTCAAATTATCTTCAAATCTTGATAATCCCGCATTTTGGATCCATTTTGACTCAAATTTAAGTGGTTATGTTCTGGTCACAAACTAATCCTACACACAAAGTTTGACCATTCTAGGCCGATTTGGTGATGAGATATGGAAGATTCATGAAATTTCCTGCAGCAATTTCCCCTCCAAAAGCCGTTTTTTGCTCTAACTCCCCTCCAAAATCACTGAGGAAGCTAAAATCAAAATACGTTTGTCACTTGGGCTCATTTTATCATATGACACAGCAATAAAAAATTTTCGACCCCTCCTGTACCCCCACCACTATTTTAGGTTGGTAACCCCGCCTTCCCCCTCCAACATCATGTATGGAAGTGAATTCGGGATATAGTATACAACTTATCCCCAATAACCATATGAATTCATATTAATTACATTTTTACCAACTTGAGGCTCCTCAAGCTCTACTCAAAATTTTGATAATCCGCCATTTTGAATCCATTTTGATCCAAATTCAAGAGGTCATATTGTGGTCACCAACTAACCTCACACACAAAATTTGACCTCTTTAACTTGATTTGGTGGGGAGATATGGAAGATTCAAGAAATTTCATGACTCAAAACTTCCTCAAAAAGCCGTTTTTTGATCTAACTCCTCTCAATATGCACTCAAGAAGCTGAAATTTGGATATGTTAGTATCCGTGACTCACTCTTTCATATGAAATCAAAAACGAAAAATTTGAGCTATTTGCCCCTTCTCCAGCCCCCTCAAAATTTGAGTGATCCGCCATTTTGAAATTTATCGAAAAAACAAAAAAACTATTTTTGCGCATTTTCAAGAAGAGTCTCTCACCAAATTTTGAGCGAATTTTATGAATACTCGCCGGCGCTACGCGTGGGGGAAAAAGTATATATATATATATATATATAGTGATCTATGGTCAAAGTGGCATCACTTTGCACATTCCTCAGAAGTGCATCTAATGTCACGTTAACGACACCACAATGGCGAACGGAATGTATAATTTCATAGGTTTTCTTAGAAACAAATTTTTAAAATGATGCCACTTTACCTGTAAACATCAAAAAAATGAGGCTACTACGACCGTAGACCGAAAAAAATTTTTTTGTATGAAAAATAGAATATTAGTGGTAAAGTGGCATCACCCAAATAACCACACCAGTGACGTCATGACATATAGCTGAATCGATGAGCAATGTGATGGTAAAGTGGCATCAAAAAAAAGATGCCACTTTGTAAAAAAGATGCCACTTTACCTGTAGACGACGAAAAATGATGCCACTTTATCCATAGATAAATCTATATATATATATATATATATACCAAAAAGTTGGACATTTGCCAGATGATTACAAATGGTCTGAAACGCAAAGATTTGAAGACCACACCCTCCCCCGACCTTCCCTTCCCAAATCAAATAGGCTGTAATAGCTATCGTTTTGTTAAAAACTCAGCTAAAAATGTATTTACCTATATACTTTTCGATTTGACAAAATAATGGGAAGTTCAGTTTTAAAGGTAGGCAAACTTTTCATGCAATAATTGCTTTTCCATAGGTATTATTTAATGGTTATACTTTTATTTGATGCAGTCCTCGAAAGTTTATTCATATTTGGAACTCTCTGAAATTTTTTAAAATAAAATATAACAGGCATGTTTTACCAACATTTGAATATAAAATCCAAAAAATATTTTACTTTGTCTAATTTCACGAAACTCTTAATAAACGGTTCAACCGAACGATTCGAATAAATTATAAATTTTTTTTTGATTAAAATTCATGAAATCTATATTCGCATAAAATTTAAACATGAAATATGAAGAATTTTGTTATGTTATCGAATTTTATGAAACCGTATAAAATATATTACTTTAGAAATTTCTGCGTGTTGGGAAACCTTTGATAAAAATTTTGGGTATAAAGAAATGACATTCTCTTCTCAAAAATATGTGTTTGAGATATAATAGGTGTCGAAAAAAATTGATAAAATAGACAATTTTGAAAAAAAAAAATTACATTTCAAACCCCTTGTAAAAATTTTTAAATGTAGATGGCCTACTCTTTATGCAAACAAAAAAATTATCAAGTTGTTTAAGCAATAATTTGAAAAAAAATTGACGTTATTGAAAATTTTTCATATTTGGGAACCCCTGATCAATTTCAAAAGGCCAAAATTGATTCCTCAAGGTACAAGAATTAAAGAGAGAGATTCGTTTCTAACAAACTATATTCAATGATGTTAGTTTAAATTCGTCAATCGATAACCCTGGAGTGAGGGGGACAGCGTTACAACCACACGAATTATTTAATATAGTAAAAACAATTCACATGCTAGTGCTGTTAGATTACATAATTAACGATCTACATCATGGTCGAGCGTTGTTTCGAAATAGATGTAATGGACTGTAAAGTAATTTCCTCTCTTTGCCCGGTGCGTCAAATTTTGTCGAAATATTAAATGGTTATTATAGATATTAAGTGGAACTACACTCAAACTGTAACAACTAACAAGTATACCTCATACGTGGACGCGACTATTTACCCAACGCGTTAGGATAATTATCGGCGAAATCGTAGCAATTACATTTGAATAAGAGATGGAGCGGTACGCGGAGACGGTATGTAGTTAATTACCGTCATTAGCATCACAATATATTTATAATACGAAGGTTACGGAAGATAATGTATACTGCAACGGTATTATTTTAAAAACAACGAGGGGGAAAAAAAACAGAACAAAAAATGGCGATTCGCGAAACGGGTCAAGATCGTTGAAATTTTATTGTAAAATTTAATTGACGAGAAATTTTTTCCTACATTTGTTTCAGGATCGAGCGAGAAACCAGTCGGATCGTTTATCGTCCACTACCACGTTGACAGTTAATGTCAAAGACGATGACGATAAAGATCCATCGTTCTACTATCAAGGATGTAATTTACAACGAGATGGATCCTGCTTAAATCCGGAATACTTTGCGACGGTATAACATGGTATTTGGATAGTACTGAGGAAATGCTGTCGGAGATTATATTGGCGCCTTGGTGTTTTTAGGTTTATAGCGGTACGAATTCCGGTGTATTGACCATACTGCCGGAAAAGATACAAGCTATTGATATGGACTCGTTGGATTATCCGATCGAGTATGGTTTTAGGAGTGGATCGCCATCTTCGTATTCTTACTTTTTCAATATCGATTCTGATACAGGAATCGTAAGGCAGATGAGACCGGTTGATGTATCGCAGACGAAAAGATTCGATATAATCGTGCAAGTGAGTTGAGCTCGGTGACTAAGCGTATTCTGGCGTCCACGTCGAGTTTCTCATAAATCATGTAAATGTCGCCGCGGCTTCGTTATGTAACCTTGATAATGAAAACGAAAATTGTTCGAGGATTGTGATGTGCGGACATCGGACAGTGATTGATAATGGCGGTTTTATGTTTTGGGGCATCTATCGCGTGTGGTTTTCTTCTTTAAGGCGATGTTGGGGCGAAACGTCATTTATGGTGAATAGTATTGAGCACGTGAAAGAGCACGACTGTTAATGAACCGAGATGAATGTTGTTATATTTGTAGCCCAGAAACCTTAAGGTTTAAAATAGAAAAATTACTGAACAAGCTAAGAATAGTTTCAAATTGTATAAAGTGGTGCACCAATATCATAGCTTAATTTTTAGCGTATATAATTTTCTATTCGATGATATCAATATTGTTATGTTTTCATAACCAGTAACGATGAAAATTTGTGGCACATTACCTACGCCATATAGCAAATAACGATAATATGAATATTGAATAAAAAATCCTCATTCCATAATTTACTTAAACACAACCCCAACAGACTGATTACTGAACAAGTGTCAAATGATAAGTGAATACTTGACTTTGAATGATTATACAGCAATAAACAATGATATAAGAATGTTTATATTTTGGAAAGGAAATTTTATTGTCTAAAAAAAGTTATTACGAATTTTCTTTTGAATGTCCTTACTTTCTTGTAAATTGGAAAAACGAAATTGCTTCCGTTTAAATCAATGTTAAATTTTGCTCATTTTCACCTTTTCAGAGGTTCCACTGAAATCCGCTAGAGGTCAACTCTTTCGATCCCCGGCCCGATTGTTTTTCAAAATACCCAAAATAAAAATGAAAAAAGCTCAGACCGCTAAATTTTGAACAAAAATAGCTAAAACTTTTTTAGTCTTAATAAACAAAATAAAACTTCTCGGATTGCACAAAAATATTTTTTTTTTTGGTTGAAAATGTCTGATTTTTCAAGAGTTGAAAATTCATTGCAAAATTCAACTCTTCCTGAAAATCACAAAAATTGTTATTTTTTTATTTACCTCAAAGTGGGGCTTTTTTTAAGTTTTGAGTGGCGCTGGAAAAATTCCTAAAGCTTGAAATTTTCTAGTTTTTATGTCGTGATCAATGATGTGAGAGCCATGTTTTAAGTGCTCCCACTCTTGCTCACTTTTTTGCTTCCCGGCATTAAAAGCTCTCGCTCTTCTCTCGCTCTTTTGAAAATTTGAATTATAATTACCCTCACTCTTTGGCTCTTCTCCTTTTCCTTACAATAAGGGCTCTTTACTCTAGGCTCTCTCTTTAAATTTTTTCACGCTCTTTTAGGCTCTTGCACTGGCTCTCGCTCTTCAAAATTTTTGAAGAGTAGGAATTTTTGAGAAGTGGTAGTGAACACGTAAAAATTAAATACTCCAAAGTCAAACTCCAATATGTAAACATAAAAACTTACGAACAAAAAACGGATTTAATTTTCCCTCAAAAAATGTTTTTTACTCGTGATCAAGTATTGAACGGACATCAATAAGGTTTTTAAATTTTGATTTTCTATGAATTTGAATGAGAGTTGAAGTGGGGAACTGCTTTTTGAAGAAGTTTTGAGTCATGAGATTTCTTGAATCTTCCATGAATGGTCTCCAAATGGTCCATAAAAGCTTAAACTTTTTGGGTGCAGTTGCTTGGAAACCAAGAAGACCACTTGAAGTTTCGTTGAAATGGATCCAAAATGGCGGATGTATTAATTGTCTATAAAGGTTTATGCACATCTTTATGGACCGCCCTTAGTGCTAGTGCTAGCGGGCATTGATGAAAATTGTTCAAAATTTGATGAGAGACTCTTCGTATAGATACACAAAAAAGGATTTTTTGACAATTAATTCAATTCAAAAAGGCGTTTTTCTCAAATATTGAGAGAAGTTGAAGAAGAGCAAAATGCGTAAGAATTTTCGTTCGTGATTTTGTATGAAAAAGCGATTTTAAGGGACCAACATATCTATAAATTTCAACTTTCTAAATAAATGTAGGGGAGGATTTGAGTTGAAAACATTTTATTGAAGGAGTTGAGCCACGAAAGTTCTCGAATCTTCCATATCTTCGCACTAAATCGACCCATGATAGCTCAAGCATTGTGTGCAACGACAATTTTCAATTGCGATTTTATACGATAGAGTGATCAGTGATCCTAAATGATTCTCGTAATAGAATTTCAAATCCGGACCCTGGACAGATTAGCAGAAAATATGAAAAAATTGGTAATTTTCGCGTAATCAAATTTTAGTTTCACAAGTTTGTGTTGGGCCATTAATAATCGATTAATCGGTAAAAATAATCGAAAAAATCGATTAATCGATTATCGAAAGTAATCGATAAATAATCGATTATCGAAAGTAATCGATAAATAATCGATTATCGAAAGTAATCGATAAATAATCGATTATCGAAAGTAATCGATAAATAATCGACTATCGAAAGTAATCGATAAATAAGCGACTATCGAAAGTAATCGATAAATAATCGATAATCGAAAGTAATCGATAAATGATCGATTATTGAAAGTAATCGATTATTTTTTGAAATAATCGATTGTGCTACAATTTTATTGAAGAAATTTTCAGAGTTGGCAAAAAATCGAAGAAAAAATTTCCAGGTTACAAAAAATTGGATGAAGTGTAAAATTGAAAAAACATCTGAAGAAATTTTGGGTGCGAAAAAATTTCTGATGCTGAAAAATCTATGAAAAAAAATTCAAAATGGATATAAAAATTTTATAAAAAAATTTTGGGAGAAATTAAGATTACAAAAAAATTTCCAAGAAAAATTTCAAGAGATTGAAAAAATCGATAGAAAAAATTTGAATTTTTGTAAATTTTTACTTCGTCATTTTTGTCCTTTATTCACTCGTGTTCCGTAGACGTTGTGACTACAATGTAAGAAATCGACTAATCGATTAATAATCGATTATTTCAATAATCTAGATCCGATTAATCGATTATTCCCAACACTTAAAAAATATAACTTTAGTCAGAAAATTTCCTGAAACTTTCTCATTTTCTCACCTTGTTTACTTGCTGGGTTGAAACTTTTATATGGGGATTGTTTTAGACTGCTGTATGACCCGTGATTCCTGTGGGCATCAATTGCTATGTATCATAAGTTCGGCCTTATAGTGACTTTGGAAGAAATAAGTGCGGGTTTTAAAACTCGGTGGGCATGAGAAGGTTAACATCATTTACTGGGCATGGTTGCTTACTTCTTTTATTACTTTTTTGATAATTATAGGGGAGAAGGGAGGCGAATGATATTAACTGTGTTTGTTAACTAATTTACGCGAAATTTTATGGTGTATCAAGTGATGCCATTTTTAGGCTGCTAGCCTGTTATGGGAAAGTATGATTTTGAAATAGACGTCTTATTAATGTGCGAAAGAAAGGTCGACTTGATGGGAACTCTTGAGCTTTCTTTCGAATGTACAAGAAAAATGATTGTGAACGAAATTTCTTAGAATTGGAAAAATATTATTTTATCGCTGAACTATTTTTAACACACGAGCCTCTGAAATTCTTTCAGGGGGGCGAGGGTATCGAGAAAAATTTTATCAACTTCTTCTCAGTATACTAGAAGATGCTCTGCTATTTAAAATTTTTAGCAGCTCGTTTAAAAACGTTTTCAATGAAATTCTCATTTGCTTGGACTATTATCGCGCAAGAAGTGAATTTTAATTTTCGAATCTGCCTCAGAATATGGTATACGAGTGGTAAACAAAAACACGAAGAAGGTCTGGCGATAATCGAAATGGTTATTTTTATAATGGAATTGTAAATTCGTTTGATCGGCGATCACCTTGGATGGGCTAACGCGTCGGTAAATTTATTAAAATAACCGTGAAACGGGAATTCTATTACGCTAATGAGAGACACGATGGCTACACCATCACCGACTCCGTTTAGAGGGTAATTTAATTCGAAACAAATGATTAATAATTCACGTTTAATTGGGAATCGCACTTAGATAGGCTGATTAAGGGTGGCGCGCGTCTGATAAGTTGAGGCGTTTTGAATCAGTCCGAAGATGGCGTGATTTGGTCATCACGTCATTCAGCGACCATAACAATAAAGAAGCCACAGCGCAGTCGTAAATTTCGCTTACGACTTAGCCACTTGCAGCGAAACCGGTTTTCATGGCGTGCAGAAAGTTGCAGCGCATAGAGGCGACTTTTATTGCTAATACGTTAATTGCACGTCGTCATAAATGTAATTCGATACGTTGAAACGAACTCGACGTGGCGAAAATATCGACTCGATTGCGGAAACGTTGGTACTTGGGTGGGATAATTGAGGAAAATTTTTTTCTTTCGTCCAGGCCACAGAGAAATCGGACAGCCGTCGTTATACTACCGCCAAACTAACCATTAATGTGAAGCCAGTAGATAGTAATCCGCCGGTGATACGTTCGTCAGCGACGCAAGGATATGTGGATGAGAATTCGCCGATCGGCACTAAGGTCGTCGACTCGACAGGCAAGCCGATCCATCTAACAGTATCGGACGCGGACTTGGTGAGTGATTAATTACCGCGCAGTTAATAGACGTAGAGATTAATTTC
Organism: Phenacoccus solenopsis; assembly: GCA_009761765.1. Taxonomy (NCBI): domain Eukaryota; kingdom Metazoa; phylum Arthropoda; class Insecta; order Hemiptera; family Pseudococcidae; genus Phenacoccus; species Phenacoccus solenopsis. The sequence goes on from CM019753.1 coordinate 44,735,523, forward strand.
GAATCAATAGAGTTCACATGGTGCTCGCTGGAGTGGGTTCTCTTGTTACGAAAGCGGTAAAATAGCGCAGGAATTATTTTTATTTTTTTAATTGGCAAATTTTATTTTCATAGGCACCCGATGACCCGAAACCATTATATTTGTTCGAACTAACTACTCCATCTTTCGCCGTCAACGCGGAAGGCGATTTGATAGTGAATGCCAAAGAATTGGACAGAGATCCTCCGAGTCCTGGTGTTTATAGATTTCAAGTACATCCAGCGAAATTATACGTAATCAGTGTAATCTAAGAGATTTTGAGAAATTATATATAATTGCTTTTTCCTTAACAGATCGTGGCTAGAGAGAAAAACGTCAACAATATTGCCAGCGCGCCTTTATCCATGACTGTGGCGTTGAATGACTTGAACGATAACGCTCCGAGATTACCACTGATACCACCTATTTCCCTTCAGGCTGGCGAAAATCGTAGACAGATTACCAAGGTGTGTATATTTACAGAGGTGTATCCACGACTATTCTTATCTTCCCTACATAAATCTTGTAGGAGTTATCTAGAGGGGAAAAAATATACTTTGAAAAATTATGCTTCGATAACTACAACAAACATCAATTTTCTGAGGTAAACAAAAATATTGAGTAATTAAAAAAAACAGGTTTCAAATGTAAATCGATTTTAAATAATTAATTTCGATTTGAAAAATAATTCGATACTTTTAATAATCTTGAAAAAAAAAACCGAAAGAAAGAACGTAAGCAGCCACGCTACATCACTAGAGCTGAGTTTTCAGTAAGATTCGCAATCAATGTTGCTAATCTCTTAATAGGACTAGAAGCTAGGCTGAACCCCCCCCTCCACTCCATAATATTTAAGAAGTGGAATTTAGAATATAAGAATCATATGAGTCCTTATCCATGAAATTTCAGGTATTTGGGGCTCCTCAAGCTTAACTCAGGTTTTAAATACTCACCTGACACTTTATCTTTTATACAAAGTTTGAGCTTATTATAGATAACTCAATGGCGAATATTTCGCTGATAAAATGTAAAAGTGTAAGCGTAATGGAAAGCGAATTCGAATACTGTTAAATCGTATAATTTTTGTAAAACAGTAATAATTCTGTAAATTTATACTGAAATAGATTTCTCCGCATTACGGAATGCCGCAAAGTTGCTTATAATTACTCTAATTGCTATGAATCATTGAAAAAATGTTTTCATCCTTTTAAATTATGTCTTGAAGGGTGTTCAGAAATTCTTGTGAATTAAAAAAAATTATGCTCTTTGAAAATTCCCCAAAAATACTTTTCAATTCTCCCCCTCCTCCTCCTCCTCCTCCTCCTCATCCTAGCTGTGCATCTGCAAAACATGTGTTATGAAAATAAATTTCAAAACGCCCCCTTTTCCCTCCTCCCCGATTGATACATCTTGACTACGATCCTGCTTCTGAGCATATTTTAAGCAATTTTCATTTCCACTTTTTTACGCCTCGAAATTGAAAAAAAAAAGAGTTGGAACTCCTTTGCCATTTGTGATTACAAATGATTTAAAATGCAAAGATATGAATCCTTTGTCCCTTCCCATGACCCCACGAGTTAGCTCATCTCAAATCAGGTATGTTGCTTTTAATTGAAAACTTAAATAATGAAGAAAATGAACAGTGAATTAATTTTTTATTTTAATTAAAATAAAATTTTTTTCTATTTTTTTCTTAGAAGAAAATTTCTTCTGTGTTTTCGAACATTTAAATGTTTTATTCGAAATTAAAAATGTGTTATTTTACATTTAAAATATTTATTAATTTATTTTCATTATTTTTTTGAAATGTAATTATGTCGTGTCATTAGTTATTATATTTTATATTTTTGATTTGTTTTTTGAAAAAATATTTCTTTTGAATTTTGAATTTTTTTTTTTTTGTGTTTAAGGCGTTTTTACCTGCCAGGGCTATTACGCCTTTTGCAATGATCGAATTTTTACATTTTTTTAATATTTGAAATATGTATTTTTTTGTGCCTTCAGGCATATAATTTTTTTTTTTGCACAAAATACGTTGAAAAATTAATTTTTTTTAGATCTAATTTTATGCCAATTTTTCGTTCATTTTCGAGCATGTGGAATTTATTTGTTTGTATATTTTATTTTATTTTTTAAATTTTATTCATACTTACACTGTCTTATTCATTTTGATTTTCTTACGGACTCACCGTTGCCACTTCTCCCCTAAATCTCGATTTTAAATAATACACGCTTCATTGGTAGCTAATTTAAAATAAAATTATGGAATTTGAACCTACTGATTTCTCCTCCCCCCCCCCTCTACAAGTATATAATCACTGCTCTAAGAGTGATTGGTAAGTTTGGAATAAGAATGACATGGAGAGATTTTTTGTTGTTGAATGTAAAAATAATAATTTATTAATAAAAAAATTAATGAATCTAAAAAATTTATAATGATTATTTATTTAAAAATTAAAATCACCAAATAATTTTTTAATTAATATTATAATTATTTTCATATTAAAATAAAATATATAAATAATAATAAATAATTAAATACCTGAATTATTTGAATAATGTTTCTATGTGAGATAATTCAACTTGCAAAAATTGCAATGTTTTCAGTACTTTCTAAAATGTGAACGATTTTTCCTCAATTTATCCATTCTTTATATATTTGTTTACATTTCTTCGATTTTATTTGTTTTTGTGATATTTTTTATTAAAAAAAAAAAAAAACAACTTACTCATTTTTTTATTTACACAAGTTTTTGGAAAAATCATCACGCAATAGACTGGAGAAAAGAGCAATAAATCATTCGTCTACTATAGAAACATAATTGAAAGGACAAATATTGGTTGCAGGTGGAAGCGACGGATAGCGATATCGGCGAAAACGCAGAAATCACCTACAGCATTTACCACGTCAGCAACAACGGCATTTCTAAATTCGTCATCGATCCGAAAACCGGAGTTCTAGAAAGTATTGGTAAATTAAGCGCCGGAGAGCACTACGGTATTACAGTACAAGCCTCCGATAAAGGGGGTAAATACAGTCAGACGATCGTCGAAGTAATGGTCACCCCTGGACCGAATACAAGAAGTCCTGTATTCGAGCAACCCGTGTACGATGTAGTGGTCAGCGAAGGCGTATCGGTTAACACTACTGTGACTTCGGTTCATGTGAGTAACTGATCGATTTTATTGGAGCGATTGATGAGTTGAAATTTTATATTATTGAACATTGTAGGCCTCCGATCCCGAAGGCGGTCCTGTAATTTATTCCATCGTATCTGGTAACGAATTGAGGGAATTCGGTATTAATCCTAAAACCGGAGTACTTTCTGTTATAAGGAAATTAGATCGGGAACAACTCACGCAGTATCAGTTGGTAAGGAAGGGAAACCAGGGGTGATGTTTTATCTCGTATGTACCGCGTACGTATTCGTAATGAGAGACATTTTCATGTTGTAGATTATTAAAGCCGAAGACGAAGATGGCCTATCGAGTACAACCACAGTTAATGTAAAAGTTAGCGATATCAACGACAAGAATCCGGAATTTATTAATTTACCTTACGAATTCGTCGTACCGGAAGGCCGAAATAATGCCCCAGTTGGACAAGTCAAGGCTATCGATGCGGACGAAGGGCAGAACGCGGTCGTATATTATTCCTTACCCGATGACGTGCCGTTTATAGTGGACGTGAATACAGGGGATATACGAACTAGTGTAGCTTTAGATTACGAAACGCAATCGGTATATATTTTGCATGGTTTTGTAGCCAAGCGAACGCGTACAAGAAAGCAAATAACAGTTGAGGTAATTTTTTAGGAATATAAGTTCGTGGTTACCGCTAAAGATGGGGCTTCGGATCCTCGTCTAGCTACCGCAACGGTGACGGTGAAAGTGACTGATATTGAAGACGAGTTACCAATATTTCATATTACTACGCACGAAGTCAAAGTTCCTGAAAATGTTCCTGATTATACTGTGATACAAGTTAAAGTATGTATTGAAAGCATTACGCATAGATTGCAAAATAGTTCGTTATAATATACGTTCAATGTATGTTACAGGCCGATGATCCAGATACAGTGAAAAGAATCACGTACGTAATCAAACAAGGTCCCACCGATATGTTCACCATCGATAAGAACACCGGTATCGTTAAAACTTTACGAGGATTAGATTACGAAAAAGAAGTGCAACATATATTGATCATCGGAACGGCAGAAAATTCCAGCAACAAACCAGGCGCTACTACTAAAGTCATCGTGAACGTAGAGGTGTGTAGTTAAGTACCCAATATCTAGGCTATTGGAACGCATTAATATTTAATAATGGTGTAATGAACGTTTTTATTATATTCAGGATGTGAACGATATACCACCGGTGTTTTTATCGGTTCCGCAACCTATAACGTTGGATGACGATGTACCTATTGGAACAAAAGTTACTACTTTAATTGCCACCGATTCGGATGGCACATCGCCCAATAATAAAGTTCGATACGAAATCGTCGGCCGTGGTAAAGCCTCCAAGTATTTCCAAATTGATCCCGACGTCGGACTCTTGCAAGTGCGAAATGATCTACGTAAAGAGACTGATAGCGAATACATGGTATGGTCGTTCATTCGTTTCTCTCGCACTTTCGATGAATGTAATTTTTTCACGAAAATTTGAAATGCTTTCAGGTCGAAGTTAAAGCCTACGATCTCGGAGATCCGAGTCTGTCGTCATTCGCTTCGTTACCTGTGTTCGTTCGCCATGTAGCCACCGTACCACCGGATGTCAGTGCTGGATTCGCGGATGACCTTTATACCGTCCAAATAGCCGAAAATTCACCTTCAAATACGTTGGTGAAAACGTTTACGATATTGAATAATCGTGTTCTCACCAATGGTATTCCGTTGAGGTGTACCATTGTGTCGGGTAATTCGGAAAGTAAGTGGAGATAATGATGGTAGATGAAAACACGAAATGTGCATCGCGATGCTTATACGTCGAACGTAATTTTTAGATATTTTTTACACGAATGTTACCGCCGATAGAAACTGCGAATTGAGGGTCAACGAGCCGAAATTAGATCATGAACACGAAGATAAATTCACGTTGAGAATCCGACTCGATACTTTAGCCGGTTTAGTGAATCCGGATAAAAGTGTTACGAACGTAAGTGAATGGTTTATTACGTGGTTCAGGCATTTTAGAAATAAAATGGAAATATTTGCGAACGAAATGAATCGCTGAATGTAAGAAATGGAGATCGGAGCTTCTAGAGTTCGAAGTTTTAATTTTACAAATGAAGGAAAGCTCGGTATATGAAGTTTTGCCCTAGTAATTTTATTTCGAAGACGAAACATTATTTTTCGTGTTTCAAAATCGTATTGTTTCGTTTTCAAAGCAATTACTGTTTCTAAGGGGTGGAGTAGGAGTGAAGGCAAATATCTGTTTGGAATCCCTCTTCAAAAGGGCTATAACTTTTATAGAGATTATTTTCTCATAAATTCCATTGGTGAGGGATAAGAAATTATTTAAATATTTGATTTTTGAAATTTTGAAAAATTATTCGATAAAATTGAATGAAATGAAATCATGTAGCTTTTGGATCAAATTTTATCACATTTTATCAAATTTCATCAAATTTTGATCGGATCATATCAAATTATATGTGATCAGTTCGTTGATAAAATTTTATATATTCCTTTTCTCCTGAGGTGGTTAATTTGAAATGAACTTTTTAAGCTTTTTACCAAGTCTACGAAAATTTTAATGATGCAGAAAATGAATATTTTTGGGCGTGATTATTTTCATCAGAGGAGACCATTTTCACGAGTTATTTGCGAAATCTCATTTTGAAGGTTAACCCTCCCCCTCTCTTCATCCCCCTCCTTTTCCTCCTTCCTCATTAAAGCATTCGAGCATTTTTTCAACTTCTTTGATTAATTTATATTGGTTTATTCTGTACATTTTGAAATAATACTTGATTTTATTTCTTTTTTTTTAGATCTGTTTTTTAAAATTGAGATATGATTTTTTTTTGTCTTTTTTGTTGTGTTTTTTCCTTTTTCGATGAATATTTGAATTTGAATTGAGGTTTGAAAAATAGTAAACAATTTTTTTTTAGCTGAGTTTTTAACAAAACGATAGCTATTACAGCCTACCTGATTTGGGAAGGGAAGGTCGGGGGAGGGTGGGGTCTTCAAATCTTTGCGTTTCAGACCATTTGTAATCATCTGGCAAATGTCCAACTTTTTGGTATATATATATTTTTTTTTCCCCACGCGTAGCGCCGGCGAGTATTCATAAAATTCGCTCAAAATTTGGTGAGGAACTCTTCTTGAAAATGCGCAAAAATAGTTTTTTTGTTTTTTCGATAAATTTCAAAATGGCGGATCACTCAAATTTTGAGGGGGGCTGGAGAAGGGGCAAATAGCTCAAATTTTTCGTTTTTGATTTCATATGAAAGAGTGAGTCACGGATACTAACATATCCAAATTTCAGCTTCTTGAGTGCATATTGAGAGGAGTTAGATCAAAAAACGGCTTTTTGAGGAAGTTTTGAGTCATGAAATTTCTTGAATCTTCCATATCTCCCCACCAAATCAAGTTAAAGAGGTCAAATTTTGTGTGTGAGGTTAGTTGGTGACCACAATATGACCTCTTGAATTTGGATCAAAATGGATTCAAAATGGCGGATTATCAAAATTTTGAGTAGAGCTTGAGGAGCCTCAAGTTGGTAAAAATGTAATTAATATGAATTCATATGGTTATTGGGGATAAGTTGTATACTATATCCCGAATTCACTTCCATACATGATGTTGGAGGGGGAAGGCGGGGTTACCAACCTAAAATAGTGGTGGGGGTACAGGAGGGGTCGAAAATTTTTTATTGCTGTGTCATATGATAAAATGAGCCCAAGTGACAAACGTATTTTGATTTTAGCTTCCTCAGTGATTTTGGAGGGGAGTTAGAGCAAAAAACGGCTTTTGGAGGGGAAATTGCTGCAGGAAATTTCATGAATCTTCCATATCTCATCACCAAATCGGCCTAGAATGGTCAAACTTTGTGTGTAGGATTAGTTTGTGACCAGAATATAACCACTTAAATTTGAGTTAAAATGGATCCAAAATGGCGGATTTACAAAATTTGAAGATAATTTGAAGACCCTCAAATAGTTATAATTTGAGAAATATGTGTTCGTATGATTATTTCATGGCAAGAAATACTACATTTGTGCCAAATTGAACTACTTAAGTGTTTTTGGAAAGGATAGGGTAGGGGTTTTCAGACTTGGTATGGGGTGTAGTCTGTAGTGATGAACGGTTGAGCATGGGTATTACTAAATCAAAACAAGCCCCAGTTAAAAACTCAGCTCCAGTAATGCGGCATGGCTGCTTACGTTTTTTTTTTTTTTTTTTTTGGTAGAAAATTTATTTTCAAATTAATGTTTTAAAATTTATAACTATTCGAATTGAACTTTTGAAAATTATAGAAGATTTTTTCGCCTTTTTTATCCAAAAAAAAAAACAAAAACAAAACAAAAAACATAACTTGAAATTTGAAACTACAAATAAAAAAAAAAAATCATTTCTATAAATGATTTGGAAATAGCTAGAAAAAACAAATGAGTAATAATCAAAGTATAACATGGAAAAAATAAAATAAAAAATATGAAGAGTAAAAATTCAAGTTTTTTTTTTTAATTCAGTTCTACAGTCTTGTTTCATAAATGAATAATTATTCTTCGTACAAATAAAACAATATATTTCAAGCACCACCACCACCCCTCCCCCTCCTCCTCCCATTATAATCTACCGGAAAAGTTTATTCCTGTTCCTTCCCTTCTGTACTTATATCAGGATCAATCGATAAGCAGCCCATTCCATTCGAAAGATACTCAATTTCTCTACTTTTTATTATTTTATGAGCCAATAATAAAATTTGTTCGATGGTAAAAATCGAATTTTTCATTTTCTTTGAAATCTTTCATCCTAAATGTTCTACGATGTGTGAAACTGATCCGAATGAATGCTGTCGTCAAGAATTAAATATATGTATTTTTTTGCATATTTGAGAAAACTCGACCAAAAATATTTCTTGACAGTTAATTTGCTTTAGTTTTTTCTAGCATGAATGTGTTACTTTAGTTCGTAAAATTTTTAAATAGGTAATTTAAAAACGCGTTATTTTTACAGATTAATATCCAAGTTACCGACGTAAACGATAACGTACCGCGGTTCATATTTCCCGAGCCTAGTCATAGGTTTGCCAAACAAGCTTACTACGGAGCTATAGCTAAGGATAAGGAGGTATCTTCTCCTGTGATGCAAATCAAGGTAAAAAATGAATGAAGTTTGAATACCTTTAGTGGATGAAAATTCGCATCTAATCATTTTTATTTTTTACTTCAGGCTATGGACCTAGATAGCGGGAAATTTGGTCAAATCGAATATCGTTTCGTGAAAGACGAAACTGGAGCTACGAAATACTTCTTTATTGATCCAATCACTGGAATGATAAAGACGACTCGTAGTTTAGAAAATGTAGCCGATGAAAATTTACCGTTCAGGTTAATAGTACAAGCACGCGACAACCCTTCAGCACCTGCTGATGAGTCTAATGCCGCCGAAGCTCATTTAGTGGTGAGTACACGTTGCTCGGTGGGAAACAGGCGTACGCTGGCTTTGAGAGTATTGTGAGGAAGCCACTGAATGTCGAGATACTAGGATACTAATGTAAGATATTCTTCGTAGATCAACTTAATCGACGATCGTCATCGTATGATATTGGTAATCAACGACGCTAGACCGGATGTAGTGAAAAATGACGAAGATAAAATAATCAGCGTGCTAGAAGAACACGCTAAATTGATCATAGGTGTCGAGAAAATCACACCCAGGCAGTATAGACGAGCGGATAATGTGAGCCTGGAATCGGATCCGAATTCGACGGATTTATGGTTTTACGCCATCGATCCGAGTACTGAAGTGATTTTGGAGAGGAATAATTCCAGAGTCACTAGGTAAATTTTTGTATCTGTGATGTATGGTGTTTCGTTTCAGTACGGGTTTCTTCGTGGGCTGCATTTAGGGAAAAAATTGTTACTTTGTCTCAATTAATGGAGTAATGGGGCAATTTAAAAACGATTAGGCCAAATTATTGGAAATTAGATTCTTTATATTTTGATACCCGACTCAGTTTTTTTTTTTTTTTTTTTTAGCTTTTACGAGGCAATAGAGTGATGCGGGAATCTGTTAAAGAGTGCTGTGAGTGATGAGAGGGAACCTGATAGAATAATTATATACTTTACTTTTGAGATGTACTTAATTACGTTTTAATTAATTAAAAAAGTGATCTGTACAGAAAATGTTGGGATATTCACCTACAGTATATGATGGATGATGTAGTGGTGTGTTTATAAAAAGTACCTAAAACATGGAGTCAACCTGCAAGAAATATTTAAAAAAATCAAAATTATTTTACCTATTGTTTTTCACACTTTCATTATTTCCTCTCCGATCTCCTCCAATGCCAAAAATTTGTAGCATGCTGTACACTTCAACATAAAAACTTTATTTAGCTGAGTTTATTACTTGAAAAGAAAGCTATTACAGCCTATCTGATTAAGAAGGGGGTGGAAGGAAGGGTTCCTCAAATCTTCGCGTTTTAGACCATTTGTAATCATCTGGCAAATGCGTAACTTTTTGGTATACATTCCTATATTTTTCCCTACACGTAGCGTCGGTAGGTATTCATGAAAATCGCTCAAAACTTGGTGAGAGACTCTTCTTAGAAATATTACAAAAGTACTTTTTTATTTTTTCGAAAAAATTCAAAATGGCGGATTACTTAAATTTTGAGAGGAGCTGAAGAAGGCGCAAATACCTTAAATTTTTTGTTTTTGATCTTATATAAAAGAGTGAGTGACGGACACAAAGATATACTAATTTTAGTTTCCACTGTGCGTTTGGAGGGGAGTTGAGGAAAAATACAGCTTTTGAGGAAATTTTGAGTCATGAAAATTTCCCCCCTCCCACGAGTAGCGCTACCGGGTATGAATGAAAATCGCTCAAAAACTTGCTGAGAAACTCTTTTTAGAAATCTAACGTAGCTACTTTTTTATTTTTTCGGAAGAATTCAAAATGGCGGATCACTTAAAGGGTCTCTCCTGATAAGATAGTAAAAACGGCCCTTGACCCAAATTCGGTCACAAGTGGTCCTAAATGTTGCCCTCGATGAAAAAACTCCCCAAAAAAATTTTTGACCCCCCACCCCTTCCTGAGAAATCGACTCCCATATGTCGAAAATTCAATATTTTTTAACTCTGGAAGGGATGGATGAAAAATTTTGAAAATTTCACCATTGATAGGCATTGTATAAGTACATTTGTGGAAATTTTTTCAAATTTTTCGATTCATATTTTCTCGAATTTTTTAGGCTTTGAAATTTTCAAAAAATTGTAAAAATTTTTTTTGAGGGGGTACATGGCTGAATTTTTTTCCATAATTAGCTCGTACTCTAAGGTACAACATGATAATATTTTCAACCCCCCGAAGGGGGGTGGAAGTTGGTCAAAAAAAATGAAATGTGTAACAAGAACGTCTCCTAAATTCACTTTTTTGCATTTTTTTTGCGAACAACGCGTTTTAGAGAAAAAGTAGTATAGTAATAAAATGTTTCTCATTAAATTCTCTACAAGAAAGGGTCTTGTAATTTTTTTCATACACCCATTAGGGGAAGAGATAGGGGACTACAAAGTTGCTCCTAATACTAATTATTATTATGTATTACACTATCGCAAAATCAGTGAGGACTAAACAAGAAAAAAAAAATGAAAAAAAAAAAATAGAAAATGAACATTGGGAATGAAGGCGAGGTACTTTTCGACTATAGTGGCAAACTTCTGATTGTGGATTTCACAATAAGAATAAATAAAATTCCAAATAATAATGGTGAAGTTAAAGTAGTACCTATAATAGTCCAGTCATATTACGATTATAATCGAGACACATTTCATTTTTTTGACCAACTTCCACCCCCCTTCGGGGGGTTGAAAATATTATCATGTTGTACCTTAGAGTACGAGCTAATTATGGAAAAAAATTCAGCCATGTACCCCCCTCAAAAAAAATTTTTACAATTTTTTGAAAATTTCAAAGCCTAAAAAATTCAAGAAAATATGAATCGAAAAATTTGAAAAAATTTTCACAAATGTACTTATATAATGCCTATCAATGGTGAAATTTTCAAAATTTTTCATCCATCCCATCCAGAGTTAAAAAATATTGAATTTTCGACATATGGGAGTCGATTTCTCAGGAAGGGGTGGGGGGTAAAAAATTTTTTTGGGGAGTTTTTTCATCGAAGGCAACATTTAGGACCACTTGTGACCGAATTTGGGTCAAGGGCGGTTTTCTCTATCTTATCAGGAAAGACCCTTTTGAGGGGAGCTGAAGAAGGCGCAAATACCTTGAATTTTTTGTTTTTTATTTCATATAAAAGAGTGAGTGACGGATACAAATATATACGAATTTCAACTTCCTAGATGTATTTGGAGAGGAGTTGAGGAAAAATACAGCTTTTGAGGAAATCTTGAGTCATGAAAATTTCCCCCCCCCCACGAGTAGCGCAGCGAGTATGGATGAAAATCGTTCAAAACTTGCTGAGAAACTCTTTTTGGAAATCTAACAAAGCTACTTTTTTACTTTTTCGAAAAAATTCAAAATGGCGGATCACTTAAATTTTGAAGGGAGCTGAAGAAAGCGCAAATACCTTAAATTTTTTGTTTTTGATCTCATATAAAAGAGTGAGTGACGGACCCAAATATATCCTAATTTCAACTTCCCAAGTGCATTTGGAGAGGAGTTAGAGCAAAAAACGACTTTTCGAGGAAGTTTTGAGTCTTAAAATTTCTCAAATCTTCCATATCTTCTCAACAAATCGACCTAAAAACGTCAAACTTTGTGCCTACGGTTAGTTGGTGACCAGAATATGACCTCTTGAATTTGAGTCAAAATGGATCCAAAATGACGGATTATCAAAATTTGAGTAAAGCTTGAGGAGCCTCAAATTTTTAAAATGTAATTAATATGAACTTATATGATTATTGGTGATAAGACGTATACTATATCCTTAATTCGTTTCCAACCCTCCATATATGATGTTAGAGGGGAGAAGGAGGGGTTCTCAAACCTGAATAAAAACCCAGCTTCAGTGATGCGGCATGGCTGCTTACGTTTTTTTTTTTTTTATTCACTTTGGATGATGAAATAAAAATGTTTGAAGTTCACTACCAAAGCAAAATATTATTTTTTTAACTTAAGTACATATCTTGGCTCCATCAGGAGGTAGGGTAGGCAACACGTCATTTGGATTAGCGTCACACGAGTAGTCTTGCATAGGTATACGAAGGAGCTCATATTGAGATGAAACGCCCCGTATTCTCTCATATCACGAATGCGTGAACTGATGATGATTTATTTGGTAGGTCGATTCTGGAACCAGAGGCTGTATCGAATATCACGTTAGACGTGAGCGGTAATTTACACGCGACTGCGTCCAGTATACACGCGCCTTTGATGGTGATCACTCCAAAGACCGCAATTGTGGCTGTTCCTTTCGAATGGAATCCTTACTTTTTCATCGTGTTTGGAATTTTGATTTTAGTACTGAGTATAGTCGGTATTATCTATATTTGCGTCTCGTGGTCGAGGTAAATTTTTCATCGATAGATGCTAGTGAGGTAAAAGTAAAAAGCAATGATGAAATATTTACCAACATTTTATTCCACTTAGGTATAAAGCTTATAAGGAAAGACTGTCGAAAATGTATATTACACCGAGGTACGATCCTGTATTCGTTGATCCACATTTGAAAGAATATGAAACCCAAGTACGTAAAAAAATTCTTTCAAATTAGTCACACAAACTCCAGATTATAAATAAATCATATAATAAATTATTTACTCTTACATTCTCTTTACTTAACTCAGGTACTTCAAATGAGCGTTCCAGTAGATGACAGCGATAGCTATAACGATTTACAAATAGATTTTAGCCGAAAAAACCACACTTTCAATTTGGATAACGTGGGATACATTTCGAAAGAAAATGGTAAAAGAATATCCGTCGTTTATTTCATTCGTCTAAATTGTACAATTTGGATTTCTAATCTCGTCGGTTACGTTTCTAGGTAACTCGAGTCCAACCAACTCGGACGCAGCCACCACCACAAGAGCGTCAAGCGTTTCGGAGCATCACTTCACGATGAACCATAACGGTACAGCTGGCAAAGTTAACCGTGCCTATCAGAGGTAATGCAAAGTTTTATTCTTCTGTGAATTCAATTCTGGGTAGGTTTAAGAAAGATAGAGTATCGTATGTCGCGTAAATCGCGTCTATACATCTCGTCTGTTTGATAGGTCGCCGGAAGAAGATTTACCGCAGAATATCAGCGCGACCAACGAAAACGTCACGTTTCGAGAGAAACGCGATTATTCGCAGATGGGATTCAATTATCTGATGGATAGGTCACCGGTTGAAACGACCACCGAGTTATAGCGTTGAAAGTACTGCGCCTTTGAGTGGTCCAGTGCCATCGTATTTTATACCTTTGCTCAAAGTACTTTACGAGATTATTTTCTTCTGTGATATTTTTCTATTAGGTTAAGTTTAATTTTGTATTTTATGTTATTTGGTCGACGAAACCTTCGATTTATTCGATTACGGTAATCGATATTTTTCTAATTCCGTCCTTCGATGGTTTCGATTGTTGTACGAATTATTTGTATTTATGTGAGCACTTATCAGTGTTGTTTAAGGTGTGTTCGAATTTTATTCTTGTAGTATCGGTTTATTATGTTTTTTTAACGTACCAGCGAATACGCGGAATATTGTATATAGATTTAGTTATTTAGTAGTTTTTAGGGCAAATTCGAACGTTTAGTTACGTGCACGTAATTTCGGTATTTCAATGCGAAACTCAAGTTAATATGATCGAAGTAGTGTTTCGAAAAAATTCTATTCTAGTTTCAAAACTAATTGTCAGTGGCGGATTAGAGGTTCATCAAATGCGCATTTTTGCTCTCCCCTTTTCCTTCGGGTGCAAAAATAGACTTTTCCATCTTGAAGATCTTCAACGAATAGAAGAAAAAAAGTATCGATGAATTAAGTATTATTGATTCATTTAAAAATGAAATTAGAATCAGTCATTTCTTATTTCAAGCTATTCAACTACCCCTCCCTTCTCCTCTTATTTTTTACGCCATTAAAAAATTACAATTCATGTTTCATAGGCCTAAAATTATATGTTGTCCTTTTCCTTTTTTTTTTCTTTTTTTTTATTAATAAATCTGTTGCTGCTAACTGTCTTACGTGACAGTGATAGAGCTGGACTTGGAACTTCTCACCTTAGGGTATAATTAATTTTTAAACAATATATTAAGTTCCCCTTCTCGTCACCATTCTCCTTCGTCTTCGTCTTCAAAAAGCAACCTAAAAGAGAAACTGCCATCTAAGACTATAAAGCAATTATTTTTATGTTCTTTTTCGCGTTACGAATAAATTTGAAGATAAAAATTTTTTTAGCTTAGAGAATGAAGACTATATGAAGCATCGAAAGACTACATAATTTTTTCACATTGCCAAGAATTAAAAACTTACTCCATTTACCGAAACAAAAAAATGATCATTTATAATGGAAAAATGTCCAAGAAATGACGAACGATGTAGAATAAAGCAACAACTGAAGCGGAGTTGCATTTAATTTGTACCTTTGGTATGCAATATATGTATTTTAGACGACAAATCGAGTTCCCCTCCCCCTCTCGCCCGATGAAAAGCCGAGATAAATAATTAGTCAATTACTGTTGGAAATTTGAAACTGCAATTTTTGTTTTTTCTTGGACGTGAAAAAAAACGAAGGAAGAAATGAAAAAATTTAAATGTTTATTTTATGTCTTAGGTATAGAATATGTATAACTAGGTAAGGGAAAAGGATTTTTTACTTAAAAAAAAAAATTAATATAAAATCTTCTAATTTCTGGACTTTTTTTATGGTGAAAATGTTTGTTAAATATCTTAAAAATTATAACCATTTAAATCGCTTACAAATCGTCTGAAAGTTGAATGTACATTTGAGATGAAATCGCAAATAGAAACGCTTGATAATTTTTTTTTTAATTTAAAAAAAAAATGATTTTACCTTTTTAGACGCACGCAAATCGCGCAATACATAATTGTTACATTTTGTAAAAAAAAAAAAAAACAAAACAAAACAAAACAAAAAATAAATTAACTCAAAAAATTGAAAAAAATGAAAAAGCGAAAAAAAGTCTACATTTTTTTTTTTTAATAATTTGCGTCATAAACACCTCGAAATAATTTGGATTTGATCCTTTCAACATTTTACCACCCAGCCTACAATCTTTGTATATTGTGCATAAAAAAAATTAGTATTCAAAATATGGAAAAGTAAAGCAAATTAATGAAATTTAACCCTCACCTCTTCACAACCTTCTGATTTGACTTGCGGAATATGAGGTGAAAAAAAATCATAGGTTTGTTTTGAAAATCATTTTAAAATAATTTCTCGCTCCCGAAATTTTTCAACGATAAAGTACACTTTATTTAATCTGCATTTAAATACATTGCTACAATGTTATTTTAAGTATCATCTCACTTTTCTACATCATCTTTACCCTAATCTTAAGTAATTGCTAGTCATTTTAAGCGTCACAGATTGTTCAATTTATTTTCTTGAAATACTTGAATGTATATTTCTTTATATGACAAAATATCAAGTTACTGATGGTTCATTTGGAGTTGTCAAATTTATATCAAATAATTCATCTTCTTTTTTCTAATGAAATGACGTGATAACTAGATTTGCAAATAAAACTTGGTTGACCATTTTCGTTGGAAAAGTGAGGTGATATAAGTTATTTCTAGATCGTTATCAAGTATCAGTATCGCACTAGGCGTTTCCATGATTAACTTGTGTGACCTATTTTTCGTCAACTGCCACGACAATAAATCAACAAGCGTTGATGAAATATTCTATATTTTTTCTCTATTCATTATCGACTGATTTGTTACAAACTTAAAACGATAGGAATGTTTATATGTTTAAATTGAAATTTGTGTAATTTATAAATGTAAAAAAAAAAAATACTATTATATAATTGTATTTGTATTATAATAAATATTACCTACCGTATTTATATGCAATCAAATTTTTATAATGTATTTATTAATTAAGTAATATTCGACATTTTTTTTCTTTTTTTGTTAAGAATTTAAAAAAGTCATTTAACGTATACAAAATGTATAAAGTGTATATAATTTTTATTAGTATAAAATCATTTGGCCTTATCTTTCGGTACGTGAAATTGTTATTTTTATAACGTATTTACAGTGTATGTACAATTCGAGTTTTTATACAATGAAATAAAATTTTTGATCTCTACGTGCGCTTGATTTATTACATGTGTACACTGTACGAAGCGAAGGTAACCGAATAAACATCGCAGGGTAGTTGTAAATTATATTTTTCAAAAATAACAATATTTACAAAAGTTGAACATATAAATCCGAAACAAGAACGACGATAAAAAGGAATTAAAAGAAAAATAACACGTATTTAAAAATCATAACAATCCACCGAATGATTAGACGTATAATCGAAAGCTACCTAAGAAGAGGCAGAAAAGAGAGAATCATTTAGGGTTATTCCATCCCCATAATCCTTTAACAAATCCTTTGATACCGGCTGGATTAGCGTTGCCTTTGCGTTCGTTTATTTTCTCATTTAATGGAGGGAATTTCACCATATCTAGAGCCAAATCGAAAAACAAAGGTTTGCACGGAATGGGTATCATGGGAGGTGGAATTTCGACGATATTAGGCTCCTTAGTGAGGAGACTAGGATCTTCGTAATATTCGTCCAGTCTTTCGATAAGCGGCGGTTTCTTGGATTCTTTTTGTTCGTTGAATTCGGGTTCGAAGATGCTCTTGGCTCTTACGATCATACGAGAAGATTCGATTTTTTCGACTAAGGCTTTCAGTTCGTCGGCAATATTGGATTCTAAGGAATCCGATTTTAAGGCTTCGTTAGCCAATTGGGCAGCTCGTTCGAATAATTTTACCGTATCGCCCCATCGTCCAATTCCTGAAAGGTTCTCGCCGATTGAATAACATCTGAGAGCTTGATAAGCTTTGATTTTGAACTGAATTTCGAAGGCGAAATTAGGATCGTATTCGGAAATAGGTAATTGTTCCATTTCCATGAGATTTTGAATGATGATTTCGTAGAGACGGGATTGTTCTTGGATTTTACTGCGATGGGATTCGAGTTTTTTACTTTCTTTGGGCGACCAGTCGCTTTCAGCTTCTTTTCTGGCTTTTTCGATCATCAAATGGGTACGTTGAATTGTGCGATTTAATCGTATGTAAGATAAGTAATTCATTAGAAGTTGCGTGGACGGTATCGAATCACCTGATTTGGGTTCGGCTTTGCATTCGTCACGAACGGCGGTAATGGCGTCTTTGCAATCCATCAGATGTTGTTCAATCAAGCTAATGTTATCGTCGATGCCACCATTGACGAATGATTTTTCGAGATCGCGATCGGCCAGCAAGAAAGATCGAACTTTTTCCGATTTAACGGGGAATGAACGGTTACGCCATTTGATTTCGTTCATTACACTGGTATTATGTTTAACGGTCTGGTCGACGAGAATGTCTAAATTTTTGAGAAGTTCGCCGTGAGCTTGACTCCTAAGCTGTAGTAATTCGGTAGCGGTTGCGTCACCGAGATTGTACGCGCAGTAGCGTAAGCTGGGCGTGATTTCTTCGCTTTTCTTTCTATACAATGGGGCATCTTCTTCGTTCAACGCCGAAGCTAATTTTTCATATATTAATTGAGCTTTTTTGAAGTACTCAATGGCTGACTTCCAGAGTTGTAATTCAAAATGTAAAGAACCGTGGATCCAAGCGACGTACCCTTCAGCTTCCAGTTTCGTCCTACTATCGAATTTCGGTGAATCACAAAGCTGCTGGAACTGTAAAGCGTAAACTGTTGCTTTTCTAAGGCGCGAAATTAAGTGAAATTTTTTCCTCGGTTCTGTATTCGCTTCCAATCGGAGTTGCATGGCATAGCTCCAAGCTCGTTCGGCTAGCATGAGAGGAATCGTTATGGTTTTCTCGTTGATGTGATTTTCGTCGATTTGCGTTTTCTTCTTGAAATTATGTCGATCGCTGGGAGGTAAACCGAGAGCTTTACGTAATCGTCGGATACGCCTGGAACAGTACCCTCGGTAACGTTGGTAGTCACTGTGTCTTAAACCGTGCTGTTGCTGGACATCTTTGACTAATTTTAATACGCGTATCGTATAGAGTGGCTCCTCGGGGGCCTTGGCAGCGGGATTTTTCGACTTACGTTTCGATTTTTGATCTATGTCGGTCATTTCGATATCTCCGGTGTTTTCGTCTTGTTCGGAGACGTTGGTCATTTCAACGTCTTCTACTACCATTTTAATGATATTCAATTACTATTATGAGAATATACAAGCGAAAAAAAAAGAAAAAATGACACTGTATAAAAATTGAAAAATTTGAAACGTTTCAATAAATAATTTTATAAGCTTTTCGCTCTAGCTATGACATGGAAGTGATTAAAGTTTTAAATTCTTATAGTCGTACGTCATCTTTGGTCTGTATTATGTGTTTTATAACTTATATTATCACACTTCTTCAACCTCAAATCAAACAAACAACAAAGTACTTAACTATTTCCTTAATATTAAATCAAGACAATGTACTCAACTGGCCTATAATGGAAAATGGGATGTAAAGGTCCATTTTAGCATTTTTTGAAAATACACCGAACACTGATAGATCAAAGATGGCGTATAATCAGTCCCGTTGCATATTTCAATTTGTTGTGGTTGCGTATAGCGTATTTTTTTTAAATGTTCGTTTTACGATGATTTCGAGGCTAAGAAGAAAATCAAGATGTAATTCGTTAATTTTTTCCAAACTTGAATTGTCTTCCATGATTAGAGTTTTGTAATTTCTAACGAAAAGTAAAAAAATCTATTTGAAAAATGGCACTCGTACAAAATCTTAAAAAGTACCAACTGACACCCCTTGTGACGTTGTGAGTTGTGAAAGCCAAGTTGAAGTGAAAGCTAAAATTGAAAACTAAAAAAAACATTCCTCCCGCCAATTCGAAGAAGCTCTGGCCTTTGGCTCTCAAATTTAACTGTTGCTAAATTCAAACTTTAACATCTAATTTCCAGTAAATTGAAAATTTATTAATTACAGTCATTTATGTTCGTGTGTAAAAAGTGTGAATATCTGACCGGTGAGTACGCTGTAATGTTTTACTTTTAGTCCGTAATTTGGTAATAGTTATCAACTCTTGACAAATTTGATTGCTTCGCAGATATTCGATGGAGGATATCGACGTAGTCTTACATTACCTCGAAGTGGAAAAAATCATCGGTGATAAAGTGGCACAAGAACGTCGCTTATTCTTAGTTAAATGGAAAGGACAAGATTACAAAACTTGGGTACATATAAGTATTCTAAAATCGTCATTCAACTTGCTACTCCAATATTATGCCGAGGTAATCGGCACTATCGATTGCAAATGTCCAGATTTAAATGGACTCCAAAAAGTTGACCGTATCATCAAACTTATGGGCGAAGCGACGGATTCAGAAATCAACGAAATCGTCGCAAATTATTTAACCATCGTTGGATTAAATCTGCCAGCGTCCAGATCAGACGCGCTTATCGAAAAGCTCCTAGACTTGGTGAAAAATCACGTAGTACCTAATTTAAAACAAACCAAACAAATACGTGATGCTATCCTAGTCGAAAAAATACTCTTCCTAAGGGAACAGCAATTAAGTACGTTGAAACGTACCGAATACCAAATTAATTTAATTTGCGATAACGAAAAATCTATTACTATCGAAAACAACGTCGATTTAGAAATACTTCCGAAAGATTTCGTATACGTCAATAATTATAAACCTGGAAACGGTGTCGCAATACCTACGGATCCTCCAATCGGTTGTGATTGTTCAGCTTCAGGTGGTTGTTCATATGTTAAGAAAAAGTTTCAGAGCGGTTGTTGTTGTCCAAACATTTCTGATACGCACCCAGCCTACGATGCAAATAAAAGATTGATGTTGAAGAAACGTGCTCCCATTTACGAATGCAATAAGAAATGCTCGTGCGACAGGAGTTGCCCGAATCGAGTTGTTCAAAATGGTTCGAATTTGAGGCTAGAGATATTCCGTACTTTCAACGATTGCGGCTGGGGTGTCAGAACACTCGAATATATACCCAGTGGTACGTTCGTAGCTCGTTATGTCGGCGAAGTGATTACCTACGAAGAAGCGGAAACTCGTAGTAAAGAATATCTGTTCGATCTCGATTTTAATTATGCAACCGTAACGGATATTTGTCCCTATACAGTTGACGCTATCAAGTACGGTAATATCACTAGATTTATCAATCATTCGTGTGATCCTAACCTCCAAGTGTTTGGAGTTTTAACCGATTGCCTGGATCCTGATTTTCATGAGATCGCGTTTTTCACGAATAGAGACGTAGCTGCCGGCGAAGAATTATGTTTCAATTATCGTAAATTAATGAAATGTAAATGCGGTTCTATTAATTGTAAATTGAAATAATTTACTGATATTTTGTTTTTTAGTAAAGAATTTTACTGTTCAACTTTTTCGCTAGGAAAATTTTATCTAAGATAATACGAGTAACGTAAATCGAACTAATGAGTTTAAAATATTCACAGTATTTTACTTTTTAATATAATTTTTTTAATTAATTTTCTTCTAGAGTATTTACTCTATGGTCAATATTTTCTAACTCAAAGTTAAATGTTTTCATTTTATAAAATTATGTTGAATAAAAAATTTATTCTGTATGCTTCGCCTTATGATTCCATCATTTCCAAGTGGAGTCGTAGAAGGAAACATGCTTTGTGTTCGTACATATTATGTAGCACTCCAATCCTCCGTCGTACCATCACATGTACGTTGATAAGAAGGCTGGCAAAAACCTGAAAATAATACAATGATTATAAATTTTGTTTAATGACGTTACACCAAATCATAATGAAGAATTGTTTTGATGAAATTGTCGATTGAAATATGTACATTTTGATATTTGATGTGATCGACGAAAGCAGAAGTATTCAAATTAAAATTTTTCTTCTGTTAAATTCAATCCAATCGACATCGTAAGTACTCGAATTACGTTATCTTTATTCAGCTATTTAAGTGTAAAGTCAAGTGTAAAGTTTCCTAACTTTTATCTCGTTTTCTTAGGTTCGAGGGTTCGATATGCATACGAAAAGAGTAAGAGTGGCAGATATCTACAACGATCGAGTAGAAAGAAGCAATCGTGAATACCTTGTGGTGATAGAGGGAGCAACCTCCCCAATTTGGCTTCCTTATAACAAAATTTCGAGTAAAAAAATATTCGATTATCACTACAAGAAAATTGATGATTCAATAACGAAATATGCTGCTACTAATATTAATAATGCATCGTCTGAGATTTACAGCTTACTATGTGAGTGTGACGAAAAAGAACTAGATTCGATGAGAAGACGATATATGACATTCCGTGGTCTTCAATTACCGCCTTCGAATAAATGTAGGATTTTTGAAAGAATTAAACAAGTTCTAAGGAACCCTTCGGTGAACACTTTGAATTTTTTTAATAACCTACGTAACGATATATTGATCGAAAAACTAATAGAGAAACAGACTGAAATGAGAAATAATTTAAAAATTGTTGAAAGACAAATTAATTTAATTAGCGATAGTAATCAGTATATAAAAATTACGAATGATGTAGATTTCGAATTTTTCCCGCCCAAATTAAAGTATATAAATAGTTACTTAATGAGATGTGAAAAGTTACCAAAGGACTTTGTTACCGTCAAGTGCAATTGTGTAGATAAATGTACTCATAATCAGCTTTGTTCACATTTTGTACGTTCCGAACGTATCAATAAGATGGTTGCAAGTCCAAATCCTTACGATGAAAATGGAAGAATTCGCAAAAAATTCAAGAAAAAGCGGTTAATCAAGGAATGTAACGATCTCTGCAAATGCAACGAAGGATGTCACCAGAGGGTTGTTCAGAAAGGAGCTAATTTAAAATTAGAGATTTTTAGAACGTGGAATGGTTGCGGATGGGGTGTTCGAACTTTGGAGAAAATACCGACCAGAACTTTCATATGTCGATATGCTGGTGAGGTGTTACCGTTTGAAGAATTGGAGAGTAAAGATAATAAAGAATATTTATTCGGAATTGATTTTTTTAACAAAAATTCTAGAATAAATTATGAATATTTTGTGGATGCGTGTGAATATGGTAATATATCGCGATTTATAAACCATTGTTGTGATTCGAATATAATGATTTATGGTATTTATGTGAATTATGTACACGTGAAAATGCCCGAAATAGCTTTTTTTGCTGGGCGAGATATCGAAGCCGGTGAAGAATTATCGATTAATTATAAAGATTTAATTGAGGCTATGGGAAAGAAATGCGGATGTCCTGAATGTGCAATCTAAATTTTTTTAAAAGATAAAATTTTGTTTGCTTTATTAATTTCATGTTATTATGTCTTGTATTTACAATCTAAATATTTTTACAAATTAAATACAAATTTTTATTTGCTTTATTAATTTCATATTGTTACTGTATGTAGTATGTAATTATAGATATGAATTGATATCAACTGCTATTGTTTAAAAATATATGTTTATTATTCATCATTATTGATAATTACTCTCTCGATCATTTACATATTTAAATACCTTGAATAGCCCATAAGCAAGTTCGCTTATTGACTAATGAACTTGAAGTAATTCCTCAAAATAGAAACAAACCAAATTTTTTTTTTTAAATAATTTTACTAAACTCAATTCATTTCACATTATTCAAAGCTTCGCTTTTGTCATCCATTCGCACAAGTTTTGAAAACAAATAGTTTAATATTTAGTGAATTTAGAGAGGAATGTTACAAGCAGAATGGTGGAAATGGATTCTTAAGATTTTGAATGAACAAATTTGGTTCAAGTTTACTTAATCAAGGAAGTTTTTTAATGGGACAATAGGGATGTGCCAAACTGCCAAATTCACGAACTTTACAATCCTGTTCATTTTTTAAAATAAAAGTAAAGTTCAAGTTTTTTCGAAAGAATTCAAATTGTATTCAAGTTCAACTTCATTTGGAAAAGATCAAAGTTTAGCTAAAATTCAAGTTTATTTCAGGAAATCAAGTTCAAATTCAAAAATATTTATAAAGAAAACGGTAAAAAGTCATGTCATAACCGTCATGACGCATTGTATATTGTTTTGTCTGAAATTTGTGAGGAAATGTGGCAACGGGGTTCAAATGTTTGAAGTTTCTTGCAAAAACATGAAAGCGTTGATCTGTTTCCGTTGATGCTATGATCGTATCATGGGATTGAGATGATGTCAATTTCGATTTCGAAATTAAATGATTTATAAGAATAATATTGGGTGTTGTCTACCTGTTACCATTGTACCAAGTGTTTATTGAAATTTAAATTGTTATGTTTAGTATAATCATAAAGGTAAGCATCTGGATGAATAGTAATTTCGTTATTTTTTATCAATGGTAAGAGTGAAATGATTGAAATTCAAAATGTCATTAATTATTTCTCATTTTTTAGGTTCATTATGAGTATTAAATTGATAAAAATAAGTGTAATCGATAACGATGAAGAAGAAAAAAAAGTCCATAAATTTCACGTGCTAATACAACCGGTGAACCTCTGGATTTGGCTTCCCTATCAAACCATTTCGAAAAAAGATAAGATATTAGATTACTACATACATAGAATTGAAGATTTATCGAAAATGAACTCCAGTATTTATGAAACTTCAGATAAAATTTTTGAGTTATTATGGAGGTGTGATCGAAGCGAACTGGACTCCTTAAGAAGAGAATATTTAACAATAAAAGGTCTTCAATTACCTCCTTCCAGTAGATGCGGTATATTGAAAAGAATTAAACGAATTTTAAAGGACCCATCGTTAATCGACCCCAATTACATTAGAAAACTTCGTAAAGACGTACTTCTCGAACGATTAATCGAAGAACGAACGCAACTTTTAGCGAATTTGAAAGTATGTGAACGACAGCTGAATGTAATTAGCGATAATTATCACTACATAAGAATTACAAATGATGTTGACTTGGAGATGTTTCCAACTGATTTAATATATATAAACCAGTATTCAGTTATGTCCAAAGATTTTCCAAGTGATGCTGTCGCCATCAAGTGCGAATGTGAGGATAAAAGTACCTGCATAACTAATTCTTGTTATCATTATTTTCGCAATTCTGAACTACGAAAGAGAAAAACGAAAGTTGATGTATCACTGGATGAAAACCAAATAGACGATTCAAATCCCTACGATGAAAAAGGAAGGATTTTATACAACAGAACGAGTCCAGTCTTCGAATGTAACGACTATTGTGCTTGCGACGAAAAATGTTCCAGAAGAATTGTTCAGAATGGTGCTAATCTTAAATTGGAAATTTTTAGGACTTGGAATGGTTGCGGATGGGGTGTTCGTACTTTAGAAGACATACCATCTCGTACATTCGTATGTCGTTATACCGGAGAAGTTATCACGTGGAATGAAGGGGTTAAGAGGGGAGGGGAATATTTATTTGACTTGGACTTCGATTACGATCGTGATCTGAAACACTGTCCATATACTGTTGATGCTCACAAGTATGGAAATATTTCAAGATTTATCAACCATTGTTGCGATTCAAATATAAATATTTATTGTGTATATATCAACAATATAAATCCGGAAATGCCGGTAATTGCATTTTTTACCAAACGAGATATAGAAGCTGGAGAAGAACTATCTATTAATTACAGGAAATTAATCAAAGCAATGAAATACAAATGTAGATGTGCTAAATGTTATTGTGAATCTTCTAATGTATGACAGTTTTTGAACACTGGCTTTTTTCCTCAGTTATTTTGTATATTTTATTTGGAAAGTATTATGTATAATATACTTTTCAAATTCGTTGAGAAACTATTATTCATTTGTTAATTTATTGTAGGTATTTCGTACTGAGTAGGATTTAAAAGTAATCATGTATTACCTAGGAGGTTAGTATTACTCATTTCAGGCCCACATTGAAATGATATGGGGCGGGGAGCTAATGATAGCTGAAACTCGTTTCCCTTCTTCATTTATTTTCCTATTAATTTTATGCAAGTAATTGAAAACTTTGATACAAAAGGATTTTTTTTAACTAATCCAAAAACGATGTCCATGTATTGATGTGAGAATGATAATAATCATAAACAGGTAGATGATACAACAAAATTACTTTTTTTTTTCAGAATTAATTCTACCGAAGTCATCTTTTCGGTTTGGAGAAGTCTTCGTACAACAATTCACCAACAAGAAAATTTAGATAAATTTTTAATAAAATATTGATTATTGGATAAATAGCTTTTAATTGGAGTTGGTAAAATCATTCGTACAACTGAGCGATTTGAATCATTTTTTTTTCGTTTCTCTTTTTTCTTTTAGAAAATTAATCTCAATCATTTACAATGGTTATAAACTAAATGACACTTAATAAAATTTTTTCAAGTCATTGTAAAATTTGATTACCAATTTTTTCATTTGTTTTTTTTTTTATTCGATCGAATATCATATTAATGAAAAACTAAAATTTGTTTTTTAACTTCAACATTGCTTCATTTTTTATCATCTTCAAATTTCAATTTTCAATTTGTATTTTATAAAAGCCTCAAGTAGTTTATTTTTTAGGCAAAAAAAAAAATTCACACCTCAAAGGGTCGCCAAGCTCGTAGACTGCAGCTACAGCTGTATAGTAAATGGTCTCTCCAGCCCTTTGACTATATAGTATACTATATAGTCAAAGCTCCAGCCTCGCTCTTAAGGCGGTGCTTCACTGCTTCGGAAAATATGTTGGTAAATGCGAAAAGTTGATTTTTTAATAAAAAATGAAAAAATTGGAAAATAAATGCTAAATGTCCTCAAACAAAGTCTCTAAAACACTATAATTATTATAATTTCAAATCATTTCGTTGCATTATTTTTGAGAAAAACAATGCCAATGAAATTGAAAATAGGATGTAATTTTCAATATCAGTGTTTTTCTCAAAGATAATGCAACGAAATGATTTGAAATTATAATATAGTGTTTTAGAGACTTTGTTTGAGGGTATTTAGCATTTATTTTTCCAATTTTTCCATTTCTTTATTTTAAAATTAACGTTTTCGCAATTACTTACTTATCTTCCGAAGCACCACATTAAAAAAAAAAAAAATTGAAAGAAAATCGATGAAATCATCATATTATCGAGGCATTGTAATACCAGAATGTTAATATTTTTCAAAAAACATTTGAACATTGTAAAAACGCGGAACCCACCGATATTCGAAATTTTTGCCTAGCACCAAAAAGCGGAATAAAAAACAAGTAAAAAGATAAATAGAAAGAACAAGACGGTGAGCTTAATATTAAACTTCGTTCTAATAATTAATTAAAATAATCAATTATATAAGAATTGTCAATGAAAGTGATTCATATACCCTCAACTGAACGGATTGTTTGCTACAAGTAAATTCTGTACGCGCAGGTAACGTGTTTTATTGAATGTGTTGTACGGCGTTCTAGGTGATAGCATTTTCGTGCTGCTTTACTTACCGTGTACAATAAATAAAGTTATCAACTATTGAATCGCTGTAATTACCCATAATTCAAGTAGCAGCTAATAGAATTCGTTATTATTTGAAACATAGCTCTCATTTCCTTTCATGGTCGGTCTAGTTAGAACTTCATTATTCAAATTTCACACACAGTATGTCTGATCTACTATACGTTGCGTAAGGCGGTTGTATATTGTAAAATCGCATTATATTCAAAATATCTCTGAAATTACGAAAAATTCATGAAGGAATATCGACTAATTACCTCACATATTTTGTTTCAACTGACTAAACGGCTCGATATTATATCCATTTGTTATATATACGAATAATTTCAGGTAGAGTCGTGGAAGCAGTATGAATGAAAATATTCCTAGTCAAAAGAGACCGAATTTTTCGTCTCTAAATGGTATACATAAGCCAAATACAGCCAACAATAATGTCAGAGGAGGAGCCGGCAAGAAGCTGGTTATTAAAAATCGAAGAGGTATGATTGATGTTAATTTTTCATTACATCTTCTGGTTCCAATTAACCCCATAAATATTTCCAGATAAGCCAAAATTACCAGCGAATTACCAAGAAGAGACGTGGTGTAAATTGAAAGAGGCTGTGGAAGCGATACAGACATCGAAACCAATACGATATAGTTTAGAAGACTTATACCAAGGGGTGGCTAATATATGTATGGATAGTATGGCGAGCACGGTGTATAAAAATTTAACTGGTACGTATAACCGGCCACTGCGGTGCTTTAAAATCATCTCATCTAATGATAACGTTGGTTGTGCAGCTTTGACCGAAACGCACGTTAAATCGTATATCAAACAATTCGTCGGCGAGAGCACAGACAGGCAGATATTTCTAAAAAAGATCGACGAATGTTGGCAGAATCATTGTCGTCAAATGATCATGATTAGGAGTGTGTTTTTATACCTAGATCGTACGTTCGTCTTACAAAACGCAACAGTGCCGTCCATATGGTAAGATATTGGTAATCTAGTTTAATCTCAAATCTTCGTAAATTTTCAACGAGTATTTCCACAGGGATATGGGACTGGATATGTTTCGTCAGCATATAATTTTGAATAATCTAGTGCAATCGAGGATAGTAGACGGTTTATTAATGTTGATCGAAAAAGAACGTCTGGGAGACTCGGTCGATAGACTGTTACTCAAATCATTGCTCAGAATGTTATGTGATCTGCAACTGTACACGACGATTTTCGAATCGAAGTAAAATACATTCTTATTTATCGCTCGTATTCCGAACCTGTATTAATTTTTTGCCGCATTTAGATTCCTCGAAGCTACTGAAAGGTTATACGCCGCCGAAGGGCAACGTTTGATGCAGGACCAAGACGTTCCAGAATACTTGAGGCATGTCGATAAACGTCTGAATGAAGAAAACGAACGACTATTGCATTATCTAGATACGTCGACTCGAGTCCCATTGATTCATTGCGTCGAGAAGCAACTAATTAGCGAGCATATTAATAATATTTTAACGAAAGGATTAGATAATATTTTAAACGAAAATCGAATATCGGACATATCCTCGTTGTATATTCTATTTAGTCGTGTTAAAGATGGATTAAAACAATTATGTATTCACTTCAACGCTTATATAAAAGTGAGTCGATAATTCTTGTTGATTACACAACTCGACAAATCTCGGGCCATATCTTGTTTCTGAAAAGTTTCCTATATCGTGTGATAGAGGGGCACCAGAAAACCCAAATTCCATGGACAAATCCAACGAAGTATCGTTTCTGAAGTGAGGCAGGAGGGAGAAATTTACGGTTGTTTTGTACTTTTTGTGAAAAAATAAAAAAAATTTCAATTTCGTTTTGACCATCAGTAACGGATTTATGAACACGTAAACCTCATTTTTTCCATTGTTTCTCACCTCCCACCCCAGCATTGTCCCAAAATCGCTCCAAACCTATGCTCTTTGTCGAGTGGTGTCATTGGAAAAATCACTGAGCTACTTAATTATCTCATATTTTCATTTCCATTTTCAGAAAATCGGCAGAACCATTGTCGTCGATCCGGAGAAAGATAAAACTATGGTTCAAGAATTATTGGATTTTAAAGATAAAATGGATAATATAGTTAATACGTGCTTTCAGCGTAACGAGAAATTTAGTAATAGCTTGAAAGAAGCTTTCGAACAGTTTATTAATTTGAGGGCGAACAAACCCGCCGAATTGATTGGTACGAAAAAGAAATACAAAATATCTGTACATTTTCATCGTACCTTAATTTTTATATTCATTCGTTATTTCTTTCGTCAGCCAAATTCATCGACAGTAAATTGAGAGCAGGTAATAAAGAAGCCACTGAAGAAGAACTCGAACGACTTCTCGACAAGATTATGGTATTGTTCCGATTCATTCACGGTAAAGATGTATTCGAAGCCTTTTACAAAAAGGTATACCGTCATGAAAGGATTTTCATTTTATCTCCGCTATCGAATTATTACGCTAAATGATATGTATGGTTTATAAATTTCCTAGGATCTAGCTAAAAGACTGTTGGTGGGTAAATCGGCCAGCGTGGACGCAGAAAAAAGCATGTTATCTAAGTTGAAACAAGAATGCGGTGGCGGTTTCACCTCCAAGTTGGAAGGCATGTTTAAAGACATGGAACTGAGTAAAGACATTAACGTGTCTTTCAAACAAGTACGTGTTAATCGTTGTTTGAGAATGTATGAAGCTAGATAAGTAACTGTACATATGTAGGAAAATTGTTACGTTGAAGTATTTAAAGTAAGGAATGAGAGTTAGAAAACGCATACGCAGGGATCTATAAATTGTACTTTCGCAGGCCTCGGAGTCCGATTTATTAGAAATTATTGACGAGATTTTTGAAAATAATTTTTCGTTTGTTCTTAATTTCTTATTATTTGTATTCGACATTCGTGTAAATATTTCGCTCGATATTTTCGACATATTTGATACTTTGAACATAGTTCTTGATCGTTAAATATACCAGCATTGTTCTTGGATGATTTGAAAACGAAAAACTGACGTTGTTGTAAGAACATTCCAATAGTCTGAAATTCGTATAATTGTAATGAAAAATTTTCTAATGTGTCTAATAACAAAGGATTTGAAATCGAAAATATTTAAAAATGAAACAATTTTTCTGCGGTATATGAGTTCAAAATTAAAAAAAAAAAAAACTAAAAATTGAGAAATGCTTATCATTAAAATGAAGTGTTGGTAAGTATTGAATGAAATATTTAAAAAAATGTTTATAAAAAAAAAACACGAAAAATGAAAAATATCCTAATCGAATCCTCCATCGAAATCAATGACTTGAAACAGCAGTACATAACTTTAAAAAAAAAAAAAAAAAAAAAAAAAAACGAGTTGAAAAATTCAAAGTGTAGAAATACTTTCTCCTCCCCCCTCCCCACGTAGTATACAACAAAAATAGACTGATAAAAAATTCAAATGAATTCAAAAAATCAAAAAAGGTGAAAAAAAAAGCCTAGAAAATTGAATTTTTTTTTTTTTTAATTCAAAGAAAATTCTAGAAATTTTAGACAACATCATGTATGGTAGTGAATTCGGGATATAGTATACAAATTATCGCCAATAACCATATGAATTCATATTAATTACATTTTTACCAACTTGAGGCTCCTCAAGCTCTACTCAAATTTTGATAATCCGCCATTTTGGATCCATTTTGATCCAAATTCAAGAGGTCATATTGTGGTCACCAACTAACCTCACACACAAAATTTGACCTCTTTAACTTGATTTGGTGGGGAGATATGGAAGATTCAAGAAATTTCATGACTCAAAACTTCCTCAAAAAGCCGTTTTTTGATCTAACTCCTCTCAGTATGCATTTAGGAAGCTGAAATTTGAATATGTTGGTGTCCGTGACTCACTCTTTCATATGAGATCAAAAACGAAAAATTTGAGCTATTTGCCTCTTCTCCAGCCTCCCTCAAAATTTGAGTGATCCGCCATTTTGAAATTTTTCGAAAAAACAAAAAAAGCACTTCTGCGCATTTTCAAGAAGAGTTCCTCACCAAATTTTGAGCGAATTTTATGAATACTCGCCGGCGCTACGCGTGGGGGAAAAAATATATATATATACCAAAAAGTTGGACATTTGCCAAATGATTACAAATGGTCCGAAACGCAAAGATTTGAAGACCCCACCCTCCCCCGACCTTCCCTTCCCAAATCAGGTAGGCTGTAATAGCTATCGTTTTTATTAAAAACTCAGCTAAAAACACTGAAAAATGGAAAAAAGTCCAAAAACGAGGTGTATTAAAATCTTTAAAAGATAAAAAAAAAAAAGGTAAAAAATCTTTTTTATTTTCAAATTACAAAATAAATAATATCCAATAAATGCAAGTGTGAGAAGAGATGAAATAAATTAGTAAAATATGCCTAAAAGTGAAAAATAAAGTTCATGAAATTGATAAAAAATTTTCATTTCTATTTCACTAATCACCGTTCGGTTGATAAACTACAAATAGAAACCTTGTGGAAATCATGTAAAAAAAATGGTGTTGAAAATATTATTTTTGTTTATCATAAACTTTTTATTTATTTAATTTTTTTTTTTTTTTTCAAAGAAAGAATGGAAGACGTTTCAACTTTAAAATGCATAAATAATCTGCGTTATGTTGATAATTGAAAAATAAATAAATAAAATTTTTATTTTGTCCGGTTTTAAGAAACAAAAGTGTGCAATTTATAATTAATTTCTATTACTTTCATTGATGCCTTAGTAATTGCATAGGCTATACGCGAGAAATAACAGAATGATTAATGGAAAGAGATGTCCTGAATAATGGTCATTGCGTAACAAGAAATGTTTGAGCAACAGATATCGCCTCAATGTACTTTTTTCAGTGACAGAGATGGAAGTTCGAAATCAAAATTATTATAAGAATGGTCAATATGATGTGAAAAAATTAATTTTGAATTTTACATCATCGAAAAGTATCGATATCAGTTACTTATCTAGCTTCGCGTAATATATCGACGCGTTTACGTGAAATTTATTCGCCTATTTACTCTTCAGTACATTAACGCCAACGGGGGCCGTTTACAAGGCGCTTCCGGTATAGATCTAACGGTCAGTATCCTCACGATGGGTTACTGGCCAACGTATCCGAACATGGACGTGAATTTACCATCAGTGATGGCCATCTATCAGAATCATTTCAATATGTTTTACCACGGCAAATACAATGGTAGAAAGTTACAGTGGCAACCTACTCTCGGTCATTGTGTACTGAAAGCATTCTTCAATCAGGTAAATAACGATATTGACGGGCATTAAGGATACCCCGAGGAGGTGATTTTTTTCGATATAATTAATACCTTTTTTCACTTTATAGGGCAACAAAGAATTACAAGTTAGTTTATTTCAAGCTTTGGTGCTGTTGTTATTCAACGAAGTGGATGAGCTGAGTTACGAAGATATTCGTTCGCAAACTTCTATCGAAGTGAGAACAACTACGTGATTTATTTCGTCTTTTTTAGCTGAGTTTTCAGTTTTAAAACGATACTTGTTACAGCCTTTCTGATTCATGAGGGAGAGGTCGGGAGGAAGGGATTGCATATATGTGCGTTTTTCAGGCCATTCGGAATTATACAATTTTTTGGTTTATGTATCGTTGGGTTTTAGATGAGAATTTGGTGAGAGACTTTTTGTGGAATTCCGCCAAAGTACTGTTTTTTTTTTTTTTTTTTTTGATTCACCTCAATATGGCGGTTCACTTGAATTTTGAGGGGGTGTGGGGAGGGGGCAAATGGCTGAAAATCTTAGTTTTTGGTCACGCATGAAAGAATGCATCACGAACACCAACATATGCGAATTTCATCTTCACAAATGCATTTGGAGCGGGGTGATTTCAAATGACGATTTTTGGAGGAAGTTTCGAGTCATGGAATTCCTTCAAGCTTCCATATGTTATCACCAAATCGACGCGGAAAGATCAAACTTCGTATGTGGAGTTAGTTGGCAATCAAAATATGATTCCTCAAATTTTGGCCAAAATGGCGGATGGGGCACATTTGAGGAGGGCTTGAGGAGCTTCGAATAGCTTAGATTTGATAAATGTGAACTGATATGATTGCTAATGATGAGAAGTGTGATGTATGTCCATTTCAACTTCACACGTGATTTTGATGGGGTAGTAGGGGCTGTTGACCTCAAAATATAGGGGAGGGGGAGATGAAAAATCTAAATTTTTCGATTATGATGTCAAAGGACATAATGAAGTAAACTCGCTAAAATATTACAGTTTTATCCTATAAAGTGAATATAGAGGGGAGTGGAAGCAGAAAATGGCTTCGGGGGGGGGGGATCACGGTAAGAAATTCTATGAATCTCGCATATCTCCTCACCTAATTGACCTAGAGATGTCGAACTTTGTATGCGAGGTTAGTAGAGGTGCAGAATATGACCTCTTGAATTTGAACCAAAATTTTTTGAAAATAGATCTACAATGGCGGATGACCAAAATTTGAGGAGGATTTGAGGATGCTGAAATGGCGCAGATTTGATAAATGTGTATTCGTATAATTACCAGCCACGAGACGTACACTCGTACGTGATTTTGGAGGGGAGAGGAAAGATAATCGTCCTCAAAATGTGGGAGGGGTGAGAGGGGAATGGAAAGTCGAAAATTTCTGATCACAGTGTCAATGAGCCAAACTGATTAAGATACCTCCGAAATACCTTCGTATATAAACGAGCCTCAATTAAAAACTCATCTGCAGTAATGCGGCGTAGTTGCTTACCATTTTTTAGCTGAGTTTTTAACATGAAAACCATAGCTGTTACAGCCTACCTGATTTCGGAGTTTCATACCATTTGTAATCATCCGGCTAATATCCAACTTTTTGGTATTTATTTTTTTCCTGCCGCGCGGGTATTCGTAAAATTCGCTCAAAATTTGGCGCGAGACTTCTTGAAAATGCGCGAAAACACTTTTTGTATTTTCGATAAATTTCAAAATGGCGGATCACTCAAATTTCGAGTGTGGCTGGAGAAGATGCAAATAGCTCAAATTTTTTGTTTTTGATCTCGTATGAAAAAATAAGTCACGGACACCAACATATCTGAAAAGCTTCGTAAGCGTATTTCGAGAGAAGTTGGAGCAAAAAACCGGTTTTCGAAGAAATTTCGTTTTTTGTCCCACTCGTAGTGCCGGTGGGTATTGATAAAATTTGCTCAAAATTTGGCGCGAGGCTCTTCTCGAAAATACGCGAAAACACTTTTTTTGTATTTTCGAAAAATTTCAAAATGGCGGATCACTCAAATTTTGAGGGAGACTGGAGAGGGGGCAAATAGCTCAAATTTTTCGTTTTTGATCTCATATGAAAGAGTGAGTCACGGACACCAACATATTTAAATTTCAGCTTCACAAGTGCATTTTGAGGAGAGTTAGCAAAAACCTGTTTTTGAGGAAATTGCGGTTTTTGTGTCACTCACCTTGCGCAGGCGGGTGTGGATAAAATTCGCTCAAAATTCGGTGAGGAACTCTTCTTGCAAATACGCAAAAATAGTTTTTTTGTTTTTTCGATAAATTTCAAAATGGCGGATCACTCAAATTTCGAGTGTGGCTGGAGAAGAGGCAAATAGCTCAAATTTTTCGTTTTTGATTTCATATGAAAGAGTGAGTCACAGATACTAACATATCCAAATTTTAGCTTCCTAAATGCATACTGAGAGGAGTTAGATCAAAAAACGGCTTTTTGAGGAAGTTTTGAGTCATGAAATGTCTTGAATCTTCCATATCTCCCCACCAAATCAAGTTAAAGAGGTCAAATTTTGTGTGTGAGGTTAGTTGGTGACCACAATATGACCTCTTGAATTTGGATCAAAATAGATTCAAAATAGCGGATTATCAAAATTTTGAGTAGAGCTAAGAACAGCTTTTTGAGGAAGTTTTGAGTCATGAAATTTCTTGAATCTTTCATATATCCTCACCAAATCGACCTAGAAAGGTCAAACTTTGTGTGAAGAATTAGTTGGTGACCAGATAATGACTTCTTGAATTTTGATCAAAATGGATCAAAAATGGCCGATTATCAGAATTCGAGTAGAGCTTGAGGAGCCTCAAATTAGTGAAAATGTAATTAATAAGAACTCATACGATTATTGGTGACGAAAAGTATAGTATATCTCAAATTCACCTTCACATGTAGGATTGGAGGGGAGAAGGAGGGGTATCGATCTCCAAAAAACGGTGGGGGTACATGATAGGTCGAAAACTTTTCAATGAAGTGTCATATAATGAAATGAGCTCATGTGACTAACCTTTTCTGATTTCAGTTTCCTAAATGAATTTAGAGGGGAATTAGAGGAAAGAACGGCTTTTAGAGGGGAAATTGGTGCAGGAAATTTCACGAATCTTCCTTATCTCCTCACCAAATCGAGCTGTAAAGATCAAAATTCGTATGTAGGGTTAGTTCATGACTGCAATTATGATCTTTTATGTGTGGGTCAAAATGGATCGAAAATGGCAGATCGTAAAAATGTGAGGATAACTTGAAAAGCCTCAAGTAGTCATAATTTGAGAAATATGTGTTCATAAGATTATCTCATGATAAGTACCACATTTGTTCTAAATTCATAGGGTAGGGATTTTCACACTTTATATTGGGTGTGGTCTGTAGACATTAGGGGGTTGGCAACGTTATGGGTAAACCTTGATAAGCCCCAGTTGAAAACTCAGCTCCAGTAATGCTGCATGGCTGCTTACCTTTTCTTTATATAACTCACCGTGCGTTCGTTCGTTTCAGGACGGCGAGCTGAGGAGAACTCTGCAGTCGTTGGCGTGCGGTAAGGCGCGCGTTCTTCTGAAAACGCCGAAAGGTCGCGATATCGAAGACGGTGATAAGTTCTCGTTTAACGCGGATTTCGTTAATAAACTATTCCGAATTAAGATCAACCAAATACAAATGAAAGAGACTGTAAGTTGTAACGAAGGCGTTCGAGAGTCGGCGTTTTCAAACTGTATCTTATTTACGGTGTTTTTCTAGATGGAAGAACAAAAAGCGACGGAAGAACGCGTATTCCAAGACCGCCAGTACCAAATCGACGCTGCCATCGTGCGTATAATGAAGATGAGAAAATCGCTGACGCATACGTTACTAATATCGGAACTTTATAATCAGCTCAAATTCCCAGTGAAGGTAAGGAAGCGGAGATTATTGTAGATTTTTCGATATCGGAAGAGATTTCATTAATTGTTATTTTTTTTTTAGCCCGCAGATTTGAAAAAACGCATCGAATCGTTAATAGATCGCGACTACATGGAGAGAGATAAAGAAAACACCAACAGTTACAATTACATGGCGTAGCACGAGATACCAAATGTATCAGGTTTCAGTCTCCTCGTTTTCGATGAAAAAAAAAATGTTTCGCGAATGTGTACAATGGATGGTTTACATCAAGCACCAATGATGTATCGCGGAGTAACGCTATCGATGCGAACTCGAAGGCGAACATTTATACATAGATATTTTTATATATTATGTTATATAATTTATTAGAATGAAATTTTGTATATGTTCATTAACCCATACTTATTATTATTTTTTCATTGTTTCGATGGAAGTGTGTTTTTTTTTTCTGTTCTGTTTGTTGTCTGTATAAATATACTTAAAGTATTGCTTGTTATACGTTAACAAATGGGCGTTGTGCTACGAATTCCATGTGTGACGTGTCTTTCTTGTATTTCAGTGGTTTTTAAACGAGATTAGTTTATATTATTGAATTTTAAAACACGATGAAACGTAATGCTGTAAGTCGGGTTGATCCGTTTTTTTGTGTAAGGTCGTCTTATTTTCATGTTGTGATGGCTGCTTATGCGAATGGGACTGTAGGATCACTATTAGGTCTTATATCGCTAGATGTTATTTTTGTTTGTATTTATGATTTTTTTTTTTTTTTTCTTTTGTAATATAATATTTGTGTTAATACGAAGTATTATATTTTTTTAAACAAACGTCAACAGGATAATGTGAATAGTTCTAAATTGGAACTCAAAATGGTTTCGGAATGGAGGAATTGAATTCTGTGGTTGGCTTGACGATAGAATATATTTGCGCTGTAAACCCGGTGATTTTTTCTAAATTGTCATGATGGAGCGTGGAAATGTTGTGAGTCTTCATTTTACTTGGAAAAAATCGATCATAATCAACACACCGGGGTAGAACGGTAGAAACGTTTCTTTTTAACAAACTCGCGAAAAATAACCCGAGGCAATATGTCGAATGATGGTTGGTGCTAAAATAAGCGTAATTTTCTTCTTTAAATATTTCATTAAGGTAGTTGGGGATTTAGAACAATAAGGTTATGAAATCTGATGATTTGCATGAAATCAGGTAACTCGATTTACTAAGAATTAGTTGAAAGCATCGCACTAAAGCTCTGGACAATTGCACCGTAAATGCTTCGTAAATTCGCGAAAAATGACTAGTGCCTTATATCGAAATGTATGCAACTTCGCTAATGTATTTTGAAAATATCTTTAAATATTGTTAGAATTGGTTGAGTAATGAAGGAGTGGTGTCGATTTTGGTTGATTTAAGTTCCTTGAAACGGAATGTAACATCAGTTCTTCGCTAACCCTTTCCCCACCATTTAGGAGGTAATTACCCATTAAAATGAATTTATCTCAGCAAAAACCCGTCCGATTGCAAAACTGATTGCAGAAATGAAATCCTCTGGTTGGAAAACCCTCATGTAGACACTTTGCTCGAAAAAATCTGATGTAAAATTTTTTTCGTCAAAAAACGAAGAAGCCTATAGGTCGTGGATTTTTTGAAATTTCGATGATTTCAAAAAAATCGAGATAAGTGTCCTTTTCGACTAATTCGAGGTCGCTGATTCCGAATATGATGACCTTTTTTGGCGCTTTCCTTTTTTTC
Source organism: Phenacoccus solenopsis (assembly GCA_009761765.1). Taxonomy (NCBI): domain Eukaryota; kingdom Metazoa; phylum Arthropoda; class Insecta; order Hemiptera; family Pseudococcidae; genus Phenacoccus; species Phenacoccus solenopsis. Next base: position 44,773,247 of record CM019753.1, read on the forward strand.
CCCTCTAAAATGGCATCTTAATGATACAAACAGCGATTACTCCATGAAGATGAGTTGAGCGCCAAAAAATATCATCATATTTGAAATCAACGACCTCGAATTAGTCGAAAAGGACACTTATCTCGATTTTTTTGAAATCATCGAAATTTCAAAAAATCCACGACCTGGCTTCTTCGTTTTTTGATGAAAAAAATTTTGTGCCAGATTTTGTCGAGCAAAGTGTCTAAATTGGGGTTTTCGAAACAGAGGATTTCATTTCGGCGATCAGTTTTGCAATTGAATGTGTTTTTACTGATATAAATTGATTTTTACGCGTAATTACTCCCTACGTAGTGAGAGAAAGATTAGGGAAAAATTGATGTTATATATTCGGTTTTATGACCTAGGGATTTTTCCGCATTTTCCAAGTACGTTAGTGAAGTTGCCTACTGCGTCGAATGAGGCAGAAGAAATTTTTCACGTAGAAAACGAAACGTGTTTACGTTTTATATTTCACCAAAGTCCATTTAAACTAATCATTACTTCGGGACTCAGCTAACATCGTACTTAAAATCGCTATCACTTCATTGAGAGAAATTCCAACAAGCAAATGGTAGTAATATATGTAAAGTAACTTCTTTTAAATTCTTTCATGTATTCGGTACTATGAACTCATCTAAAACTCATGCATCAATTTTCAGCTTTCCTTGTAATTTCGCAACACATTTACATCTTGTAAATTAAGCCACCGTACTCGTAATAAAAAAGTTATACTTTCAATTAAACGACCGATGACTGATACAAAAGATATAACAAAATATTTTAACGTAAATTCAACACTAAAAAGCTTAATAGTAATCAATAGTAGAAAAAAAAACAAAACAAAAAACAAAATTTGGAAAATTACTTCTTGTAACCTTATCACAGTAAGTTACAGAAACGCAGGTCAGTCATAATTAATATAGTATTTAAACTTGAATACCAAATTTTCGCTTAGCATGAATAATTTGTAATAATAATAATTTATAAAATACAACAAAATATAATCACGAGGTCTGATCTAACTTCACCGACTTTCCCTCAAGAGCAATACAACATAGCAGAATAATAATACATATGATAAAAAAAAAAAATAAAAAAAACAAAAATAAAACGTTAAAAAAATGAAAACAATCAAAACACATAACCAAGAGTAAGTATGAAAGTTAATTTTAAACTCATTTAGTAATATCTTTCGCGCGACCTTCCTCAACCAATACTGCACCAACATCTATTTCTTCTTTGGTAGACGTATCGTATAGAATAATACTGATCTTTCCATCTTTGTGTACATCAACGACCACACTAATCAGTGCCTTCTGAGAAACCAAATTCTTGAAACGCAACGAATCCTCCACAGTCCAGTCTAAATGTAACGGTACAACTCCTAGAGAGCACAAAATTATGTAAAATTCGAAAGCATATTGACCACCGACGCGATTAAATATTTACCCGCTAATTCGGCTTTAATAGCTTGTTTGGGCAAATTACGAAAACAGGGCAGCAGTTGAGCTAGATTCGAAAACTTAATAGAAACAATATCGCCGTAGTCTATCAATTTCATGGAAATGCAATCCAATCCGTTCAAGACTTTCACCACGATACCTCTGTTGAAATAAATTATTGAGACGGAATTTTCATAGGTTCTTTCGTCTTATCGTAAGCAGTCATCCCTTACCTGTACCATTTACCGGAATCAGTTTTAACCGCGTACGATTGATCTTCCTGCACATTAGATACGTCAACGAGAGGCTGTTCTTTTTCATAAAATTCGTTCATCGCCGACATAAGATTCGTTAGGTCATCTTTGCTATTATAAGGCTGTACCTGAGACACGATCAAATTTCAAGGGTATAATACCTATGGGTTTCACTTACTTCATCGGTGTAACAACTTACTATAAAATTGAACGGACTCGACACCATTGTCACGAATACGTAGAATTGTTCTCCGATTGGAACTTCGTAATTTGGAATCGGATAAACTCGTTCCATCGTTTCTGCAAAAATAGCGTGTGCTATGATATACTCATTCGATTCGTCGAATTACCTTCACGAATACATCGTACAGACACCAAACATACGAGCAAATTTTAACCTTTCAACAATTTCAATTCGAAACACTCAATTCAACAAGATAATAAGATGAGCAGTAAAAAATCAGAAATCGGATGAACAAAGAAAGCAAGCATCGAATATTTCAATCGCAATATAATTTTTCTTCTATGTTGTCTGAGAAAGCGGCTTAAGAGCACCATCACACAACCACACGCACAAACGTTTCGCTTACATTTGATCAAAATGGATATTTTGCGCGCTAACGTAAAATGCGCGCGTATATTTACATAGTTGCCAAATCGAAGATATTATCATTTCATGTAAAGCACTAAAAACATAGGTATACTCTCACGCCATTTTGAATATAATTATCGAAATTTCACGTTTATTGGTAATGTTATAACTAATGAGCTATAAAATAATAATAATAATAATAATAATAATAATAATAATGATGATGATGATGTAAATGAATTTTCATCATTTGGAACATGATATTATCTCAGTAGATGATATGTCGACCTACGAGAAGTTAATTTTTGTGGGGAGCTCTGTGTTCATGAGGGGGTGAAATTGAGTGAAAATTTTCGAAACAAACGAGATGTGTGCGAAATTGACCACAAAAATGAACTTCACCCGTCCCAATACGCCGTGGTATTTAAACTAAAATTATTGCGAGACAATGAATTATTTCAGTCAATAATTTCTGCCTTATTGGGGCACATAATTTCTCAATACCTAAATTTGAATTATTATCATTTTAAAGTTTTCGATAATTAATAGGTTAAAGAATTATGAAGTTGAACAAAAAAGTGAAAACAAGAAAACCTCAAGTTCCATACAAACGGCAAAATATGCATAAGCTAGGAATGAGGAATTTTCAAGGATTAAAAAATGATTTTGAAAATATAACTTACACGTTATGATTTAATATGAAAAAAAAAATGTATGGAAATATCATGCAGGAAAAAGGAATAATCAACATATCAATGAAATCCAACACCAAATAAAATCTCGGGAGTGCATATGCATAACAGGTCATTAGTGTAAACACACCTCACATTACCTTACAAATGTTGCGTCATTTCATAAAAAAACAGCTTCAATCATATCGTGTACAACAGCTATCAATAAATTTGTAATGTAAAAAAAATTCGTCATTTCCACAAAACATTACTATGCGCAAAAATCAGTGTTCAACAAAAACAAAATTTTTCCCATCATTCTCGAGCACACATTCACACCAACACACGACTCGTTACGTAGGGAAAACGTTACCAAAATATCTTACCTTTCACTATATTCTTGCGTTCAGTTTTCTTCGTTATCTTAATCAAATTATTTTTAGCTAAAGGGTGCACGAAATAGCGTAAATTATAACAGTGAGTTACAGGGGAAGGAAAAAAGCGACCACAGTTCTCCAAATGAACGCTCAAACGACACGATTTCGGTTTCTGAACTCAAATTAAAGCAACCACACTGAGGCAAGCTTCCAGAGCATGAAATCGTCTCGTTGAAACGTTCATTTTGAAAACTGTTCCAATATCATAAATTATAGGTATAACTGTTAAGCAAGCAAATGCTGCGAAGCGTATGTACAACCAAGACCTTCGAAAGCTTTATCGTAACCACACTCACCAGTGGATAATTTAACGCTGACGAAATTAGGACTTCTGCAACAAAAAAACATGAATTTATTTTTTTAAACGTAAGCAGCCATGCCGCATTACTGGAGCTGAGTTTTTAAGTAAAACGTATTCAAATGCAGATAACATTGTTAACCTTTTCCTGCCTTTAGGCTGCACAAAGAATTGAGTCTGAAAACCCAACTAACCCTTAAGAAACCATTCAAGAAATGTAAATCACGTAATACGGTATTTACATAATTTTAGATATTTGAGAATCCTCAAGCCTCTTCAAATTTTGATCAATCATCATTTTGCATCCAGTTTGTCGCATATTCAAGGTGTTATATTCTAGCATATAAAGCTTTAGTTTTTCACGAACACTTGATGAGGGAATGAGGACAAATTCATTTATCCTTAAAACTTTTTTTTTGTTCTGGTTTCAACTCCACTTCATTCCTTTCGGTCCTCAATTTAGCTCACATATAAAGTTAGATTTTTCTAGGTTGATTTACTGAGATGTGGAAGATTCGAAACTCGAAACCTGACTTGAAAAAAATTTTCACTTAAACTTTACTTGAGGAAGTAAAATTTCAATATGAAGATGTCCTTGACTAAAGAAGGACTGAAACATGGTCAACATAGGCTAAAGCCTTGGATGGCAGAAATTTGAGGGCGGCGAATATTATGAAATAATTATAAAAAAAATTTTTTTCAATTTCGATTATTGTAAATTTTTTCGATTTTTTAAACACATTTTTTCTTCGTGTTTTGAATTATTTTCGCATTTTTAAAATATGTGATGCAAAAAAAATTTTTACGATTTTTTTGTAATGTAATTAATGTAATGATAGGAATAACATCCTTATTTTGTTGTTCAAATGTGCCTATAAAAAATAAAATTATTTTTTTTTTTTGCAAATGGCCTTCAATTTTTTTTTATGATTTCCTAAATTTTTCAGGTAAATATATTATATATTTGGAATTTTTTCTTCATTTTAAAACTGTTTACCATTCATCAAGAAGTTTTTTGGTTTTTTGCATTTTTTTAGAGTGAAAAAAAATTCACATTTATAATTAAACTAAAAATGTACACGGCATCAATTGACAAAAAAAAAAAAAAAAAAAAAAAAAAAAAAAACGTAAGCAGCCATGCCGTATTACTGGAGCTGAGTTTTTAACTGGAGTTTGTTTTGATTTACTAATAACCTTGCTTAACCGTTCATGACTACAGGCCACACCCAATACAAAGTCTGAAAACCCCTACCCTATCCTTTCCAAAAACACTTAAGAAGTTGAATTTGGCACAAATGTAGTATTTCTTGCCATGAAATAATCATGTGAACACATATTTCTCAAATTATAACTATTTGAGGGTCCTCAAATTATCTTCAAATTTTGTAAATCCGCCATTTTGGATCCATTTTGACTCAAATTTAAGTGGTTATATTCTGGTCACAAACTAATCCTACACACAAAGTTTGACCATTCTAGGCCGATTTGGTGATGAGATATGGAAGATTCATGAAATTTCCTGCAGCAATTTCCCCTCCAAAAGCCGTTTTTTGCTCTAACTCCCCTCCAAAGTCACTGAGGAGGCTAAAATCAAAATAGGTTTGTTACTTGGGCTCATTTTATCATATGACACAGCAATAAAAAAATTTTCGACCCCTCCTGTACCCCACCACTATTTTAGGTTGATAACCCCGCCTTCCCCCCTCCAACATCATGTATGGAAGTGAATTCGGGATATAGTATACAACTTATCCCCAATAACCATATGAATTCATATTAATTACATTTTTACCAACTTGAGGCTCCTCAAGCTCTACTCAAAATTTTGATAATCCGCCATTTTGAATCCATTTTGATCCAAATTCAAGAGGTCATATTGTGGTCACCAACTAACCTCACACACAAAATTTGACCTCTTTAACTTGATTTGGTGGGGAGATATGGAAGATTCAAGAAATTTCATGACTCAAAACTTCCTCAAAAAGCCGTTTTTTGATCTAACTCCTCTCAATATGCACTCAAGAAGCTGAAATTTGGATATGTTAGTATCCGTGACTCACTCTTTCATATGAAATCAAAAACGAAAAATTTGAGCTATTTGCCCCTTCTCCAGCCCCCTCAAAATTTGAGTGATCCGCCATTTTGAAATTTATCGAAAAAACAAAAAAACTATTTTTGCGTTTTTGCAAGAAGAGTTCCTCACCGAATTTTGAGCGAATTTTATCCACACCCGCCTGCGCAAGGTGAGTGACACAAAAAACGAAATTTCCTCAAAAACAGGTTTTTGCTAACTCTCCTCAAAATGCACTTAGGAAGCTGAAATTTAAATATGTTGGTGTCCGTGACTCACTCTTTCATATGAGATCAAAAACGAAAAATTTGAGCTATTTGCCTCTTCTCCAGCCCCCCTCAAAATTTGAGTGATCCGCCATTTTGAAATTTTTCGAAAAAACAAAAAAAGCACTTCTGCGCATTTTCAAGAAGAGTTCCTCACCAAATTTTGAGCGAATTTTATGAATACTCGCCGGCGCTACGCGTGGGGAAAAAATATATATATACATATTCCAAAAAGTTGGACATTTGCCAGATGATTACAAATGGTCTGAAAGGCAAAGATTTGAAGATCCCACCCTCCCCCGACCTTCCCTTCCCAAATCAGGTAGGCTGTAATAGCTATCGTTTTGTTAAAAACTCAGCTAAAAAAAAGTTGGACATTTGCAAGATGATAACAAATAGTTTAAAACGCATAGATTCGAAGACTGCAGCCTCCTCCGAACCTTCCTTCCCAAATCAGATAGGCTGTAATTGTAATAATAACTATCATTTTCAACTTAAAACCTGAGCTAAAAACCGAACATTCACCATATGATCAAAAATCATCAGAAAGATAATAATTTTAAAAATCATGCTGCTCCTATATTTCAAAGCAGGTAAACTGAAATAATTATCGTTTCAATTAAAAACTCAGCTAAAAATTCCATGCGAATATTCGCATTACAACCAATAACTCTTGCTAACCTGTATTCTGGGAAGTACGATGCGATAATATCGTTCAAATTAACCAATTCGTTGGTATCCGGTAATCTCAAGAACATTTGGACATCCGGAATTACACCCTCATTGATAGTTTTCATAAGATAACGATTCACCTCGCCATTGCTTCTGGGTAAGGACAAGTCCATTAAAAATTGCAGAACGTTTTCCGTCAATAATTCGTCGTTGGGTTTCACGAGTCGAACTTGAACAGCCTACGGAAGAGTGCTTTTACATGACTTATTCTCACCAAAAATAATTACGTTCGGTAGAATTTTTACCTGATGTGGCATAATTCCTAACGCATCAGTGAAATGTTTAATGTCCGCGATTTCTGTTAATTGGACTAAATCCAAATTTCCGTAATCCACAAATATGACTTCAATCTATAATCAATCGCGAAGTGAACATGCCAACTTTGAAGAGATCGTTTTATATATCTATAAAAATATCAATCACCTCTTCTTCACTGATAACACGATTTATCAAAACCCTATACCATTGCCCATCCGCAGCGTATCTGGCAAGGAATATCTTATTGCCGACCAATTCTTGGGTAGATTTGACGCAAAATTTTTCATGCTCTTGGGCCAGCTCTTGACTTGCCTCGGCTAAGTAACTTTTCAGTAATTTAAAACTTTCCGAAATTATTTGCACAAAGGCTAATCCATCTTCTTTCACCGATACTACGTATGCGTCCGTTACGTTATTTTGCTATACAAAAAGAAAATATTACAATTCTTGCCACCAAAATAACCTCCTTTATAGCGAAGAATATCTCACCGGTGGAATCATCGGTGGGCTCAACTCCTTGTCGATTCGTTCGAGTATAAGTTCGTTGACATTAATATCCGCGTCCGTACTCGTATCCAAAAATGTGAGTTGTAAATGGGGATTCCTCGAGTCCACTTTAGCTACGAATGTTTTACCGCACGTTAAATCGTACACCATTTTCGTGATATACGGCTCTTTGCTGAACTCTTCGAGACCAGTCAAGCTACAGCTGACTTTCTGTAAATATTACTCGTAATAATTTTCTATATTTAATCACCAGCAAGTGAGTGAAATTTACAAACCTGAGCCGGTACATTGGTGAATCGTTCGTCCAACGGGAATAAATGTTCTTTACGTACTTCGTCGATATCGCCGTGATCGATTAACGAAACTCGTACGCAGTCGTCAACTATGGTACTCAACGCCTTCACTCGAAACCACGATTTATCCAAGTAAGCCGCGTAGTATGATCCTTCTTTCACCATATCAACGTGTTGTAGTTCGTTTTTCTTCATATTATACAATTCTAACATTTTCTCGTCCATGGCTTCGTACAGGCCCTGTTCGAGTAAACAAGCACGAAGGATTTTCGAATCAAGAATTCATCAATAAAAAAAAACATTACATGATTTTTCACTTGATAATAGGCGAAAAAGTTTGATATCCTTTTAGAAAATTTCAAACAGATGGGATAAAATCGACATGCATTGTAAGGAGTCTCTAACAGAATGGACTGAATTATCTTTCGTTTTCTTTTTTTAATTACCAAGTAAAATCGAGCATATTTTCCCTCACGGGTCCGAAATAGTGTAAATTAAGCCCATACTATGTACACGACCAATAAGTCACCTATTTGTTTTTCATTTTCGCTTTCAAATATAAAACAAAAATTATTTGGTAGTTATGAAAGCTTCAAGTATGAAAGTATTTTATCAATTAAATGAAGATCATCCGAAATGTTACTAGGTATGATTTACTCTTGAAGTAGGACCGTAAATACTCGAAAAAAAAAAAAAAAAAAACGTAAGCAGCCATGCCGCATTACTGGAGCTGAGTTTTCAACTGGGGTTAGTTCAGATTTATAGGCCACGCCCAATACCATTGTCAAGATCTGCCATTTTGGATCCATTTTGACCCAAATTGAAGAGGTTGTATAGAGTTGTTATAACCACTGTTCTAATTGATCATACGTCACCAGTATAACAACCAATCAACAAGTCGGAAAAAACTCGAATCAGCTGATGATTGAAATCACAAACGAATTTCAGTCGTTCACTGAAAACTGAACGATATTATTTAGGAAGGTAGAAATGAAACTACCTACATTTTATCACATTCTAGCCTTATGATTGGTCATTACGCACGTAACATATGACCAATCAAAACCCAGACCAGTTACTATAAATACTCTATTCTGGTTATCCAATATCAACCAATCCTACACACGAAGTTTGACCTTTTTAAGTCAATTTGGTAAAGAAATAAGGAAGATTCATCAAATTTTCTGCAGCTATTTCCCCTCCAAAAAGCCGTTTTTTGCTCTGATTCCCCTTCAAATGCACTTGGGAAACTGAAATGAAGGAAGATTAGTCACATGGAGTCATTTTGTCATATGACGCCACAATAAAAAATTTTTGACATCTTTTATACCCCCACAACATTTTGGGGTCGATAAACCCTCCTCCTCCCCTCCAATAATATATGTGAAGGTGAATTTGAGATATAGTATACTTTTCAACATCAATAATCGTATGAGTTCATATTAATTACATTTTCACCAATTTGAGAACCCTCAAGCTCTACTCAAATTCCGATAATCCGCCATTTTGAATCCATTTTGATACAAATTCAAGAGGTCATATTCTGGTCATCAACTAACTCCGCATACAAAGTTTGACCTTTCTATGTTGATTTGGTGAGGAGATATGCAAGATTCAAGAAATTTGAAATCAAAAAACCGGTTTTTGCTTCAACTCCTCTCAAAATACACTTAGGAAGCTGAAATACAGATATGTTGGTGTCTTTGACTCACTCTTTCATATATAATCAAAAACAAAAAATTTGAAGTATTTGCTCTTTCTCCAGTCTCCTCAAAATTTGAGTGATGCACCATTTGGAATTTTTTCGAAAAAATAAAAAAATAGTTTTGTTAGATTTCTAAGAAGAGTCTAAATTCCACGCGGTTTGTACGTCAAGGGGACATCTAAAAATATAGATTTCATAATTGTGTCAAAACGTTACCATGATAAAAAAAATTAAATAAAGTTAAAAAATGGTCTTTGGCGGGGGTGTAATCAATTTGAGGGGTTGCTAATTTTTTCCAAGAGATCCCCTACGGAACAGAACAACACACTAAAGGGTCTCCCCTGATAAGATAGTGAAAACGGCCCTTGATCCAAATTCGGTCACAACTGGTCTTAAATGTTTCCCTCGGTGAAAAAAATCGCCAAAAATTTTTTTGACCTCAACCCCTTCCTGGGAATCGACTCCCATTTGTCGAAATTCAATATTTTTCAACTCTGGATGAGATGGGTGAAAAATTTTGAAAATTTAACTATTGATAGGCATTATATAATTACATTTGTGGAAATTTTTTCAAATTTTTCCATTCATATTTTCTTGAATTTTTTAGACTTTGAAATTTTCAAAAAATTGTAAAATTTTTTTTAAGGAGGGTACATGGCTGAATTTTTTTCCATAATTAGCTCGTACTCTAAAGGTACAACATGATAATATTCTCAACTTCCCGAAGGGGGAGTTAGTTGGTCAAAAAAAATGAAATGTGTAACAAGAGGGCCTTCTAAATTCACTTTTTTGCATTTTTTTTGCGAACAACGCGTTTTAGAAAGAAAGTACTATAGTAATAAAATATTCCTCATTAAATTCTTTATAAGAAAGGGTCTTATAATTTTTTTCGTACATGCGTTAGGGGAGAAGATAGGGGACTACAAAGTTGCTCCTAATACTAATATTATGTATTACACTACCACAAAATCAGTAAGGACTAAATAAGAAAAGAAAAAAATGAAAAAAAAAATAGAAAATGAACATTGGGAATGAAATCGAGTTACTTTTCGACTATTGTGGCAAACTTCTGATTAAGGGTTTCCCGATTAGAATAAATAAACTTCGACATACTAATGGTGAAGTTAAAGTAGTATCGATAATAATCCAGTCATATTACTATTATAATCGAGGGAAACTTGTAGCCAATAGTGTCCGTAACAACACCTAACTTTCCCCCAAAAATGGCGCCATTGCTTTTCCCCCAAAATTCACATTTTTGCCCCCAATACTAGTTTTTCGCAAATAACACGCGTTCTAATCTAGATACAGAGAAGAAGTCCAGTTAAGAAATAATGCTGATCGATTTCCAACAAAAAATATTATCACGCAATTTTCGCCCAAATTGATAGAATCGCGAGAAAACGCACTTGAACCGCGCCACTTACATTACACATAGGCTCATAGCGCGGTGTTTGATATAAACCACAGTCGTTTTCACTATCTTATCAGGAGAGACCCTTTTCAATAAAATTAGTCAAGTATTGCGTGAAAAAAAAACGAGGGATGTACCGGCCTATTAATATATGTAGTAATATATTTTACTAATTAAAATCAAATAAAAATATAAATTAATTTCAAAAAATAATTTTAAAATAATTTAGTAAATTAAATATAAATAAAAAAAAATTATAAAGAAAGTTCAAATAATTAAATTTAGAATTTAATTTAATATATATATTTTTTTTTAATAAATAAATAATTATTTATTTTTGGGGGCCGAGGGGGTCTGAAAGTTTGACCATGGAAGTTTCTAAAGGTTATCTATTTACCATCCAAGTTTCATCGAAATTGGGCTCTGAGCCATATTCCCTATTCTTATCATCCTATGCCTTTAAAGAAATCTACCAAAATAAATTTACTGCAACGAAGTACATACAATATTATCGCATAGTCGACACAAATGGAATAATTGCTCGAAAAATAAAAATGTTGAATTTTTTTTACATTCAAAAATATCTAACTCTTAAAACAGAGAGAATAAACAGCTGATCACTAGGGATTTTTCGACATTTTTAGAAAACATGCTGGAATTTTCTGAGATTTCTTAATTTCTGGGATTTTTCTTATTTTTCTGGGATTTTTTCAACTTTATAGCTTTTTTACGCATAAAATTTAATTGAACAAATTAGATTTATGTTTTAAACTTTTAAATTTTCTTTTCGAATTTTTCCTGTTCAGTGTTCACCATTTAGTCAAGTCTCTGAGTTGGTAACAATCACGTTCTTTTAATCTGTTTACATTTTTACCGCTTACCTGGGAAAGCAAACTGCAAAGCCACACAAGTAGTTAAGTTTGTTGAATTGAATTTTAGAATTATTTTTGCATTAATGTATTTTACTATTGTCCAAGGATAGAAATAATAATCTCTTGATTTTATCTTTAATTTATTTATTATTTTTTTATAATTTATATTAATCCAATATAAAGTATAAAGTAATTCCCCTAAGTGCAGTAAGGTGTAATCTAAAATTAATAAAATTTTTCAATTGTAATTTCAATTTTAACGAATATATACTTCGCAAAAAAAAAAAAAACAAAAAACAAAAAAAAAAAAAAAGGTCGTTCATATTTTAAAAACACGATCTGGGATTTTTTCCCGTACCTGGGATTTTTTTCGCCAAATTCGGGGATTTTTTCCATTTGGGTTGGCAACACTAATCTGTAGTGCGGTCCACGAAACTAGACCCTTATGTTTATATAAAAAAAAAAAATTTTTGCGTTTATAAAAAAAACGTTGCCAAATCTCTTCAAATTAACCAGCTATTTGATGAAATCGAATTGTGATTCGCATCAAAGGTTCGCTCATCATTTATTTTAATAATCATGCGCTGGCTAAAAAAGAGAACGATTTCGCACTTTCTTGAATAATTACATTTTTTCAACCAAAAAACATACAGCTACCATACTTTCATCTTCATAATTATTAGTAATAAATATGGCAACAAGGTGCTTATCAGGAGGGTCTAGTTTCGTCGACCGCACTATAAACTCCAAAATGAACATTTTTTCGCCCATTATTAGCGTTCATTTCACAACACTTTCTCAACTTACGTTATAATCTTCGTGGACAATTCTAAAATACACGCACGCCGTAGACGTGCAACAAGTTACGAAAATACTCCATACATCGATTTCGGGTAAAATCAAAGGCGGTAACTTGGACACATCGGATTGTACATTTATTCCCTGTAAAAATAAGCTATTAGTACCGCTTAAAGTTGTTTTTACGTTTTAAATCAACACCCTTACCTCAACCGGGTAAACGGCAATACCATTGAGTAATTTTTCCACACTCAATAGAGAACGATTTGTTATAATATCCAACCAATTTAAAGGTAGTAATTCTTGGTATAAAATTTTATACTTGTCTTCGATCATTTCGCATTTTAGTCCGGTAGAATGCGGAGTGACGATCTATACAACCAAAAAGGGGAAAAAAATTAATTACGAATTTATTGCGATCATCAGAGTAATAAATTCAGAATGCCTTCGAGCTTACATCAGCTACACGTTTGATGATTTCATTTTCATCCTCGGTTACAGGTAACTTTTCCGTATCTAGGCTTTCGTATCGCCTTTGTAACTCTTCGTAAGCTAATTGAGCTGTGTATTCTTGTACTTCGCCGATTGACGGGCTTTCGAAAGGACACGAGGTGATTCCGATTGATGAACCTATCTGTGATTTTTTTTTTTCAATGAGATAAAATTCAGTACTTTCGTATATATATATTTTTAAAGCTATTTTTTCAGAATATATTTTTTGTTCGTACTTTCACTTTACACATGTAAGTGGTTTTGTGGGTTTTCGGGCAGAATTTCGTGAAAGTTTTGAATACAGGCGTTTGCAAACTATGCCTGACGGTAAACTCGTGTAATTTACCGCAATACGTGTCGTCCGAAAGATTCTGCAGGCATTCGAGTAAATTAAAAACAAAAAATCAACAATTATAGATTAAACAACGTGAACTAACCGGCTGCACGTTTGGTCCGGGCTTGAACATATTCGGATCACTCATTTTAGATCCGCTAGCACCGTGTATATTAGGCGGATTAGACGGACTAGTTCGAGATCTAGTCGATGTCATTGAAATGGGCGGACTAAGAGGTGAAAGATTACCGACTGGTGTTGGAAACGATGAACTCAGTGATAGTTGTGGTTCATTCGAAGGGCTAGTTGTTAAATTCTCAAACGGTGAAAGTGACATGAGCGGTGGCGGACTGATCACAGGTTTGCTCACACCTCGAATGAATGGATCACTGGCTTGTCTATTGGACTGAAAAAATAACATTTTCAAATACTCGTTCACAACGAATTCAATCATAATGCTCACTTACCATTGCAAAAGGCGCTTGAGGTGCTGGATTCGACGGTCTGCTGGGTCTCATAATGACGCTACGTAAACGAGGCTTATAGGCTGGTTCGTTCGCACCGGTGTCATTCGGCTAAGAAGGAAATGGCGAGAAGTGATAAATCTATTCGTGGTTTATCTTATCAATGAACTCGGTCAAAGGTGACATTACCGTTAGCATAGCTTTACCGATCCCCACAAGGGTAGCTGGACTGCGAGGCATTCTTTTAGTGACCTTATCACCCGTTTCCTGCGACACCGCATCGCCAGCGTTGAGTAATCCGTTCGCTGTTCCTGTGCTGATTTCATTCTGTGAACATCATACATTCAAACGAATTCACTAAGAATGTAACGCGTAGAGAGGTCAATAAATATTCATCGATAGGTGAAAATTCAAAAAGTACATTTCCGTCACCATCTCCACATCATTTAGCCGCTTGAACGATACCAAGAAAATATCGCACCCCGAACAACTACAAAGCGTGCAAGAAATTTCACCAATACCTGTCTTATTACGCGTGAAACAATTCTATACTTACACTGAGACTTCTCAATACGAACATAATTTCAATAACGTACCATAAAAACCAACAATTTTGCAACTAATAGCTAATCTGATACCACCAAGACGTACAAAAATGATCACTTATCAAAAGGCTGAATTTTAATGAATGATAAAAACAAAATAAACAATAAAACAGAGAGTCTACCTTTTTGCGAAGTAATTTAATAACCGTTTATTTTCACTTTTCATTTTTCCAACGGTGAAGAGAGAAGTAAATAATATTATTTTCATGTAATGAAATTAATTTTTAATAAATTTTAGAATACCATATGAAACCCCTCAGCAACATGTAGTGATGGAGTTTCTATAATAATATACATGGGAAAATTTTTTGAACCACCGAAAAATGATATTTTTTCGAATCACAGAATACAAATATTCCAGTACATTTGTAAATTTTTCGACTATTATTGCAAAAAACGAAAACAACCTCAATTATTAAATCTCTTTTCTCACCATCGTTGAACCTCATTAAGTTAAAATCTTTATACAGGCACACAAAAGATTTCAATTATTCTTAAAACTTTCTCTTCCTCTCCCATTGTTACCAAAGGGGTAAAAAATTGGTCGAAAGTTTATTATATTTGATTTCTTAAACGATGATTTATGAACAAAGATCACCAAATCCTCAACAAAAGCTACCTCCGGCTTATTTCAACGTGGAAAGCAAGATGGATAATTTCCACGATTCTTTAAAACGGAGACACATTTTCTACCCAGATTAACGATTTTCGAATTAATAAATGAAAAAAAAAATGTAAGCAGCCATACCCCCATCCCGCATTTCCGGAGATGAGTGCAACGGATGTTCCTTCAGACTTGTAGATAATGCTATCAGTATCTTTACCACGACAATTAAAACGAGTGAAATGCATCTGAAAAACTCGGGAATTTTACCATCGTATTTAGCGCGACCGAAAATTTATAAAACGACACATCACACAATTATGCTGATTTTTCAGAATTTAGGGACGCCATGTACTCCTCATAAGGGCTGACCTTCTGTTCTAAAAATGTTGCATAGGAATATTCATCGAAATACTGCATAGATTTTTAGGGTGTACCCCGGTAACATTTTTCAAATTAATCTTTCAATTTTTTGCAAATATTTAGCAGCTAGTAATCATAATGGTAAAAAATTAATAGAGTTTTGCCAAGAACACAATTTGAAAATAGTAAATACCCTATTCAAAAAAAGACAAGGAAGACTTTGGACCTGGCTATCTCCTAATATGGAATTTAAAAGTCAAATTGACTTCATGCTAACCTCTAAAAACTCTAATATATTCACAAATTTTGACGTAAACCCAAATTTTGAATTTATTTCTGATCATCGAGTCATAAAAGGTGAGATTAATATCAAAGGGTGGAATTTTAAAAAATCACTTAATAAAAATACAATTCAAATAGCTCGTGATCTTCAAAAATTGAACGATTACAAAAATTACGAGAATCTATTAGCAAAGAAGCTCGAGGGATGGGAAAAAAGAAATAAATATGAGAATGAGGATACAAATTTAATAATGAAAGAACTAACAGAAATAATACAAAATACTTCAAATGAAGCATTACAAAAAAATGAGGATAAACAAAATAAAAAATTAAAATTCCCAAATGAGATACAAAAATTAATCAAACAAAGAAACTCCTTAAGGGATAAAAAACATAAGACAACGAAGGAAAAAGTTGAATTCGGATTACTGGCAAAATTGGTAAAACAAAAACTCAGGGAATACAATAGAGAAAAAGAAAATAGAATGATATCAGATATACTAAACTCAACGAAAAATATGAAAGAAATTAGAAAAAATTTATCAATGGGAAAACAATGGACAGTATTTTTAGTTGACCAAAAAAATACACCCATATACACAAGGAAAGGTATAAATAATCTAGCTTCAAAATTTTATGCAGAACTCTACACAAATAAAGACTCTACAACTGCAAATCAAAATAATTTTATCACAGAGGGGGAATTGACAATACCAACTTTCCTACAAGCTGAAATAGAAATCATAGCCAAAAATCTAAAAAATAATAAAGCAGTAGGAAGTGACAATATCAGCAATGAACAAATTAAATTTGGGGGGAGGTTCTTTGGAAACATTTGACCCTATTATTCGGAAAAATTCTAAGAGAAAAAAATATACCGGAAAAATGGAAATTTTCAGATATAATTCTAATTTTCAAGAAAGGGGACAAACACAAAATTGAAAATTATAGGCCAATAAGTATCAGCCCAACTCTCTCAAAAATTTTTACAAAATTAATAACGAATAGAATCAAGAATGTTTACTCCCAAAATCAACCAATAAATCAGGCAGGATTTAGGCAGGGTTATTCGACTATTGACCATCTATTTACCATAAATCAAATTATAGAAAAATCAAAGGAATTTCAGTTTGAGGTAAATTTCGCTTTTGTTGATTATAAAAAGGCTTTCGATTCAATAAATCATGGATTTTTGGTCAAAGCACTACAAAATCAGGGGATTGAAAAAGACTACATTGACATAATTAGCCAGTTATATAAAAATTTAAAAGCAAGAGTCATAACTGATGTTGAGGGAGAATACTTCGAAATAAACAGGGGAGTAAAACAGGGGGACCCACTGTCACCACTGATTTTTAATATAGCACTAGAGGAGATATTTAAAAAGCTAAATTGGGACGAAAAAGGAATAAAAATTAATGGGGAATATCTAAACAACTTGAGGTTTGCAGATGATGTGGTTCTATTAGCAAAAAATAAAGAAGAATTGGGACAAATGGTTTGTCAGCTAAATCAAGGCAGTAAACTGGCGGGATTGGAAATGAATCATGAAAAAACTAAAATAATGTCAAATAATCTGGATATAGATATTAAAATAGAAGGGTGGAAAGTGGAAAATGTAGAGGAAATAACTTATTTAGGCCAGCTAATATCGTTAGAAAACAGTACCCAAAAAGAAGTGGAAAGAAGAATAGCAATCACTTGGAAGAAGTTTTGGGCCCTCAAATTTATTTTTAAGGGAAATTATGGAAGCTACCTGAAAAGCTCAATATTTAACAGCTGTGTACTGCCGGTCCTGACATACGCCTCTCAAACATGGGCTTTAACGAAAAAAGACGAACAAAAATTGAATACAGCACAAAATGCGATGATGAGATCCATTCTAAATGTGAAATTGAGGGATAAAATAAGAACTTCTACGATCTATTCAAAATTAAGAGGTATAAAAAATTCGGTACATTTAATCAGGGGGCAAAAGTGGGACTGGGCGGGCCATGTTGCAAGATTAAACGACAATAGATGAACATACAAAGTTTTCATTTGGGACCCAAAATTTAAAAGAAAGCGGGGAAAACAAAAAATAAGGTGGGAAGACGAACTTAAAAATTATCTAAATAACAAACAATATAGTAGGGTAGCGATCGACCGGCTCGAATGGGCGCGGTTAAGGGGTGCCTTTGCCCTAAAACAAAGGGCAGTTAAGTTGAGATAGATATTTATTTTTAAGATGTACCATATTTCACTTAAATAAAGGCTTTTTGAATTGAATTTGAATCATATCGTACGGAGGCAGTCCTGAAATGTGAAAACCGTTAATCTCCAAGTACAACTGTTATTGTTGTAGGAGCACACGAAGTTATCCATGTTTTGTACAAATCGAAAAATGCCAAAATAAAGAGCTCACTTCCGTTCTATTGAAAGTTGGAAGGGGGAACTGATGACGGATTTTCCAACTTTCGGGGCAAGACTAATTAGTAGAAAAAAACGTAAGCAGCCATGCCGCATTACTGGAACTTGTTTTAATTTGGTAATAATTTTACTTAATCCTTCATGATTACAGGCCACACCAAATACCAAGTCTGAGAACCCCTACCCTATCCCTTCTAAAACAACTTGAGAAGTTGAATTCAGAACAAACGCAGCATTTCTCGCCATGAAATAATCATATGAACACATACTTCTCGAATTATAACTTTTGAGGATCCTCAAATTATCTTCACATCTTGATGATCTACAATTTTAGATCCATTTTGACTCAAATTGAAGAGGTCATATTCGGGTCATTAACTAATCCTACAAACGAATTTTGATTTTTTTAGGCCGATTTGATGATGAGATGTAGATGATTCATGAAATTTCCTGCAGCAATTTCCCCTCCGAAAGCTGTTTCTTGCTCTAACTACCCTCCAAATTCACTTGGGAAGCTAAAATCAGTATAAGTTAGTCACTTGGACTCATTTTATCATATGACATGACAATAAAAAAATTTCGACCTCTCCTGTACCCCCACCACATTTAAAGTTCGATAACCCCTCTCTCTCCCCTTCCAACATGATGTATGGAGACGAATTGGGGATATAGTATATTTCTTATCCCCAATATTCATATGAGTCCATATTAATTACATTTTTACTAACTTAAGGCTCCTCAAGCTCTACTCAAATTTTGATAATCCGCCATTTTGAATCCATTTTGATCCAAATTCAAGAGGTCATATTCTGATCACCAACTCACACCACACACGAAGTTTGACCTCTTTAACTTGATTTGGTGGGGAGATATGGAAGACTCAAGAAATTTCATGACTCAAAACTTCCTCAAAAAGCTGTTTTTCGCTCCAACTCTTCTCAAAATGCATTTAGAAAGCTGAAATTTGGAAATGTCAACATCCGTGACTCATTCTTTCATATGAGATCAAGTACAAAAAATTTGAGCTATTTTCCCTTTTCACCAGCCTACCTCAAAATTTGAGTGATCCGCCATTTTGAAATTTATCGAAAAAACAAAAAAATTATTTCTGCGTATTTGCAAGAGGAGTTCCTCACCAAATTTTGAGCGAATTTTATCAATACCCGCTGACGCTATGCGTGTGACAATAAAAACAAAATTTCCTCAAAAACAGATTTTACTCCAACTCTCCTCAAAATGCACTTAAGAAGCTGAAAGGTTGGATATGTTGATGTTCGTGACTCACTCTTTCATATGAGATCAAAAACGAAAAATTTGAACACTCTGCTCCTTCTCTAGCTCCCTTCAAAATTTGAATGATCCGCCATTTTGAAACTTATCGAAAAAACAAAAAAGGTTGTTCTGCGCATTTTCAAGAAGAGTCTCTCAACGAATTCTGAGCGTACTTTATAAACACCCGCCGGCGCTACCAATGGTGGAAAGAAAATATATATACCGGGTGACTACTTGATTCGAGCAACCAAACGAAAAAATTAGCTAAAAGGTGAATAAATTCAAAATATATGCATTTTTCACAGCGAAAGTATAAATTAAAATTTTGCATTTCATTGATAAACGCTTTTAAGTATTAAGTAAATATCATTTATGGCATTCTTGCTAACATCACTCAAATATAAATAATTTATTTCTATCAGAGAAAGATTTTTTTTCTCAGTATTCTATCAAATAAGGCAAAAAATGTGTAATAATATTTTTTATGGGAAATTTGATCAGTTTCATTTTTTAACTTGACTTTTTTTCTGTATCTAGATTAGGATGCGTGTTATGGGCAAAACACTGGTTTGGGGGCACAAGTGTAGATTTATGGGGAGAAGCAACAGGGGAATTTTTGGAGAAAAGTTGTGGTAGTTATGGATACTATTGGCTACAAGATTCGGTAGAAAAATTTTGGCCCCCAATTTGTCCCGGTTATAAACCTACTTTGACTGGACTAACTGGTAAAATGAATAAATGTAGAATTAAAACAAAAAACTTGAGTCAAATAGGGGCTCTGGGACTCTTTTTACATACGATTCTGCTGACTGGGCCTACCTATTCTACTTCTTTTTCCATTATACGCATTCAATGACGAACATTAGTGCGAAACAGGTTCTTGTGATAAATTTACTTAACTATGAATTCAAAGAAATGACGAATGAATGATATTATGTTTATTCATTTACTTCCCTGAAAATTAATTCTTTCAGTCCATTGTTTTAATTTCATGTCGCTATCTTTCTGAAGAGTATAGATGCAAAGTTGTCAGTAATTTAAGTTTGGGTAAATTACCAGTAATTTAAGAAATAGATAATTCTTCAAACATGTTGTGCTATATCGTATATTTCATCATTCTATAGACTATGGCATTGTTTAAAAGCTTGTCCCAGAATTTTAGAGTATTTATAACAGAAATAGAATGATGAGTGAAAATAATACACGTAAAGTCGAATGATTTTTATTTCGAGCTTTTCTTTCACCACTACACAGAAAATATCGAAAAGGAATCATTAAAATAAAAAAAATAGAATTGATAATTCATCCGTAAAAAAATTTTTTCCAAGTCAATATTTTCAGTAATTTCAAAATTAAAAATCTAAGTTCAAGTCAATATTTTCCATATCTGTTGAGTCGACAATGATATTTCTTGGTCAGATTCGGAGTCGGAAGTACATTACTATGACACAAAATTTGAAAGATGAAACACGACTTGAATGAGTAGGACGAATAAGTACACAGTATTAATACCGGATTACTGGCACCACAAAGGCAAGGCAGGTAGGTACATTTTTCATTTTGAAAGGCATACGTACTATGCGATAACACTCACACATACATAGTTCGTCAGTCGTCACATTTTCATAGCGTAAAAATTGAGAAAATAATAATGAAATGTTTCATCGATGAAAAATTTCATGAAGGGGTAGGAAACGTTTCAAAATTTCAATTCTTTCGTTTCAGTTTCGGAAACCATTATGCGGTCCATTCCTAATGCGACATGCATGTTTGACAAAAATTTATAAATTACCGCGGTAATTTACCGCTAAATTTCTTCGTATCTCTAACGAAGAGGTTATAGGGCACCCAACTTCATGAGACTCGCCGAGGATTCCCCAGTGGCCCGCCTCCCCCATCTAT
Organism: Phenacoccus solenopsis; assembly: GCA_009761765.1. Classification (NCBI taxonomy): domain Eukaryota; kingdom Metazoa; phylum Arthropoda; class Insecta; order Hemiptera; family Pseudococcidae; genus Phenacoccus; species Phenacoccus solenopsis. The sequence goes on from CM019753.1 coordinate 44,794,605, forward strand.
CCCTGTTCCAAGATATCTGTCTAGAAAATCGATTTCAAGTTCGGTCATCGGGGATATTTCAAAGAGAAGCGCTGATGCCGCAAGAGAGGCAAACATAGTGGAAAAATGTACACTGGAGGAGGAAACGGGAGATGTTTACGAGTTTCTCGAATTCCATTGTGAACCTGTGATACACTGGTTAAAATTTGTTGGTCTTGAATTTTCCAAATTTTACTTTTAAAAGGGAATTGGTGATATGGCACTGTGTCTTGCCTTAGAATAACCTCTGATTGGATAATATTTTTTCACACAGTAATTATCACATACGTAATTTCCTTTTTCTGCTCATCTCATTTCTTGATTATTAGGCGCCATGTTTTTTCAAGTCATCCATATAAATTACATAATAATAAACAGAAGAAATAGAAAACGAACTCGAAAAGCTGAACGATTTAATTCCGTATGAATCAACACTAAATAGTATGATGAAAATTAAATATAAAATTAAAAAAATAACATGTAAACAACGAGGCTAAAAATTAAATTATTGTGATGATTAATATCAATATCGAGAGTAAACATGGTCATGAACGAGACGTTAATGTGAAAATATATCGAAAGATTGGTATCTTTTTTTACTGAAATTTCAACTGCGAGAGTATTTTTAACCAGTTTTCACTGACTTGAAGATAAAAATCAATTCTGCGAACGATTTATAAAGTAGTAACAATATAGAAGTAAATAAAATTAATAACTGAAAAAAAAAAAAAACGCGTACGATCAATTAATAACAATTAAATACGTCATCACTTACAACGCTTACGTATATATAATAAAGATTCGTAATAAACCACTTAAACAATAATCGTTTGTAAATCGTATCACAGACTTTAAACGCGACGACTTAGCCATCGTTAGTCATATTCAGGCTCAAAGCCCATCTCACGAGCGAAGAAACAAGTCGCTTAGCCTCCATTTCGGAATTTTTATCCTTATAAGATACAGAGAAAAAAAAAATTTAAAAATAACAAAAATTTAATACAAAGTCGACGGTAAAATCGCCAACGCGAATATGAAAAGAAAAAAAAAATGTATACATCGATAAAAATTATCACAACAAAAAACTCACGCACGAATAAATTCATCGACATAAAAACGCCACAACTCTAGCTCGTCCACTGCCATTGGGCACGGTGACTTTAATATCGGCAACACCTTTATTGCTAGCTTTACCCAACGAGCTACAATCGCCCGAGTAATTAGTCGACACGTGATATGTATTCGGCGACTGAGCAACATAAGGGCGACAACCGCGTCCCAATTTGCGCGACTGTGCCGCGAGCTGGTTCACGTTAGCTGTTCTGGCATGGCCAAACGGCGCTTTCGCGTTCGTACAATACGATCGTACGCTATTCGTCGACTCCAGCGGATCGGTGGTGGATGAGGAATTACCGGTGCTATCGTAAATACTGGGATATCCGTCGTCGTCGTCTTCGTCGTACCAATCCGTTGTGCTGCTCTTGTACCCGTTACGACTGCCACTAGTTCTCTGTAACACCAACAAACCATAAAAAAAGTTCGCATTATTCTTCTTGTAATTCTAACACGAACACGCACACGATCACGCGATTATCGTCAACATATTAATCTCATCGCCTAACCAGCGCATGAACGATTCATTGAATTTTTTTTCGCTTTATCAATCCGCTACAACTCTTGTACCAAATCTTTCCTTTTTTTTTTCTCATCAAAAATACTCCGACGCGAACCCCCACACCTTTACACTGGCGAAATAAACGCGCCGAGTGCACGACCATCTTCGACAAGAAAACAAAATTTTTCGTCAACTTTTATTGCTCTTTTCTTTTCTTCGTCCAAACTTATTCTCTCTTAAAATGCATACAAAGACCTTACGAACTAGACCCCGCGTTCTTCAATCGGCAACCTGACGTGTCAGCATCTCCGGAGCATTTGGCATGAATTGCGGCTAGTTTCTGCATCATTATGAATGCTTCATCTTGCTTTTTGAATAGTTTTTTCTCTCTCTTTCCGGTAAACGAATGCGCTGGTTTTCCATTTTAGAAATATTCAACCAAGTACTTCCTCCGAGCGAAATATTTCCTAGTTTGTGCTACGATTTATATAATTACGATGAAGGTTAGTCGTCACGCTGATCCTGGTTTTCATCGAGCATCCGAGGAGAGAAGGATTTTTTTTACATTCTTTTAGCTAATCCCATCGTTGATGTTAAACAAGTTCAAAGTTGAAAACGAAGTAGAAAAATATTATACATGAAAGGGAGAGAAGGGTGAGAAAAGAAGTTACAAATTCCTATAACAATCGCTGTTCGCATCTTACGAAATGTTTTTTTTTTCTTCTTCATTCAAGTGTCAATATTTTCATTTATTTTTTGAAAAAAAAAAAAAAACAATCAATAAAAACATGTTTTTTTTTTGGCAAGGAACAACTATTAGAATTATTTCTCATTAAAAAAAACAATTCCAACCACATTATTAACTCTTGAAAATTTTCAACAAAAAATTATACGTTATTAAATTATCAAGAAATTTCATAACTGAAAAATAAATTATACTTTTTATTACACAAAATGCCATAAAAATTTATCAACCTTGCACTTCGGTTAATTTTTTAGCGGACTTTACTTTTCAAGTAATGTCCGCTATTGCGTTCACTCGGGTTTCTTAGTATGTTTATTTATTTTTTTGTTTGTTTGTTTCTTGCACCAAATTTTTCTTTGTCGCGCGATATCTGGAGTAAAAGTGATCGGATCGAAACCAAATTTTGAGGAAGGGTGAGGGTAGTCATGTTCTCGAGCTGATTAGTTTTTGGATGTGATCGGACGTGAGGTAGCGTGAGGAGGCGTGAGTCAAGGTTTTCTGGTTGTCGCGCGATAACTTGAGTAAAACTTGACGGATCGAAATGAAAGTTGGATGAAGGGTGGGGGTAGTTAAGTTCTCGAGCTGATTAGTTTTTGGAGGTGATCGGACGTGAGTTAGCGTGAGGAGGCGTGAGTCGAGGTTTTCGGTTGTCGCGCGATAACTCGAGTAAAACATGACGGATCGAGTTGAAAGTTTTATGGACGGTGGGGGTAGTTGAGCTCTCAAGCTGATTAGTTTTTGGAGGTGATCGGACGTGAGTTAGCGTGAGGAGGCGTGAGTCGAGGTTTTTAGTTGTTGCGCGATAACTCGTGTAAAACATGATGAATCGGATTGAAAGTTGGAAGAAGGGTAGGAGTAGTGGAGCTTCAGAACTAATTAGTTTTTGGAGATGATTAAACGTGAGGTGACGTGATGAAGCGTGAGTTGAAGTTTTTTTGGTTCTCGAGTGGTAATTAGGGGGCAATGTGATGGAGAGAATTGAAAATTGGAAGAGTGGTAAATGCAGTGACTTTTGAAGCTGATTAATTTTCTAGCATTATGAGACGTGAATTGGCGTGAGGAGGCGTGAGTAGAGGTTTCTAGTTCTCGCGTGATAGCTCGAGTAGAACTTTATTGATGGAGTTGAAATTTATTAAAAGAGTGGAGCTAGTGAAGTTTCAGAACTGATTATTTTCTGGAGGTGATTGGACGTGAGGTAGCGTGAGGAGGCTTCACGTGAGATTTTTAGACGTGAGACAACGTGAGTTGAGGTTTTTTTTGTTCTCGCGCGATAACTAGAGTAGAACTAAGTGAGTAGTATGTGATTTGAGGGAACGTGAGTTGACGTGACGGGGCGTGAGTGGAGGTTTTTTAGTTCCTGCATGATAAGTGGAGTACATTTTCACGGATCTAGTGTAAAGATGATCGAACGTGAGCCTGCATGACATGACGTTAATCAAATTATTCGCGAATGAAATCATTATTTTAGTGGTTTTTCGAATAAAAGTTAATTTGTGATCGATTCGTTCGAAATGATTGTTTTCAAATGAATCATTCGCAAACGAAATCGTTATTTTAGTGATTTTTCAAATAAAAGTTGATTTTTGATCGATTCGTTCAAAATGATTCTTTTCAAATGAATCGTTCGCGAACGAAATCATTATTTTAGCAGTTTTTTGAATGAACGTTAATTTTTAATCAATATCGATTCATTTGAAATTTTTTATGAGGTGATGAAATAAATGATTGGATCTGTTTAAATGTAACGTGACTTAAAGTTTCATAAACCTATCATACGAAAATATAAAAATCAAAATTCATGCTGTCGGAAATTTATATTCCATCCCGCCAGCCGAGAAAGTTCGCTTTTGTTGCGTGACGGCTACGCGTAATCGGTTATCTTTGAACAATTGATTTCGATAAAGACCACCCGTCCACTGAAAAACCCGCTTTTTGATAGCGCCGTATCTTTGAATATTGTAATGGAACGTAATTTTTAGAAATAATTTTGCTTAAAATCCAGTCCGAAACAGAAAACCCCTTTCTAGAAATAATTTATTTCTTCTGCGCGAATACATGACTAAATTTGAATAGGTTTGTCAAAGTCGTTCCTGAATAATTCATATAAGATGTCGATTCGTTTGAAATGATTCTTTTCAAATGAATTGTTTCCGAACGAAATCATCCACTTTTGATTTATTAATCAATTTGAATAGTTTTGTCTAAAAAGTTAAATAAATAGGTAAAGTCCGCTTTTAAGATACTCTAGTATCTTCTAGTTTTTTAATTCTATAATTTCAAAAAAAAATTCTTTCCGTTATTTTTTCCCCTAAATTTTTCATTTTTAGAAAAAAAAATCAATTCATACGATTTTTTGAATTTTTTCAGTCTGTTCACTTGATCATCGCAAAAAAGTAGATGGTAATTTCAGTAACTTCATAAGAGGAAAATTTATCAAATTTTTTCCATATTATTTATTTTTTTGGTAGAAGGGGGAGGGGGGTAAAGATTAACAATTTGGTTTTCCATTATTATTATTTATTTATTTTTTGGTAGAAGGGGGAGGGGGGGGTAAAAATCAACAATTTGGGTTTAATATGTTGAGTTCGTGGAAGTTGCAGAATAAGTTCAAAGCATCAGCAAGTAATACATTTTTAGAATTGCCTCATACGTTGATACACGTCCTCCCTCCGCCTCTCACCGTCTTCAACTGACGAGGTGAAAACGTTCGATGTATTGTAAACTGAACGAATTTTCCAATTTAATACGACGTTAAAATCTTCTTTGATTTTTGACAATTCTCAAACGTTTAGATTTTTCACATTCCTATCGAAAACTTTTGAAACGTACACCTTACCAATTCAAAAATCACAATCTATTATAAACACGACATTTTTTCATCAGTAGATGATAGAGGGGGAAGGGCTGCAGGTAAAACATCGGAGTCTCGAAGATTTTCATAATGTTACTATACGAAGGAAAGACGTTTCTATGTCGCTCGACAACTTTTAGCACTTGAGTATTGTTAATTTTTTATCCATTCAATTTTAAGCTTATTTTAATTACAAGAAGTATGATGTGGAAATTCATGTTTTATTGATTAAAAAGCACACTAACACTATGAAAAAACTAATTAGTTTCTCGGCACGCGAGAAAAAAGTAGAAACAAAAAGAACACAATTTTCCAGTCAAAACTGCAAGGCCAGAGTGTCCAACAAAATTAATTCGGAAAAATTAAGATCTTTAAAATTTCAACTTTCCATTCGACAAAAAGAAAAAAAAAATCAGAAAATTCAGTCAATCATTACGCACATACGGGTACAAACCGACGTTTTCAAAGACATAAATACCTCTAATTATTTTTCATGGTGAGGGGGAAGGGCAGGAGGCAATTTATTCGATTTCAGAATGATGAATGCCAGATTTTCGAACAAACTGCAACACTTTCACAGGATTTTTACTGTTGGTAGGGTCATTCTGCTGAATGTAAACATTTCACAAAACCCCTGCCGAATCTTATCAAATTTTATGAAATTTCAAAACGTGAAAACTGGTAATTTTCTGGAAAAGCGCGCAAATTGTTTCACATAAAAAAAAACTGAGATCCATTAAAAAAAAAAAAAAGGAAAGAAAGAAAAGAAAGGAAAAAAGAAAGACATAAATTAGAAAATGATTTCCATCTTCAACAAATACGATTTTTTTTCTCTCCAAAAATACAGAATTTTTCATCAAGAACTAAGAACCGAATTTATCATTACTATTTTCATTGAAAAAATTATCATAGTCCAAAAGCTGACCCGAGTCCCACTGACATTTCGAGGAAAAGAAAATTATATTTTTGCATATCGTAGAGGATCATTTCGCACCACAATAAATCAAACTGTTGTTCCTCCTCCGAGGTCCTATTTCACGATTTGAATTATCTCGTTTACTATTTCCCTCGATGAAACAAGAAGTACCTAGTTGAAAAATGATAAATCAAGATTATACAATATCAAACTCGCATCATTTTCATACCAAACTTCATTACTATTCATTTAACTGAGAAAAATGTTAACCTCTCTCTACCTCCCCCCTCATTCTGGAACAAACAAAAATTACTGTAGGTGAAAATGTTGGAATTCAATCGTCCCAATATTTATACCCATCTCGTTCGCTTGTAAGTAATAGTAGCCATTCCTTTTGAGCTTCGCCAAGTAAGATGTATCCCAAATTTTATGCTCTTAATTTTAACTGAGGTGTTTTTCAAGTAGAAGCGACGACAAGCGAGATATTTTAGAAAAATAGAAATTTTGTAACATTTGGAATTTTGGGTTGAAGGACACCTCAATAACTCGAAAAAGTACGAGTGCGGTAAAAAATACATATCGCTTCATTTTTTTGGAGATTCGTTAACCTTTATTAATAGTAGCTGCAATACAAACGAAAAAACAAATTGCAGCTTTTTTGAGCACCCCCCGCCCAAATTAGGAACATGAAAAATTGCCTCGATCCAACTGATCGCAAATTTTATCATCTTCATTTTTCAAATGAGGTGTTTTCGTAAACGTGCCCACAAACGAGATACATTCGAAAAACAACATTTCTAATAGTCTTTCCAGGGTTGCCAACCCTAGGGATAGATCCCAGGATCTAGGGATTTCTCGACATTTTTAGAAAACATGCTGGAATTTTCTGGGATTTCTTGATTTCTGGGATTTTTCTTATTTTTCTGGGATTATTTCAACTTTATAGCGTTTTTACGTATAAAATTTGATTGAACAAATTAGATTTATGTTTTAAACTTTTAAATTTTCTTTTCGAATTTTTCCTGTTCAGTGTTCACCATTTAGTCAAGTCTCTGAGTTGGTAACAATGACGTTCTGTAAATCTGTTTACATTTTTACCGCTTACCTGGGAAAGCAAACTGCAAAGGCACACAAGTAGTTAAGTTTGTTGAATTGAATTTTAGAATTATTTTTGCATTAATGTATTTTACTATTGTCCAAGGATAGAAATAATAATCTGTTGATTTTATCTTTAATTTATTTATTATTTTTTTTATAATTAATATTAATCCAATATAAAGTATAAAGTAATTCCCCTACGTGCAGTAAGGTATAATCTAAAATTAATAAAATTTTTCAATTATAATTTCAATTTTAATGAATATACACTTCGCAAACAAAAAAAAAAAAAAAAAAAAAAAAGGTCGTTCATATTTGAAAAACACGATCTGGGGTTTTTTACCGTACCTGGGATTTTTTTCCATTTGGGTTGGCAACACAGTCTTTCGCATTTTAGCACCAAGTGTGCACTATATTCTCAAGCTAACTACTCAAAAAGTATGGATCATACGATGAAAATGCTTGTTATTAAATTTTTTTTATAAATCCGAAGCTTTTTATTTTCTTACAAAATGTTTTCAACGACCACCAATGGTAGCACAGAGAAATGCAATCGAAGAAACTCCCTCCTCCCCCCCGATGAAATGGGACCAAAGCGGTAGTAATAACGTGATTTATTATACTGATGGAGGGGTACCACACGATATGCAGAAATAAATTTTCTCCCATTCGAAATGTCGATGGAACCCACGCCAGTTGCTGGACTAAGAACTTCTCGTTCAACAATTCTAATTTCAAGTTTCATCGCTTCGAAAAATGGATAATGAAAAACGATTTTTTTTTTTTATATTATCCTCCAATAAAATTACTTAAAAATTATTCCAAAAATAAATAATCACGAGAGTATCTCATATCAAGCGAATATTTCGACATCTTGAACTACCATTAAACCAAGGAATGAGGAAAGCTATATCATCGCTCATTTAGCTATTTAATCGATCGTTTTCAAATTTGAATAGAAAATTTCGACGAAAAAATGCGCAAATGTTAATCTATCATTTAATTGCAATTCCGCGATGCGATGAATTCTCGCGATAACCCCAAAAGCCCACAGCAGTCGGATCTCGATGGCTGATGTATTTTTATCTATTCCGGTACACGCATGCACTCCTATACATTCTTAAAATACGAACATGAATCCACAAAAAAAAAAGAAAAAAGAAACAAACAGACAAGGAACTTCATAATTATAAAAATAAGAAATATTATAAAAAGATATTAAAGTACAAAATGTAATGAGATAAAAATGAAACTCGTTCAAAAAAAAAAAATACACGCAAGCAAGCCGATGATTACAGATATTAATAATTAAATTGTTACTAATGAGCGATGATCTTTGATCTAACCGAATCGAATTACAAACGACGATAGAGAATTTCATTCGTAATCTCGAAGCATTTTATTACCCACTGAATAACTATAGGATTACGTTTCGTTTTCAATTCGTTGCAAATATGCGCCACCTATTTAATAGTCGGTTTTCTCTCGTCACTTCCATCGAATAACATTCCTTCACGGTCATCTAAATTATTACGATTGTAAAATTAATTGTTCTAGCAGCGTACGCGCGACACAATAAATAAAAACGCCAACGTCTGTACTCTCATGCAGAATAAAAATATAATAAAAATACCGAGAGAAAAATGATAAAAATAAAATTAAAATTACAAATGAACGAAAAAAAAAAAAAACAAAAAAACAAAACGTATACTTACTTTCCACAATGAAAAGAGCAAGCGAAAACACGAATTTTAACGTAAAAAGCAAACTCGAAAATCAAAATAAAAACTTTTTCGTTCAACAATCCGCCACCATTTCGACGAACATACCCCCTCATACCGGTTTCATAATACTTTCGCTTTTCATCGAGGTGTATTTTTACTTCTAACACGTACAACGAAATTAATGCATTTACTTCACATCGGCGCAACATCGCGTCAAACCAAACACATTTTTAGTTTCATCGTTCGCGTGTACGAATCGCCTACCAAGAACAGGAAACCATCTCACCTATTGTTCCTACGGCATTTGCAGTTTGTATCGACGAATGTAAACACGAAAATGCCATTATGGCGGTTTCCACGAACCCCAAGCTATCAGTAAATTACGCCAGTTCGACGATAATAGCGTCTTCACGATCAATATAAAGATTGGGAGAAGAATGCTATCACAGGAAAAAGTCACGTCTCCGGTCTATAAAGGTTCTATTTTGTTCGGATCGCTTTCGTCTAATAACGAAGAATAGTCTTTTCAAAAAGTCTGTTGCAATGCGAATAAACCATCGAAGTATCGAATTACTAATTCAAGTTTAAGAACCCCTTAAACGTCTCGAATTCCAGGTATCAATACGAGAGCCAAAAATAAATGGTGCAAACAAGACACGTTTTCGGATCCAACCCCCATCTGAACTTCATTGCCTAAAAGTTGCGGTGAGTCCGCAGCACTAGTATTTTGACGTGGAGAGGGAGGGGAGGGGAAGGGGTTGAAGTGAAAAGTTGCCAAAAAAACTTTGAACCACTACTGGAAATTCGACTGTTTTTTTTTTTCTTTTGAATGGTTTTCAACTCCCTAGAATGATTATAATCAACAAGTCAAACTGGCCACAAGTGTTTACTGAGCGTGCTTTTTCGCTCGATAAAAAAAAACTGTCGCTTTTCTCTGATTCGGAAATATCTCGCGAAATTTTATTCTATATTGACAATAGTACAGGGAAATTAGCTCATTTTTTGACCAAACCTGGAAAAAAATGGTAGTGAGCTGAATTTCACATTATATGTGTAGAATGGTGTCCTTAACAAATATTTCAAAGTATATCTGTAGTTTTTTTAATTCCATAATGTAAATATGTAGAAGGATTTCTAAAGGAGAGAGGAGAAAGGGGAGGGGGAATCATTAGGAAAAATTACTTATTCATCTTCATCACCTACCTAGGTCACTTGATGATAGATATGAACACATGTGAATAAATTTTTCCAAAATTAATGTATTTTGGGCCCCCCATTTTGGGCCCTTTTATGACTTTTTGGGAAAAGTTTTCCATGTACCTTATAGAAAATTAAACGGGTAATATTTTTCAATATTAACAATTTTTGCGTAGGACGCACCATATAGAAGATATAAACAAAGAACTGATTTTCGAAAGGGAATTCTAAAAATTGGTGTATTTTGACCTCCCCATTTTGGGCTTTCTAATAACTTTTTGAGAAAACTGTCTCACTCATTCTGTAGGAAATTTAATGGGGAACATTTTTTGATATAACTTATTTTGACGTAGAACCCTTATTTTCGGAGATATTAGCAAAAAATAGTTGAAAAACTGTTTTTTGCGGGGTTTTAGCCCCCTCCAGGGGTTAGCTCACCACCTACGGGTGACAACTTTTTATACCTTGTTAAGGACACCATTCTACACATATAATGTGAAATTCAGCTCACTACCATTTTTTTCCAGGTTCAATCCTTATTTCCCTGGACTACAACTCGTACAACGATTTTTGCAAACTGTCCAAAAATCTCTGTACTTCAAGGCTCAAAATCCTCAAAAGTGGCTCGAAACAAATTTCGGTCGGCATATTTGAATTTCTGGCGAAATCTGACCCCACTTTCACAGGTTACACGTCACTTACTTGAAAATATTCGAAAATTGATCCAGGCTCAAAATTCTCAAAAATTGCTCAAAAAAATTTTGGTCAACCTTTGAAAGTTTTTCGCGAAATTTTACTGGATTTTCATACGTCGCACACCAATTTTCACAAAAATACTCAAAATGACTTGATTTTGGGCTTAAAATTGCTCAAAAATGCATAAATTACATTTTCAACAATATCTGTGTCGTTATCGAAATTTTAACCGATTCTGGTAAGTGGTAAACCCAGTTTCTGAAAAGTTAATAATATTACACGATAGTTATTACAGCTTATCTGATTCAGGAAGGAGGGAAGGGGAGGGTGTGATTTTCAAATCTTTACGTTTCACTGGCAAATGTCCAACTTTTTGGTATACATATTCCCTCCCCCAACGTGTAGCACCGGCGGGTATTCGTGAAATTAACTCAAAATTTGGTGGGAGACTCTTCTCAAGAATGCGAAATAAGTATTTTTTTTTTTTTAATATCCCTTAAAAAAGAAAATCACTGAAATTTTGAAGAGGGCTGAAAAATGGGCAAGTAACTCATAACTTTCTTATTGCTCTCACACGAAAAAGTGAGTCATGGACACCAAAATATCCAAATTTTAGCTTTTGAAGTGCTTTTGGAGGGGGGTTAAGGCAAAAGAAAGCCTTTGGAGGAAGTATCGGGTCATGAAATTTCTTGAATCTAGCATATCTCCCCACCAACGCAACGTAGAAAAGTGAAACTTTGTGTGTGGGGTAAGTTGGTGACTAAAATATGACCTCTCGAATTTGAGCTAAAATGGATCTAAAATGGCGGATTATCGAAATTCAAGTAGAGCTTGAAGATCCTCAAATTAGTAATGATGTGATCGATAGAAACTCATAAGATTATTGGGCATAAGAAGCGTACTGTACGTCCAATTCACCCTCATACATGATGTTGGAGGGGAGGAGGGGTTATGGAGCTCAAAACGTGGTGGGGGTATACGAGAGGTCGAAAATTCTACCTTGTGGTGTCACATAATAAAATGAGCCCAAATGACTATTTCCAGACTTGGTACTGGATGCTGCCGGTGCACACGTAGGCGCCATGATTATTTCAATACAAGAGTTGAAAAATGGGAATTTTTTCGGTATTTTCTTCGAAAAAATGTAAAATTTCCTAGATTCTCCGCAAATCATTAAAATACATTGCAGCTCGTTGTTTTCGATGCATAGTTTCATGCTCATTTCAATTGCATAATCAACATTTGAATCGGAAAAGTGTATAATTATAAGTTTCCGATCAACGTTTCTGATGTTTTTAATTGAGAAAAATTTGAAAAAAAATGAGGCTATTATATTCATAAATCTGCCATTAATTGTCCAAAAAAGTCGAAAAATTTTTAGCATATAGTTTTTTAGATTATGATTTCAGTTTTTAAGACGCCTTCTTGATGCGAGCAATACAACCATTTTTTCATTTTTTGAAAAATTATGGATGGATCAAAACTCTGTCCTTTTGCCCTCCTAACCTTGAAAACGATATTTCGCTGTTTTGACCATGAACACGCATTTTTGTAGTATTTCTCTATCAAATTATACGTAGAGAAAAAATTTCAGAAACCAGACACGACCTGAAATATTCTACCATGTTGAAGAAATTAATCATATTTCAATCTTACATTTTCATAGTATATAAGGAATATTTCATGCATGAAAGTTACAGCCCAGTAAGCACTAATTAAATAATCGTTTTTACAACGTTACCCTCTTTGGAACCCCTGTAAAAAATGACAGGGATGAACATTGAGAAAAAACATCATTTCAATAATAATACCGATCACCTATGCCAAAAGATATTTTCCACCCCTTTCAGAATCATTTCAACACAACTCCTCTTTAGATATACTACAATTTGAGAACCCCTGAAAGTAGGTTTAAAATAACGAGAAAAATTTTCTTGGAGTAATTTTACTTGAAACTACTTTCTCTACTAATGCAAGCCATAAGCATGAGTTTTAACCACTATTTGGAGAGTTCAATGTTTTTTTTTTCTTTTACAAAATGATACTAAAAAAAAAAACAATGCAACAACTGACATAGCCATTCAACAAAATCCATCATTTGCGAAATAACGATTACAATGAGCGAAAATAAATTTGTAAGATGTACAATTGCACGTGCACGTATCTACTTATTATTACTCATTTGTTATCTTCACCGTACACATTAAAGAAATTGCTAAGCCAAACATCAAAATGTTTCGAAGTAGGTATTAAGACTCATTTTTATGGTTGGCATTAAAAAGAAAGTAATTCCAAGTAGACTGAATTTTTTTCATCATTTCAAATCCATTTTCATGGGTTCTGAAATTGCAGTGCATCCAAAAGGTGATTGGTTGCATGTTTCTGAAAGGGGTTGGAAATGTGTTTTGGTAACAGTGAGCGATATATGAATAGAATATTCCTCACATACCTTCAAGCCATGAAAAGCAAAATCTCAATTGAAAGAGAAAGTAACAAATGTGGCTATGGTTCGAACTATTGAAAAATGAAAAAACAATTCATTCCCCTTAAAATGGGTCGATTATTGAAATAATGTCCTTCGCCCATTACTCGATATGTTGGATCACAGTTAATCATTCAAGAGTAATTAAAAGCGTATGAATATAAAAAATAAAATTTCTCGCATTGGTTCCGAAATTTTTCAACTTCTTCAACCCCCACACCAGCCCCTCCCTCACGGACGTAATGTCAAAAAAATGGTGCTGATAACTCACAGAGTGCATTGTAAACAACAACTTTTGACTAATTAAATTCGAAAAAAAAGTAGACCCAAAAATGTGTCTCATTTACACCTCTCTTGACTACAAACAAAAAAAAAAATAGTAATAAAATGATAAAAACAACAACAATTTCTTTAAACGTATTTTCAATTTCATTTCATTTCATTCAAGGATTAGCTGAATATTAAAAGGAAATAATGCGCCAAAAAAATTTAATATGCACTGGTACACACAAAAGACATTAGATAAACAAAACTTACGCGAGAGAAGGAGGTCATTTCATCTGATATACCCCAAACGCCATGAAGCGAATCATTTTATCATTAGGGGTAAAATTTCAAAAGGTTTACACTTTCAATAGGACAACCTTATCTTGCCTTATCTTACGTTATCAAGACGAGTGCACAACACATAACCAAGGAAACTATAACTGTATCGTACAGGAATTTGCAGTAACATATGGACTACGATTAACACACCCAGCAAAAACGCTTATTGAACCATCAAACCGAAGCAAACACGTGTGCGAAAGCGATCATGAGAAATATTTACAATAAGAATTAAAAAGCTCTTTCGAGCTGGTAAAATGAACACTCACCATTGAACCATAACCAATATCGTCATCATTAGACGTAGTTGAATGGTAACCGCGTACTTTCTGATTAGAAGTCTTATTCACTTTGACCTGCGAAACAATACCAATGAGTACGTACGGCGAAAAATGACCGAAGAAAATATGATACAAGTTTAACCTGTCTATTTTCATATTTCAGAGTAACATTAAGCGCTTCCATTTTATCGTTAATTTCATTGGCGTCTTCGAAATCGGATCCTTCATCAATGGATTCGTTCGGATCGGAGAAATCATATTGAGAAGGTTGCGACGAACGATAACGACTTATGATTTTCTCATGAGTGTCTTCTTCTTCGGAAGAAATGGCAACAGGTTGTCTCGGCGGCGGATCTCGATTTCGCGTCGGGTAATAATCGTTGGATCGAGGGGGCGGTGGTGGTCTATAAGAGTTCCTCGGTGGATCATTGTACGAACGACGAGGAGGTGGAGCCCCACGATAAACACGACCGAAGTTTGGTTTCTTTTTCTACAAATATTTCAGGTTCATATAGAGAAATTAATGGTAACGAATGCAACACGTTGGATAAGACTTACAGATTTCTTCTTGGCGGTTTTTTGGTCACGAACTAGTTTAGAAATATGCATGGTTTTTTCGTCTGGTTTCACATCGATGAATATTTCGTTTCCGACTCTGGATATTTTTAGTTGAGGAACATCGCGTATTAATGCTTCTAAAGAAGGATATCTTAAGGATTGATAAGGAATACTTTCACCCAGTACAGATTTATAATCACCTAAGACATGAAATATTTTTAGCCATCGTGTACGTTTCGATAAGAACTGCTAGATTGTTCATCGAACTTACGACTTAATTCTGCGAGCGAACTTTGCCTCTTGGAAGAATTAAGGCAAGCTCTGATGTTACAACAAACTTCCTTGAATTTGGCATCCATTTTGAAAATATTATTTTCACTTTTTAAACTGAAATTCAAACGGAATCGATCACGTGAATTGAATTTCAAAATGGTCGAAATCTGAGGTGAATTCACGCTCAGTTTCGCGTCTCAACAAGCATTGTGGGATTAAAGAGAAAGTCACATACCTTACTCGAAATTTTACAACATGCTAAATGCAAACTTAATGAATACTCTATGAAAACATAACAACGTAACGAGAAAATTTGAATTCTTTGGTTAGTTTAAATACTTCAAAGTAATCACGATAGCAATGAACGGCAAACACCCTCAACAACCATGGAGTTCAAAACATAAAATGAAGCGAAAGTAGAAACTGGAAACTCGAAGTCGAAGGATTGCAAATTGCAAACTGCACACCCGTGCACACCACTGTAAACGTAGAAGGAATGCCGTCAACGTCCCTTTACTAGAGGTCGGACGGGAAACCGCGAAATCGACCTTTCAAAAAATGCATAATCTGATTGGCATTCCGATAGTTTACGTCATATGCTGAACCAATTACTGGCTCCATTTAGCAGAAGGCCTGGCAAACCTAGAGGCTGGCTAGATCATTTACGCGCCAAATAACATCATTAATTTGTTGCTTTTGATTTGACCTAGTTTCAATTATGCTACATCTAATGTAAATGTACAAAACTACAAAATGTGTAAACCTGAAATTTTGTGCATATAATTTTGTATTTATTAGGGCCTTTTATCCCAAGCGATACAAAAGTCGTTACATTATTTCATGCATGTAAAAATAATTTACAAAAAATTAAAATTTTCAACTTCATTATTGTTTGATCACGAAATTCATGCATTGGTTACGAAGGTGACAAGAATGATATCTAGCTCGTTGAATGATGTGGTAGCCTTTCGTAAAGTAATGTATTTTCAGTTTAATTCATCCTGTATAATTTACTCAAGCATTCTGTAATTATGCTAACATTATCTTTTATAGTGATACATTTAGAATTGAAGAGATGATGACCTTAGTGAAAACGGAAACACTAGAAGATGACTTGATATCTCACAACGATGAGCTAACAGTGAGTCTGCATAAGCGCCAGCTCACCAAATGTCCATCATGTTCTCTTTATTTCGATAATGAGGAGTATTGTTGCGAGCACTTGTTGAATCATTTTCAAAACTCTCAAAATTTCTTAGCTCAACGTGTTGATTTGTTTTATTGGTTGAAAAACTACATCATTAAGCCTTCGAAACTTTCGAATCAAGTCATAACAAAAGATGTAAATATGAACAATATTGTGATTCAAAAAGTATCCGAAGATGGGAACAACGAATTGTAAATGCCTCCACTTTTCTCATTATTCTGTATCCTTGGTTGATGGATATTCATGTAGGTATTTTATATGTTTCAGAGTGCAGTTCTTGTGTGTCGTGTGCGGTAAATCATTTCATAACGAACAGATCTGTTTTATTCACTCGTTCAGCCATTTTGAAATTGAAATTCCTGCAATCGATCCCCAATTGAAGTGCCCACTTTGTGAAAAGTATTTTTGCATAGAGGAATCCTGCCTGGCACATATTTTCACTCATTTACCGATAACTGAAGTAGAGAAAGTAACTACTTCTATACTGAAATGGTTGACGTTATTTTTCACTTCTCCTTCCGGTGCAAATCTGGTGGCTAAATATGACCAGTATGCAGCTCTATTAAATTCAAATTCACTTTTATTGTCGAGAATTAGAGTAAGGCAAATTATCAATGTAACAAGTTGTAAAATCTGCCAACAATCTGTATCCTCAATCATCGATTTATTGAATAATCATACAAAATGTGAAGCTTCATCACCTCGTTCACCTTTTTTTTACTGCTTCATGTGTAACTTTAAAGCAATCAGTAAAGAATCATTTGTTAAACATTTCTTCGTTAAACATATCATTTGTCATTGCGGTTATAGTGGAACTGATTTTACATCATTTCAACAACATCGTGTTAATTGTACGGTTAGTAAAAACGGTATACTTTGTCCGCTTTGTCGTGCTAAATGTTTCTTCAGTAAGGAAGATTTTAAAAATCATTTTGTAGTCGGTGGTAGGACATCCTGTGCAACTAATTTGAAAAAGAATAAATGGAAATGTTTGGTATGTGGATTACAGGTATCGCAGAAAACTGTGATAGAACATGTATTAAATAAGCATGTTAGATGTTGCTGTGGTTTCAAAAATCGTAATTTCAAGGCTCTTCGTACTCATTTGGGGAAATGTTCGAGGAAAAATGTTTATCTTCTATGCCCAGTTTGTAACGTAACTAAATGTTCATCAAAGAAAATGTTTGAATGGCATGTTGTCAATTGTTTTCCTGGAAATAAAACATATGCAGGTGCCGAAATACTTCGTAATCAAATTTGTAAAACTGAAGAAGTAATATTACGGCATGAAAGTGATGAAATATCAATAAAGGAGGCAAAGTTAACCGTGTGTAGTGATAATTATTTACGTTTACATTTTTAATTTCAATATTAAAACTCTTAGAAATTTTATTTTGTCAAATAAGTACTTACCATGTTTCTGTTACGACAATATAGTATATAGTTTTTGTTTTTTATTTGTTTCAATTGAATGTAAAAATATTTTAATTCTTTATTTTGAACATTCGTCTTCTGATATCATTGAGTGATGAAAATTTCATTTTGTTTTGCTATTCAACTTCTACATTCATTCAGTGATTATCATTACTCCTTAATATGTGTGATTTATTGAATAACATATTTTTCATGTTGATGTTTGTTTTGCCTGCATGAATATTAGTGCTGTCTATATAATGAAAATATTCAATTTTTTCCATATAATTATGCATGATTGTCTAGTCTATTTATATTAAAATTCTCCATCATAACTATTGAATCTCTTTGAAATCGATAGTTTTTTATTTAGTCGAAAAAGGTGGTCAAACGCGAAAAAATTGACTTTCAAATAGAGCTAAAAAGGAAGAAGTTTAGAACAACGATTTCTTTTGCCGAAACGTGTTGGAATTACTTCCTCCCGCCCCATTCCAGGATGAACCTATTCTCTTAAAAATTAAATGAGTTCTCAAACACCTCTAGCTTTACTCTACTCATCAATTTTTTAGACATTTTCTCAAACTCGACTCACGCTATGATGAAAAAAAAGAAATTACCTGCTTCGAAGTTGAGGCTTTTAAAGCTCGCTTCAGGCGGTCTGTAACTATATATTCACTCAAGAATCTAATCAATTCTTAAACCTGTATTATTTTATCCATCTTTACAACTTTCGAAACATTTCATTAGCGTTAACTCAAGCTATCGCATCAACCGACTTTTGCTGTACTTTGTAATTCTTAACTCATTCCCTTTGTGAGAAAATAATTACTAACTCTTCCCAAAAGATCGAAGGTGGAATGATTTCTGTAATATGTCATTATCCATTTACATTAACTTCTCTTTTTTCTTCTAGTTTGGTAGTGTCAAAACTCAACTTTAACATCATTCGTTTAATAACTCGAATTATATTAATTTTACCAACACCAAGTATTGAGTGTATAGTAGCTAACGTCTAATGACAACTGCTCTATGGTGGATTTCAACTTGAAACGATCATTATCAACTCTAAAGTGTATGAGGGAGGAAGGAGTGAAGCCTCACTACTCACAAAGGGTTTATAGACTGTGTTTACCTTGCTTTCGGATGCTTAGCACAGTTACTTCTCTATTTCAAAGTCGATTCGCAGACACATTTACTCTCGTTTATGCGAAATTAATTTCTTCTCGTTCAATGTTCAACATGTTGAACTCCCTTTGTCTCAAATTGGGTGATGTTTGGTGTTACGTAACAGGGAATTTGATTTATATTCCTAATCGGTGATTATTTTTTTTTTTTTGTAGAGCCCACAGGTACGCTTCACCAACCCCCATCCAACAATTTTCATCACTTGAGGCTCCTGAGTTATTACAGGATACCACTGGGAATCACCCTAACACGTTTATTTTTCTCATTTTATTACGAAGATGCTTTGACTAAAGGTAATTATAACAAATAAGGTAAGAATTTTCAATTTCCAAATTGAGTGGATACTGCGATTTAGTGGCAAAATATGATAAAAAACTATCACAAAAACAAACGAATAAAATTTATTTCACTGGAAGCTTATAAAATCGCATTTGTTAATTTTCATGGTGCTAAATAAAGCAATTAACTAAAACACACAATTATAAACATAAAAATGCAAAACAAACTTATTGTCAAGTGCAAAAACCTTCAACAAATGCTAAAATGCCACAAAAATGGTAACATTTGTACACAATTTGCTGCTATTCAGTGCTCTAAGGTAAAAAATTTAAATGATTATATTTAAAATTTACCACAAATTAAAAACCTTTTGAGCAAACATTACCATCCTTTCGTATTTTGATTATTGTATAGAGAGGCCCAATAATTAAAATATCTTGAGAAATGGTAAAAATAAAAATTTTCGTTAAATACATGCAATTAGCGTTGAATATAAAATATTATAAAAATAAGAATAAAAATTGAATAAAATTGTAAAAATAACGAATTTCTTAATTATTCTTCATAACAATGTAAGTCTTATAAAAAAATATAATTAATAATTTATTGGTAAAACTGTAGTTTAAACTCGCTTTGGTAGAATATAAACTTTCAAAAAGTTTGAGTGAAATAACAAAATAAAAAAGCGTTTTCATTTTTTTTTTCAAATGAGTACAAACAACGAAAAAAATAAAACTTTTAAAAACCCGTGATGAGAGAAACTGGAACAAAACATGATCAAACTGCTTGTGCGAACATCTTGAGTTCTTATTTTTAAAATACAAGGAGGTAAAAACGAATGGAAAACAACAGAAATTCATTTCAACAAATACTTTCGAAGGAAGCGAGAAAAGTAACAAAAATATACATTGGATTGACTATATCCTTTAAAACTGTGTAAATATTCAATATTTAAAAAAGTCCAATTCCGTCGCTTTCTTGGTTACCAACTTTTTCAAAGTACATGAAATCCTGTAACAAATTTATTATAATTTAATACAATTTATTCTCGCACATTGTTCAAGTTCAAGGTTATGAAAAAAGAAAAAAATCGATATATACAATTAAGAAGCAAGCACCCAACATGACTGCTTTCATGCGAACGTCTAAATCAATGGGGAATGAAATGCCAAAATAGTCAGCATCTGTGAACGCTTCGCGAATGAGGCCACTCCACTGTTTGGAAATTCTACCAACAACAGCTGATTTATCCAGCGACAGAATCTGTTAACAAGAACAATTATTTGTTAGAATATAAATTGTTGAAAAAAAAATACTACGTTGACGAAGCTAAAGATTTAAGAAATACCTTAAACTCCACATCACCACAGATACCGTATCGACAAACCGGTCCTTCAATTTTCAAAACAGTATTTCCACTTTCGTTCTTGATATCAAATTCCGGAGTACATATACTCCACGTTTGTTCAACTGTTCCAACCAAATTGCCCGGTGGAGAATATACTTCTAATTTCTTGAAATGTGAAATTAGTGTAAATATTATGCGAATATGCCACCGACTTCCACATTACTAATTACTTACTTGAAGACAACAAGGAAACCAACAAGAACTGCATCCCAATTCACGTCTCAAATGTATAACTTCGTTTTTATAATTATCCAAAATCTTCATATCAAATGATCGTAGAGTACCGCAACACATTCTGGTACAGCAATCATTTTCTTCAACCGCATAATATACTTTCTGGCCTTGACCATTTTTGATGGTGTATTTATTGTTAGTTTCGAAACCGATAAATGCTACAACAAAAATTCATTTTTGCCAATATTCCCTATCATTACCAACAAACACATTCGTAAGCTTTGAAAACAAACTACGATAACTAAACAAATGACGATACGTAATCAATGACCTAAAAAATCGCACCGGCTTCTTAACGAAAATATAAACCATAAGTCGGCTAAAAAGATAGATGAAAAATTTTAAAATTACCTTCTAACAATTCTACTTTCTGTTTGACCAATAACTGGTCGATGGTGGTTAAATATTGCAAGCCAGGAGGTACATTAACTGGCACTTGTTGAGGCGGGGCCATCCATCCATCTGTAAAATCGAAGTGTTTTTAACAGTATGCACCAATAAGAACAACACTCTGGAATATCGAATTCAAGTAATTCTCACAAATAAAAACACATTTCATACCTACGGGACCAACCTGCCCATGTCCAGATCCTGCTACTGGCTGATGTACTATCGGTTGCCCATATCCAGCACCCTGAGGAGCATAGCCCGTCGGTTGAGGATACGGAGGTGGGTAATAATTTCCACCTGGCTGAGGTGGACCTGAGATCGAATTCGAATGTATCCAAATTAAATGTTAATTTCGCTCAAACATAACGATAAATCAGAAAACAAACCATATGGTCCAGGTGGATATCCTGGTTGACTCGGAGGATAACCGGGTGGACCGGGATTATATCCTGGTTGATTTGGCGGAGGATACGACATTCCGTTGGTCTAAATAAAATGTGAAGTTCAAGAACACGCGTAATTCAATTCAATTCACTATATAAAATGTAATTAAAATTTTCAATTTGATATGACGTAATGTGGGTTATTTTTATAATATCTTGAAATTTACTCGTTCCACTACTTCACCAGCATGTACTTACATTTAATGAGTTTTCTACGAAGAAAGTGTTTGAGACAATTTTGTTTATTTCAACCTTGAATGTTATTCCACCACTTACACAGCTTTCACAAAAGTACCAACGTTCAACGCATAAAACTCGTTCGAATTGAACTGCACATGAATTTTTTGGGTGTTGATAACGAAAACGAAAACTCGCGTTAATTACTAATAAGCGAAGGCAAATAAACGGATTAAACGGAGTATAACGAATTATTAATAACAACGATTATTTTTATTATCATCGATGGTCATGAATCATGATTTAAGGAAAATACAAAATGGGACGACGGAGACGTAAACATATAAAAACCTTGTACTGCGCATGCGTGATAAGAAAGATAATTCGATTAGCGCTCGCTGATTGGTTTATTTCGTTATCTATGAAATTCTCGTTGGAAATTACTTGGCGCCAACTTTTGGAACTACTTCATTCGATTTCTCGACATTTATTTATTATTTTTTTGACAGAACTTCGAAATAAAGAATAATATTTCACTGCTCAGTGAAAAAAGAAGTAATTTCTTAATTCCTAAAACAATATATATGTATATTATTTGTTTTATTTCATTTTCCATTCCTCTATTTCATTTTCTCAGCTGACAATATGTTATGAAATCATAATATAAGAATAGTATACTATTTTATTCAACTCATCATACAGTTATGCTAAAACTCCTAAAAAAAACTAAATACATTTAAAAATACGAAAGAACACACAAACAGTTGCAGTGAACCAATAAACATCTTCTCGCAGACTGCACACGTTGTTGTTACTCATAATAATCTCATTATTCCCTATGCAGGCCATTATTCCCTCATAAAAAGTCATTATTCTCTCTTAAATAAGTCGACAATAAGACCCTATGTTATGCGTGTGAAAGTGTTGGAATAATGATTGAATTACGTATGAGAGTTGAATAAAATATATTATGTATCTTTGCGCCGTTTGCGACCCTCAGCGCCAAATTTTCTTATTGAAAAAAAAAGTATCTTCAAATGATTTCATTTTTCTCGTCGTTATTTTTTTGATTAAGAAATATAAACTGAATTATTTCGTTTTTCAAGCATAAACCATACTTATCAAAATATCAAAATTAGGTATGTACATTATTCAAATTTTGATTAATTAAGACACTCATTATAGTTTATTGCGCAACACTGATTCCTGATTAAATTTATTTACATCAATTAATAATGCATGAGAAAATAAAATGTTGAAAATTTATTATTAAATTTTGCAATCGTTTTCATCATTTACTATCATATAAAAAACCAAAAGAAATGAAAAACTTTATACTTATTCTGTTTAGAAGTAGAATTTCACACTGAGAGGTACAAAGATCACTTGGTATGACTAAGAAATGAACAGAAACGATAAGTTTCATTTTTATACTTCTACAAAAAATAGTTCGGCTACTGTTTCTGACTATTATTTTCTAATTTTCCCACGATGAAGGTCATCTGAATCAGTATGTTCTTTAAGCCACAATATTGTATAAGTACACCTGAGGATTGTAACTCTACGGTATATATGTCAAATAATTTCAATCAAGGGAATTTTTCTTGAGAGTATAAGGCGTACGCAGCGTACACACAATAAGAGCATAACAATGAAATATTAAAGATGGTTTGTAACTTTCTTTGAGGTAGCAACTGACATTTTCCAATTTACCAAATTCAAAAATCTTGGCAAAGTAGATGACGTTATGGAAACCCTTGATACATGAAAAAAAGAATAAAATACGAACAAAATATAATTCGAATTTTAGAATGGGTACATTCTCATCACATACCTAATTGTTATTAGGTATATACATGTATATTCTAGAACTCACCAATTTTGAAAATATCCATAAGTAATTTTTTTGACATATAAAAGAGAAGTTTGTTTGCAAAAAGCATTTTTTAAAAATTAAAGTGTCATTTATCGTAACTTGACTAGAGGCACGAGATCGGTTGAGGTTATGGAAGTGGAAAGGGCTCCTTAATAAATTGAAGATTACTCGATACTCAAAATTTTTCAAAAACTAAAAATAATTTATCATTTGAAAATTTCAAGTTTAAGTTGTCCAGGCTAAAAAATACTTTTTCGACCAGAATTTCATTAGAGAGTAATTTTAAAGAATAAATGAACACTCCTAAAGGTATTAACTGAAAAAAAATCTTAATAAGCTAAATAAAAAAATGCCCACTGGCGTACTCGAAGAAGGGCTTTCCGTTTTTTTTTAGTCTTTCCCATATGTTTTTCAAAAATAAAGCGGAATAAATTCTACTTCTTTAAAATACCTATGCAGTTATTTTCAATAAAATTCGTTTTCGTAATTTTTTTTAAATTTCTGCAGCCCATAGAAATAAGTACTCAAATACTTAATCTTGTCAGAGTCCTTTTATGTTTCTTTTAAATTTTAGACCAGATCAAGAAAAGTTCTGAGTGCGTCAATGCATCAAATTACTATGTTCGTTAAAGATTAGGTATATATTTATACTGAATATAAGCTATAAAGCTTTTTCATCGATTTTGACTGACTTGACACAAATTGTCATATAGATGGTACATACGTAATTATGTATGATGTGTTCATATCAATATCATGATGATGTTATAATGAGTACGAAAGGCTGTTTGGAAATATACTTAATATTATATAGTGATACGAATTTCATCTCAACAAGAAGAATCAACTCTCATTAAATAAAACAAATCACAAACAAAAAATTCTACATTCGAAGATAAATTAGTATATTTGTTGATAATTAATCTTATTAACACATTCCATTATACTGTTAACATTTTCCTTTTGATAACAGAAACGGCAAACGTAGGACGGACGATCTATCATAAGCAGATGGGTAATTCTCTGAAAATGTCCATATTTCGATGTCTTTATTTTTCTGAAAAAAAAAGTTGATATTGGGAATTTTTTTGATTGGGATAGTGAGTATATGTGTCCTTGATGTCATTTATGCCATTCGGCTCAAGTCATGTCCCCCTGGGGAGTAGGGGGACTTTTTGAAATTTTATTACCCAAAACCTAAGAACTTCTTAGGCCGTGGCTGTTGATTCTCGATTTTGTGGCTTATTGTAACTCAGCCGTAAGACGTCCTAGGAACTTGAAACAAAAGGGATATCGAAGATTAGTAAGTACATATAATATTCACCTATTCAATATTCTCTTAAACTGACTGTTAGGAGCTCCTTAGTAAATTTTTGGCGAATTCTCTCAGGTCGTGGCTGGTTGGTTTTAATCTTGAGCCGTGGCGAAGTGTCTTTTTATGACCATGGCCTAAGAACTAGTGTCTTTTTTCGAGAGACAGCCATTAACACCTAAATTAATAACATCTTTGTTAGTGTATCCCCATTAAAATTGATTTAGAATGGCAAAAAGACACTAATTCCTAGGCCGTGGTCGTAAAAAAAAACACTTCGCCACGGCCTAAGATGAAAACCAACCAGCCACGGCCTAAGAGAATTCGCCAAAAATTTATTAAGGAGCTTCTAACAGTTAATTTAAGAGAATATTGAATAGGTGAATATTATATGTACTTACTAATCTTCGATATCCCTTTTGTTCCAGGTTCCTAGGACATTTGATGGCTGAGTTAGAATAAGCCACGGCCTAATACCACAAAAACCGGGAATCAACAATTTTTACGAATTTTGCTTTCCGACTGTGATAAATAAATGACATTTCACATTTCGAATGCTGGCAGTGTATTCTCATGATGTCAAGGAAGCATTGTAACCGCAAAGAAAAACGAATTATAAAATCATTGCCGCAGGAGAAGCAAACAAAAAACGCCACGGCCTAGGAGTGTATAAACCATTTACAGGTCTTTGAACCTTCCTGGAGGTCAAGCAGGGAAACTTTGGACATCATTTTGAGCGTTAACATACACACTCAACTATCCTGAGCAACTTCACTAAGTTTTTCCTCAAAAAAATATTAATTTAATATCATTTATGTGACATTGAAAATTCAAAACGTGACCATTTACATGCCACGGCCTAAGAACTTTTGACCTTTGGGTTGAAAAAAACCCCATTTAGGGGGGGTGGAGGACAATTTCAATCGATGGGAAAGTTAGAGGAGATACTCATATAAATATAGAAAAAAAAAAAAATTCAATTGTAGCGTAATTCTTCAAAAAAAACATCGATTACAGAAATATGGACATTTTCAGAGAATTACCCAGATAACAAAATACGATTTCTTTTCTCTTAGCAATATTCTATTCAAATATTATACGTTCTTAAGGTAACGAAGTGAAACTAGAAAATAAATATATAATTAAGCATAGGTATACATTTATATTAAATCATATTCGTACATACATAACGTATAGAGCTTTTTCATTGATTTTTGCTGAATTGACAAAAATTGTCATATAGACGGGACATGCATGATGTGTTAATATAAGTATCATGATGATGATGCAATGAGATCGAAGGATATACATGTTCGAATTTGTACCAACGCAAAAAATATATTTAATATTTAAAACTCTTTTTTTCAATTTTCGCACATTCCTTAATTGGTTCATTTTTTTTTTCTACTTAATGGTAATGAATCCAAGATGAAAATTGGAAAATGAAGACATAAATGAATCCAACACTTAAAGATGTATTATCAGATAACCAAGCATAGGTCCATAGATTATTCACTTTTTTGAAGTACAGAGATGTAATGGCATGTAAAAAAAAAGTATTAAAAAATTATGTGTATAGGACAAAAAAGGGCGAAATTCAACGAATATAGCAAACTATAAAAATATTGAACCCCTAAAAATTGAAAAATTATATAAATAACTTTTTTATGATTTTAGGATGGCAATACAAAAAGAATAGCTCAAAACCAAAATTAATGGGCATAAAAATAATTTTTTCGAAATAACGAATAAAACATCAAAATTTCAAACCTTTGAACCCAATATGGGGAAGGTAAATATTAACCTAGAAGTTTGCAATTTTTTGAGCATTCTTTTAGGACCATTTGACAACTTTTTTTGCCTAAGGGTCATCGATTTTCGAAAAAAAACAAAATTCATTCCATCTTATTAGATACCCAACCCCCCTTCCCCGTAGAAGAAGGGATTACTTTTTTGGGCTTCAAAAAGCTCGAACTCTGACTTAATTATGCAGGATATAAGCAGGAAGTGGAGGTAGGAGGCACCCTGGAGGTACCCATTTTGCTGTAGATGGAGGTACTCGGGTTGGAGGTGGAGGTATATGAAATTTTTCAGAGGTAAAAGGCGGAGGTGGAAGCACTTAACTGAAGTCTTCGGAGGTAGGTACCTCCAAGGTGCTTCCGATGTACCTCCTTGGGTACCTCCAAAAAACAAAAAGTACCTCCAATAATATTATAGAAAGTATTGAAAGGTGATATTATTATTACCTTTCAATGCTTTCTACAATATCATTGGAGGTATTTTTTGTTTTTCAGAGGTATCGCTTTACTCAAGTGGTACGTTACAACATTTTTTTAAATTAGGATGCAGAGGCGGAGGTAGAGGTACTTGACCCCTCCTCCTCGGGCTCTGGGTATAAGTATGAACTTGAAGGGCTGAAATTTTTTGGGCATACTTTTGGGATCATTTTGCTACTATCAACCGCTTAGCATATTAAATCAGTTTTCGAAAAAAAAAATCGTTCTGAGAACAATAATAAACAGCAGTGCAACGCTGTGGGTATATCAAATGTCGCGCTATGATCTTATGCATAATGAAAGTGGCGGTTTTTGGGTCGTTTTTTCGCGATTTTATCAACTTGGGCAAAAAAACTGCAATATGTTTTAATTTTTTTCTAAACACACGCAAACTCACGAACGTATTTATTTATACATAATACACATACGAAATTTGGCTTTTTTGTATATGTATTGTATATAAATAAATACATTGGTGAGTTTGTGTGCGTTTTTCTTTTAAATTATTTACATAGTTGCTCACCAAAAAAACCGTTATCTTCAAGAATATGTTTTGTTGGAAATCTGATCAGCTTCATTTTACAACTTGAATTTTTTTCTGTATCTAAATTAAGACTCTCGCTATTGGCAAAGAATTGGTTTTGAACGAATAGACCCTTCCTGATCACAGGAAAACTGAAACCTAATTTGGGACACCCAATAATTTTTGAAAACTTTATCAATATAATAATATGTAGATATGTATGAAAAATCTATTCAATTCACATATCAGCCAGATTGTAGTGTGGATGACTGGAGCACATTATGTAATATTTTAGAAGTGTGGGAATATCATATGTGGACATGTATTTTTCATATTTAGTGCAGACAGGCGATGTAATATATGACTTGGAAAATCGTAATTAGATACTTCAAAGCCCCTAATGAGGAAGTATGAGAAGGAATGAAACGAGAAATCATATCCTATTTTAGTTTATCCTGAAATTTCTAGATGCTATCACCAAGTCATAAAAAGTATGAAGAAAGTTGTAAAAGAATCAAACATAGGCTTCGTTACAATAAACAAAACAAAAAGTACATTTGCAAACTTTGTTTGAAAGAAGTGTTTTACAAAAAATTAAATCCAAGTATTACATTTAAAGAAATTCATTTCCAAGTAGTTTTATATTTTACATTCGAGTCGGAAATGTTTACCGATAACTCTAGAGCAATTACTTTTTTTCTATCATAAATAGGGAATAGTTGAAATTGTATTAAAGATAAGTGACTCTCTATGCCCGGTCTGGAAATTATCATTTAAAGGATACCAATACTACTATACCATATAATGAGAACCTCTAACTCTACTTAACTCCCATAGATCTGATTATTAATATTTTTTTTGAATATTTCATATAATTCCCAGTAATCTCGAAATCACGTACTCATATCCATAGCGAAGTTCTTCTGCTTATCAATGTTGTTGACCAGCGCTAAAAACGCTTCTCTGAATTTGTGATATCATTGGTTTAGTATGTCCTAATAGAGGCATAAGGTTCGCATCACTCAGAGTAACTATCTTTGTCATGTTCATATTTAAAATATCACAACAGTGTTACCAGGTTTATCATGGTTGAAGTCGCAAGTTTCGTCGACTCAACTCGCCCAAATCGCCCAAACTTATAAATAAACTCTGACAGGGGCGTAACTAAGGGGGGATGGGGGGAGCTTCCCCCAGGTGTTTTGAAAAGTTGGGAAATTTGTAATTGTTCAACGCTGAAATTGGGAACTTGAATTTCTTTTGGGAAAATAAGAACTCGAATAAATTCGAACTGATGCCAACTTATATCATGCATAGCGCACAACCAGGGATGTAGCCCCCTTGGCTTTTGGGAAGTTGGTAAATTTGGAGTTTTAGCGTAGTTGGTAAACTTGACCACTTGCGCAGTATTATTACAACAGATATTTTTAAATTTTTTGAAGACTAAAAAAAAAAAGGTTGTTGGTAAAATTTCATGGTATTAGTTGGCAATTTTTGGTTTTCTCCCCCCCCCCCTGAAGAATGTCCTGGGTACGCCCCTGAACCCTAAGCGATTTCTACGATCATTTAAATTTGAATTGAACGATGGGAAATCCAGTTCTTTGGAGTTATTAATAATTGATGATTCATTGATTCGTACAAAACTCACGAAAACAAAAAATGTCTAAAAATGAAACTGGCCAGAAGGGTGATATTGAATGAATTTGTTATATATTTTGGCATAGTAAAAAGTCGCCCAATTTGCGAGTAGTCGCCATTCCATATTTTCGATCGCAAAAATCATGTTGGAAGTCGCCCATTTTGGGAAAAATCGCCCAACCTGGCAACACTGTATTACAATTACTTACATAAAATACATACGGGCGCACTGGAAGGAGGTCTTTCCGTTTCAAGTCTTTTCCAAATCGCACCCCTACTGCAACACCACCACCTCAAAAAAAAAAATCTTCAACTGCAAAAACACCACATCTCAAAAAACTACCAAAAATAATTTGTGTTGCGAAAATCTGCCTTTACCATTGGAAAGAACGTAAAGAATTAGTAAGGATCAAAGAAAAAAAAATTTTTTTGAATTCGTATTTTGTTATTTACAAAGCAAATAAAAAGCAATTTTCTTGAGTTTCGGTTACTTGACGTGTTTTGAAATGTGGTGTTGTTGCAGTAGGCGTGCGAAATGTTTTTCAAAAATACAACAGAATAAATTCTAATTGTTTAAACAGTGTTGGTTTCAATGGTAAATTTGAAATGAAAGTAATGTTCTAAAGCTTTCAAACATTTGAAACACTTTTATGATGGCAATAAATTAATAAAATTAACAAAATAATAATAAATTGTAATGAAATAATTCATAAAACTGTGAAACATTTTTTGAATATTTATGAGACGAATAGTTCTTTCATCTATCGAGTTTCTTCGGGTAGGTAATTAGGTATCAGATACGAAAACGCAGCCCATGCCTCACAAAAATATAATTCATCTTCAAACTAATATCAAGAAAATCATGTTTATTCGCATGATGGTACAGGTAGTAGAAAGAAAATAATAACGATACTTACCAAAATAAAGAACACATTATAAATACATATTATACACATTTACATTAAGAATGTCCTTGCCTTCCTCTAAGAAGCTTTGATAAACGTGCGGTGCTTGAAGGTTCCTTCTCGGTCGTAACTGAACTTATTGTAGTTATTAAATCTGGTGGAAGTTTGTTACTTGAACTTATTAGCTGCTTTGTACCTCTTTTTCGCTGGTCAAGTAGAATTATAGACTCCTCATTACATGGTATAATAGTATCGGTATCCTTCAAATGATAATTTCCTGGGTTATAAGCAATCTCCACCATGCAGGTGTTATCCTTTCTTGGCTTTACATTAATTAATAAATATTTTAATCTAACTTTATTCTCTGGACAATTTAACTCAAAGGACTCCTTTGGATGATACTTCAATAACTGATTCTGAATGGTTGTGTTAAACTCTGGTTGAGTAGCGTCCAACTTGAATTCAATAATTAAAATGGTTTTCCGATCTAATGAAGTTATTATCACATCGACTTCTCCATAATCTTCTTCTCCTTTGTACATAGTTTCTTCAATATTGGCATAATAAAAGATTTTATTTGACTTCAGTGTAAAATATAAAACCACTTGAAAATGAATTTCTTTAAATTTAACACTTGGATTCATTTTTTTTCTTTGTAAAACACTTCTTTCAAACAAAGTTTGTAAATGTTCTTTTGTTTCGCTTATTGTAACCAAGCCTATATTTGATTCTTCTGTGATTTTTTTTATACATTTTATGACTTCGAAACAGCATCTAGCAATTTCAGGATAAACATCACCTAAATAAGATATGATTTTTTGTTCAATTTCTTCTCTTACTACCTCATTAGGAGCTTTGAAGTAACCCAGCTTTTCCGAATCATGTATGAGATCGCCTATCTGCACTAAATATGAGAAATATGCGTCTATACATGATTTTCCCAATGTTCTACAGTCGTATTGCCATGCAACACTTATGAAATTGCATAATGCGTTCCAGTCATTCACGCTAATATCTGGTAGGTATTTGAATTGAATAGATTTTTTATATATAGATATATTGATGAAGTTTTCAAAAATTGTTGGGTGTCCCAAATTAGGTTCCAGTTTTCCTGTGATCAGGAAGGGTCTATTTGTTCTTAGTAAAGGATAGAAGTGCGTAATATCGTTTGGATCCATTTCCTTACTTATACTAAGTAGAAATGTAGTTATCGTTTCCGGATTGTAGAATTTATATTCATTATGAAACGTTGTATATCCAATATAAAATGAGGAAACCAAAGATCGTACTTCTTCCTTTGTGATTCCAAACTTTTTGAATAATGTTTCCATTTCATCTTCTTGAAACCCATAATAATAAGTGAAAGGATGTTCGCTTAAAAATCCCAAGTGTTCAAAACTAAGACTACTTAAGCCAGTAGCTACGGAAATTCCTGTTATTCCAGTCATGATCGCCAATTCAAATGGAGAGTAATCGCCCTTCAGTGAAATTGTCCATATTGTTTTAAATGTATCAGCAACTTCCTTGATCTTTACTCCTTTCAAAATAGCATTCGAAAGAGGCGAATCGTACTCGTCCACCATTAAAATTAGTGGACATCCGTAATATTGTTTTAGAAAACTACCCAGAAAAAAAAGTGCATAAGGAAATAGTTCGTGGTTCATTATATAAGTTTCATTTTACGTAGAAAATAGAAACAACTCGAAAGTGTCTCTAATTTGATTATTATGGTCTTTTGGTTCCTTGATTTTATGATTCTGGTATATCTCTATGTACAACCATTCGTATTCTAAGAATACTGTGCGAAATATCCATATAATTTTTTTAAACAGCATGTCAACGGTTAAAATTTTGTAACATGAAAAATCTACAAAGAAGTCAATAAAGATTATCGGATATTTACCGAAATGTTCATCGACGAACGTTTTGTTTTCCATGATCTTCAACGTTGGATTATGATTTCTGAAGAGTTGTTCATTTCGTTCCCGTCTAGATTTGTCATGAGTAGCATTCTCTAAAAACCGACGCATCATATCTAAATTAGTAGATTTCCCAAATCTCTTGGGCATTGTAAATATTACTCTTCCATAGTCATTTATGTGCTCAAAATAAGTTTCAAGCATTAAGGTTTTATCAACAAACACTGTTGATTTAGAAGCATCTTCAAACAGAGAAATACTTCCAGAAGTGATATTAGAAGCACATATGAACAAAACAAAAATAGTCCAAAAAATTATTTTCATTATGTTAAAAAATAAATGTTCATGAACAACGACGATTATAAATTGGTACTAGATTCTACGTTACACATAGTACACAAATATGCTTGCATCAGCCGACTACCTACATCATAGATTACATACTTACATACATGAAATAAATTTTTAATTTCGATGGAATTAATCATTTTTCATTTATCGAGCAATATTACGATAAAACCTATAACGTTTCTAACCATTAAATTCTTTCTTCCCTCCTTCGTTTCCTCGTCTCTAATTTGACGACGGTTGATACTAAATACATCCGATGCGAAACTACAGCGAATATTTCATAATTATGATTATGAAAAGTAGGGATGCGAAACTTACAAAGGGCCCCAAATTATTGCGAAAAGAGCCCCAATTTCTTTTTTAGAAATCTTATAAATTTCCACTGATTGTAAAAAATGTTTACAGGCTTGTTTTCTCAACCTAGTCAGTCAGGTCACTTTCAGCATCATTAAATTGTTTCCTGTACTACTCTTTTTGTGAAAGAATTTGAAAGGGTCTCTCCTGATAAGATAGTGAAAACGGCCTTTGACCCCAATTCGGTCACAAGTGATCCTAAATGTCGCCCTCGATGAAAAAAATTCCCAAAAAATTTTTTATCACCCAATCCCACCCCTTCCTAAGCAATCGCCCTCTGCATGTCGAAAATTCAATATTCTTTTACTCTGAATCAGATGGTTGCAATTTTTACTGTTGGTGGACACTATATGGGTAGGTATACATTTGGATTTGTACTCTGTCTAGTAAAGTTAACGAGAATTTTTACTAGACAATGTCTATTCCCGGTTTTCCGAAGCCCTAACCTAGACCAAATTCTAGCAAACAATCCCAGTCGAATCGATAATCTATTGGCCTTTCTAAAAATTCTACATAGCACCTAACTTTACACACTTATCTAAAACGAATATATCGATACGCCTTCAGCTATGAGATAGGTACTATAAATCAACAAAAAATTGAAGTAGAAGGCTGATAGCTTACATTAGGTTTTTTTGAACTTCATAGGTGCACAAAATGTTGAAAAATTTTGAAGGATATGGGACTATTTTACTTAAGTGTTGATAATTTGTACAAAAATACCTGTAATTGTTCAACATGAATTATTTTGTTCATTACTATAGTAGTAAAATTAAAGATTTGCATGGACACATAAGGAAAGAAGACCTCACGACCAAGATTTCAGTTTTTATGTCTTCACCTTATTTTATGTAAAACACTCTTAGAAATGGAATGAAAGTGCTCGCAAGCACTGCTTACTCCAAAGCCTTCAACTTATTACATTTTTAAGGCAATGAAGTCAAAATATAGAATATAAAAAAAATTAAAACATTTGCTTTGCCTAAGCTGATACTTATTAATCATCGCGATTTATAGAATTATTGCATGCATCTGATATAATGGTGACGTGACGTGCCGTGTCATCATAACATACCTTCATCTCTCTTAAGATTTAATTCAAGTCAATTTGTTAAGTTGTAATTTGAAAATTGAAAAAGAATTTCAATATTAACTGGTACCAGGGTTGCTAAAAAACCGTTTTTTATTGTTTTAAAACAGATTTTTCGTTTTAAAACAAAAAACTTTCATGAAAAATAAAACATGTTTAAAACATTGTTTAAAACTATTTTTAAACAGTTAATTTTTTTTTTTTAGCATTCAGCAGTTTTAAATTTATAATGTTTATGCTCCTCATCATAACTTCATAATTGAATAAGAAAAAATTAAGAATCATATTGATTATTTAATTTTTGCTTGAAAGCTACGAGCATAGAGATTAGAGAGCCCAAGAATTCCCCATTCGTTTAATTATTATCTAACACCTGTCGCGAGTTGTAACAAAATTCAAATAAGTCTGCTTATTCCATCCATCTTGACATTGCTTAAGTAATTCCATACTGGGTGACTACTTGATTCGAGCACCCAAGCGAAAAAGTTAGCTAAAAGGTGAAAAAATTCAAAACAAATATGCATTTTTGAAAACGAAAGTATGAATTAAAATTTTGCATTTCATTGATAGATGCTTTTAAGCATTAAAAAAATATTATTTATGATATTTATTATCAGTGAAAGATTTTTGTGCTTGGGCTGCTCGAATCAAGTAGCCACCCAGTATACCAGCAAGACGTCTCCTTATTGAGGTATTTTGAAGTCATAAAAATTAAATTAAAAAATAATTCACATTCAATCATTATACCCTTGATGACCTTGACTCCTCAAGTTTTCAAAAGTTAAAAACATTTGAAAATGGAAATTAGAAAAAAATGTTCAACACCTAGAAGATGCCTTCGTAGGAAGAAAATTCTGTATCGTTAGCATTTACTTACATTTCCTCGGTTAAATACCGTACATTTAAAGAAAAAATGAGGAGAATAAAAAACATATTTTAAACAAAAAAAAAAAAATTTTTTAAAGTACGGATAAATGTTTATCCGCGCTTTTGCGGATATATCCGCATACCCGCAAATCGCTATCCGCGCAGGACTCTAGTGCGGATATAGTAATATCCGCGCGTTAGGTAAAAGATAATAATGAGAGCAATACTTGATTATTCATACGTGAATACGATGTGATAGGTAATTTTTAATTAAGTATTCATATAATATGTTATTAGTAGGTCTATATGGTACTTATGAGTATTGGTTACGTTTACCTATCGTTAAAAACTATAGCGTTCGGTATTATCGCGTCTTTGGGAGATGATGAGTCATTACGCAGAGAATAATTCCTTTACTTCTTTTTTCCTGGGGTTTCCATGGGTTTTCCCTTTTCTTTTAGCAAATTTGAACTTGTACTTACATGATTGTCATTCTCTAATCATTTCAAGTTGCAATTATGGATTGGCAAGGCGTGAAATAACAATATATAATAGCCAAATATTTTGCGGATATACGCGGATATAGTTGTATCCGCGCCGTACGCCTGCGGATACACCCATGTGCGCAAAACAGTCGAAGGGAGGTCTCGGTCTTCGCCTTTCATAAGGGAGGTCCCCGTGTATGTTGCCATAAACCTGTCACTGATGCGTCGTTATAGCACTTGAAGAAATTTTCGTTGCATGTACATGTTTCTCTTTGCAAGGCGCTTCACGTGAACGATTAGGAATGCCCGAAAGTCGAAAACCAAATGTGTTTAAAGTCTTGAAGAAGGGAGGTCCACTCAATACACTCGTTGTTATACACTCATCAGATTTTTCATATAACCAAGGGAGGTCTTCTTAAGGTGTGTAAATTCCCATACACCCGTTCAACGGAGGTCTGAGCATCTTTTCAAGGGAGGTCATTTCTGCGATGTTGCCAAAATGAACGAACTATTATAATTGAAAATTTCATCTTTTAAAAGCTGAATAATGATCATTGGGGGTGCAACAACAGAGTTACAATGAGGGTGTATTTCAAATTCGCAATAAAAAAAAGCAAAAGTAACGAATTTTAAAAATATATTTCTTTCCCTTACTAAACAAAATTGATTGAAATTTTCCTTTTTAGCGGACTTTACTTTTAAAGTAAATCAGCTATTGCGTTCCCTCAGTTTCTCAGTTTGTTTGTTTATTTATTTATTTATTTTCCTTCGCTTTCTCGCGTGACAACTTGAGTAGAAATGATCGAATTGAAACCAAATTCGGAGGAAGGGTTGGGGTAGTTGAGTTCTCGAGCTGATTAGTTTTTAGACGTGATCGAACGTGAGTTGGTGTGAGGAGGCGTGTGTCAAGGTTTTATGGTTCTCGCGCGCCAAGTTATACATACAAGTATAAATAACAGGTTACACCATTTAGGCTCGAGTTAAAAGATCCGAATTGTTTCCGCCATCTTATGACGTCAAAAAGGAGACGTGTTATCAAATTTTTTGATTCCTCTCCCCCGCTGCCGACCCTCCATCCACATATTTGGTAAATAGATAATGGAATGTGTTTGAAACCATTGGTTTTTGTGTAAAATTGAGCACGTGCATTGATGCTTCTTTTTGACGTCATTAACAGCTGAGTTATAGTTCATACTATTAGATTTTAATAACCAATGAAAAACGTGGATTATATTTTGGTAGCCAGTGGGAAATGGTGTAACCTGTTTTTATACTTATATAACCTGGCTCACGCGTTACCTCGAATGTTGATAATTGTTGAAAAACATGAGTCGTTTGTGAACGATTCACTTGAAGATGTTGATATTTTGTTTAAAATTTTCAGCATAAACGAGTCGTTCACAAACGATTCATCGAAAAAGTATGATGTTCAATTTTATTAACAATTTAAAATATGAATTTTAAAAATGAGTATGGTCAACCTCCAAATTGGAGAAGGCGGATAAGAAGAACAGTTCGCACCCCTACTGCAACAACACCACATCTCAAAACACGCCAAATAACCGAAACTCAAGAAAATTGCTTTTCATTTGCTTTGTAAATAACGAAATACGAATTCAAATTCATTTTTTTTTTCATTGATTCTTACTAATTTTTCACGTTTTTTCCAATGGTAAAGGCAGATTTTTGCAACACAAATTATTTTTGGCAGTTTTTTGAGATGTGGTGTTGTTGCAGTAGGGGTGCGAGTTGGTCATCCTCGAAATCATGTCAACTGTTAGAATTATAATTTAACATGAAGTAACTTTTTTTTTTGAAGAAACCATCTGTGTTTCAATACAAAATGACCTAACCTCACATAATTTCAAGTTTTATACTGTAAAAAGATAAATTACGTGAGGTCATGTTTTGTATGATACTCTATAAAATTCATGATAAGTGGAGTTGGTAGAGTGAATTATGTAAAATTTATTTATTTATACATGAAAATTAATTATTCAAATAACTTTCTTTAAAATAATACAATTATGTAAAGTCTGCTTTCAAGATACTTTAGTATCTTCTAGTTTTCAATCGGCACGCTAATATTTTCTTAAATAAGGTGTTGCTCTACCAGGGTTGGCATGTAGAATAACATTTTACCTTTACATGTAGAATATACACTTATTCTACACATGTAGAATAAGTGCCCTAGCAATGTAGAATATGTAGAATACGTAGAATATGTAGAATAAATGTAGAATAAGTCTTTACTCTATCTTTATAGATGAAAATTTCACGTATTTTCTAAAAATGAAACAAAAAATTAAAAAAAAAGATCAATAGAGTATTTATAATGACTGGTCTAGCTTCTAATAGGTCATACGTCACGCCTGTAACAACCAATCAGCAAGTTGGAATGTGATAAATTTACCTCGACTAACTCATAAAATAAAAACACAAATCAGCTGATGATTCAAATCACAAACGAATTTTAGTCGTTCACTGAAAACTGAACGATATTATTTAGGAAGGTAGAAATGAAACTACCTACATTTTATCATATTCTAGCGTTATGATTGGTCATTACACATGTAACATATGACCAATTAGAACCTAGACCAGTCATTATAAACACTCTATATCGACACCTATTTCTAATTAGATAAAAAAATGAAAAATGAAATGAGTTTATTGCAAAATGAAATGAAATGGAACTTTGATGTAATTATGATTACTTACCAGTGAGTTTTCAACCTTGTTTCAGCTGTGTTGGCCAAGTGTTTATTGCACAATAAACAGAGTGCTGTATACTTTTTCTGACATATTACCAAACGATAATCCAGCGCTTCGAATAAATCACTCTTTTCTCTAGTCATTCTTCAAAAAATGGAAATAAAAATCATCTTCCAACTTCAATCAGTAAACTTATTACTCAATCAATCATTCATTCATTTCGCTCCAAAAAAATCCAAAACTGTTTTTTTTTTTGGCTTTCAGCTATATTTTACATATTCTACATCTATTTTACATATTCTACATATTCTACATATTCTACACTTATTTGACGTGTAAATGTAGAAAAAGTTTTTTTTCGTGTAAAATGCCATCCCTGTGCTCTACTATAATGATCAGAAATGTTATCTCCTCTAGACTAATCACTTGTAAAGTTACGAAAATATCACAGTGATTTTAGTTGTTGTCAAAATCTCTGTACTTTTTTATACACAGAATAATGGAATCTTTTAGAAAAACTGACAAATCAGAAAGCAATATAGGAGAAAATCATAAAGTCAAATAGGTGGTAAGCTATATAATTAAAAATTACCTAGACAAGAAAATTAAAACAACTCGTTTCCTCTTATTATTTAAAATTAAATTAAAACTACATTGTTTTGCATGCACTTGTCACAGTTGCCACTCAAAATAAACAATAGAGTCAGCGCCTTGTATGTGGTCCAAAGTGTTGGAGTTGAATTTCTCTCCATCACTACATATCATCAGTGTAGTAGCATGCGCGGGCATTTCCTAGAAGACCTCTCTTCGTCGTAAACTTTCTTGTCATCAGTATATAGTATGCGCGGGCATTTCGAATAAGACCTCTCTTCGCCATATACATTCTTAAAGTTCACAGTTGGTCTTCGAAACGATTTTGGTAATATCATGAAAATATGAAGACCTCCCTTTACCACACACATAATT
The DNA here is from genome assembly GCA_009761765.1 of Phenacoccus solenopsis. Classification (NCBI taxonomy): domain Eukaryota; kingdom Metazoa; phylum Arthropoda; class Insecta; order Hemiptera; family Pseudococcidae; genus Phenacoccus; species Phenacoccus solenopsis. Next base: position 44,833,675 of record CM019753.1, read on the forward strand.
TGTACAGTATGGCAACGTTGCTAAAATGACCTCTCTTAGTTGGCATAAACACTCAGACCTCCCTTGCCATTTAAAATGACAGACGGTTTACACCTGAATTATACATTCGGAGAAATATACGTGACCGATGGTTAGAGGACTAGGAAGGTCGTACCTCTAAATGAAGTAGGAACAAGTTTTCCTATGCTATTTTTCTTCGTAGATCTCGAAAAACGCGTCAAGTAAAAGGGAGGTCTTGCAAAATGACCTCCCTTTTTTTTTGACCTCCCTTGTCCTATCGAAAAGTCACACAGAAGACCTCCTTTCGACCGGTTTGCTAACACAATCGTATGCGAATATAACTTTATCCGCAACAAGAGCGGTACGAGTAATATTCGAGTAAAACCGAGTAGCGGATTATCCGCGCAGGGCTCTAATCCGCACTCAATAAAATAGATTTTTTTAAGTACGGATAAATGTTTATCCGCGCTTTTGCGGATATACCCGCATATCCGCAAATCGCTATCCGCGCAGGACTCTAGTACATACCTTATTTCCAGATTTCTTTATTTACAATTTTATAGAAATAATGCTATCTAAAATACTTCGAAATTGGATTAGAAGTGGGAAAATTTTTTTTCAAAATCAAGTTCAACAATGTGTATCATTTCACAAAGCATAGTGACCGAAATCACATTTCATTTGGGAAGGAAGAAAAAGTTTCAGCTGAATTTTACAATTTTTTACTTCCAAATTGGTCTAAGTTACGATCTCGTTGACTTTGAAGCCTTATAGCTCAAAATATACGAATTTTTCACGAGCGAAATTTTTATCACGTTATCGCATACCACTGCTCAATACATTCTGACTAGTAGCAGAAAAAATGCCTGAAAGGGGTAGAGTACAAATGTTTTTTACATTTCCTGAGAAAAGTATTTCTTTGACTTAGGCCACTTTGGAAAAGAGTTCTTCAATTATACTTAAAGAAATTTTTTTTATTCATAAACTGAAATTTCACCAACACTTCTGCACAAGTCGATGCCTAATTACATAATCACATCATTTGGACATTATTGGGGAACACATTGGAAAAACTGGACTAACTGACCAATTTTCAAACTGTGGTGATAACAACAATTAAGTACTTATATTTCATATCGCACATTCAGAGTAATAATATGTTATATTATAACTCAAAAAAAGAGATTTCAAAGAAATTGCGTTTTTAATTTTTTTTTTAATTTTATGAAGACTACCTTAGTCGCAAACAACTATCCATAATTTATAACTGAATAGATTTTTTGAAAGATGAAATCTTACACTTCGCAAACATGTAAATATTGTCTTTTGATTGTCACTCTCAGCTTCATTTTTTACGTTAAAAAATTCATTTCGAGATATGGCATTCTTCATGCAACCCAATGCGCAGCCATTTCACGGGAAACTGGTACAACATACACGAGAATTCAATGGAACCAAAGCTGTAGAAAATTAAATTTCCTTCCTGCAGTAAGCTATCAGGTTTTCGATAGCTCATACTATTTTCGAGATATTAAACAAAAACAAAAGCTATTCTCAATTTTGTCAAAACTTCATTAGCGATAACAACAAAATAACACAATTTTCAAAAAAAAACTTCAAAAGGACTACATTGTGTGAAAATAATGTTTATTTCGTAGTATAGGTATAATCAGGATTTTCGATACAATCATAATTTACGTCCGCAATTTTTTATTTGCCAATAATGCTGGGAATTTTTAAGATACCTATTTGTTTGGAGTTTTGAGTTATGACATTACTGTTTTACGATGTCAAAACTGAAATTTCTTCAAAATGATGTTATTTCTTGATGAAACATAACTAACTGAGATGAAAAATATAAAAATATGAAAATCTACTTTTTCGAGATATAACTTTATCACTCCGGATGTGCGATATACTTCAACGATTGTATAACAATTTACAAGTAGATATAGGTTTAATATGTAACTATCAATTTTCACTGTCGTTAGAGCATGATGTTACAGCATCAGCTGATAATGTGCAAGGAATCAAAAAAATTTGCGACTTTTTAAAATACGATTGTTTCCTCAAAATTGTTAGAAATTTGTAAAGTAGGTAGAAGTTTTTTTTAAATTCAGACTCTTATTTCCACAGTAAATTTTTGCTTTTCTTATTATTTTGTCGCATTCTTTCAGAATTCTTGCATAATGAGACTTACAGTCCTCAAATCCTATATTCATTATTTTCATAAATAACTTATTGACCGTTCATTTTCCGACTGAGTTTTCAAGTTTTTTTTCAGTAATTTTTTCGTATCTTCAAGAAATTGAGTGAACTTTTCTTCGGTTCTCAAAGTTACAATGAAGTTTTTCAGCAATTCATTAAGATTAGTCACCAATTTTTATTTGCTTGACAGAACCTTTCTAAGATTATATTTCAAAAAATTGATATTACATTTTTGCGCTTAAATTTTGCGCCCCATGCACGTGCATGGTATGCATGGTCGTAAATACGGCTCTGTATTACACCAAAGGGCATAGGAGGATAAGAATAGCGAATCTGGCCTGGAGCCCAATTTCAATAACCTTGGGTGGTAGGTAGGTACCCTTTAGAAAATTCCATAGCCAAAGTTTCAGACCCTCCGCCCCCTCGTTTTTGAGAAATTAATTTTTAATTCAAAAATCAATTCGAATTTTTCTTTCACGCAATAGCTGACTGATTTTATTGAAAATTCGGTATGTTATTGTACGGTTCCATAAAGAGTCTCTTGGGAAAAATCAGTAACCATCTAAAATGATTTTACCCCCACCAAAGGCCGTTTTTAAACTTTATTTAATTTTTTTTTTACCATGATAACGCTTTGGCAAAATTATGAAATCGGTATTTTTAGATGTCCCCTTAATACCCGAACCACGTGGAGTTCTTTCAGATTTTTCATTCGGGTACGCAATGTTGAGAAGTGGCTTTGGTAGGTCTATAAAGTTGATCTTCTCACATTTAGTGATATTTTTGTGGAATCATTATCACTTTTATTGGCCATTACGAGTACCTAGTTTTTCTTTTTGGTGCAAGCGATAGTTATGGTATAATAATTGAACTGAACTTATAGGTAAATGTATATTTTTCATCAAAAATATAGATAATATAATTACATAAATTAATGGATAATACATTATATTATGCGCATATGGTATTAACAGACGACAAAAATGCATGATAGGTTAACGATCATTGATACCTTCTTTTTGGAAGCATTAAATCGTCAGAATTTCGTATTGTTGTTTACCGACTTCTTTTCCTCCAAAAGGTATGTAGCATACTCCGTGTGATATTTGTACCTAGAGATTTAAAAACAAAAAATAAAAGTGATGAAAATATGTGCCTATAGTTGTAGTAAGTAGCGAAATTGGTCATCTAAATACATGATTATAGTACTCCGATGTGGTTTGTTTTGAGTATAATATTTCACCTATAGAAGTTGTACCTATACTATTCACGAATTACAAACCTTTCCTACTGTAGTAGAACCTTCGTGTTGACTACGACCTATGTATAACGTTTCTCCATTTTCCGTCTGACCTCCTGGAAAAGCTCCTGGCGGGATTTGTTGACCAAAAGCGTGAACCCATCTTGGGGAACAGTCACACAGCACCTATTCCAAATGCAGAAGGTATAAATTGCAGTTTATTGGCAAGAAAATTGTTGAATCGGATTTGAATCCAAGTAGAGAAGAATTGCGTCTGTTATTGTTCAAATTTCAAATTGTAAATTATATCTCTCATCTATATAACTGAGCCGAATATATTCACGTATATTCGTATTTCTAAAATGCGGAGAGAACAAGGGGTATGAAAAGAGGATCAAAGGATTTCTAAACATTATGAATTACTGACATCTTTCAAATTTGTGATAGTTTACAAGGAGTTGTATACGGGTCTTAAAACACTATTAATAGAGCTATCTATCCTTCCCAATAAAACTTTCTTCAATCTCTCTCTAAATCCCGACAGTAAGTGCATCTAACAACTCGTGATAGTCATTTCAAAATCTAAACAAAACTCTCTTAAACTAGTCAGAAAGACATTGAAAAGGGTCCTAGAAGTGAACACATATCACCATCAACTTAGGAGCATGGACACATATTAAGGTGAATAAAGCAAGATAGAAAAGCAAATGGTATATCATGTGCTTCCGTGCTGGTAAAAGAAGGAAGGAAGTATCTACCTGAAGCTAAGAAAGAGAGTTCAGATACTGAGAAGAATGATTCGTGAACCACATTCTAACTTACAAAACAATGAAAGAACTAATCTATCATTAACGGATAAAAATTTTTTCTTCATTGATTTTCTCATCTCATGTATAATACTATACAGTGCGGGCAATTGATTTATTACACATCAGCGCAAAAACTTCGAAGAATTTATTTATATAATTATGAAATAACGTTACATCTTGAAACTGTGGGTTTTTTATACTTCTAGTGTTCTAATCAGTTTTATAATACCGTGCGTCCCATTGATCGTCGACCCCCTCAGCGTAAAACTCTCTATCAAGTGGCTTTAATAAAAGTATTTTGCATTCTCTGCGTGGTAACACTGACTGAAACGTGGAGATCTTGAATCAATGTTACCACACAAAGAATCAAAAATACTCCAATTTAAGTTAGTCGAGATATTTTGCGCTGAGGATTCGAAGGGTATAATTTAATAAGAAATTGGAATAAAAGGCAATTCTATATACTTTTATTATTGATTCCAAAATCATATAAAACGAGTTTTAGCAGATTTTTGCGTTAATGTGTGAAGAATCAATTGCGTGCACGGTATAAATGTGGGCATCATAATAGTAATAAAATAATCAAATACGAGTCGAGAATTGGAGAAAAATCTTTACTATACACAAAATAATTCTTCATTTGTTCTATACTGGCACTCACGATTTACTAATTAGAGAATTAGTATAATATAGGTAACTCAACATTTACAAAAATAAAACAATTCTTACTTCATAATTGCTTTTAGAATTTTCTCTACCTCCCCAAGCAACATAAGCAACTCGATGAGAAGGAACAAGTTTTCCTGGTATTAATGCACCCTCGTGCTTAGCTCTAATCACGAATAGCTGTTCACCATTTGCATCATTGCCGCCTATTACCGCATTAGGAGGAACAGAACCATTCGAACTTGGTATCCACTTAGGTGCATTAATAGGGAATGCTTGAGGATTGAATAATCCATATGAATTAGATGGTGGAACATAGTTACCTGCAAAACATGAATTGGTTGCGTTGAATGAAATGGTAATTATTGTAATTATGAAAAAACAAAGAATTTCGAGGGTTTAATTGAGAAGTTGCGACAATTGATACCTTCAATTATCATATAATACTGTTTAAATCACTATAGATATTATATATCTAATACAAAACCTCTAGGATAGATATAAGTAAATAATAAACATGGGTACGTGCTTTCGATTATCCAGTGCCCCTTAGCGCCCCATCCAGTACAGACTCCGAAATACCGAATGGGAAAAAATTCACTATCTCGCCATGTCATCAAAGGTTGACTGCTATTTTCTACTCCAGCCATTATCATTCCATATTCCCATCTTATCCAGAATTTTCTGAAGCTATTCACATTTAAAATATTGGGTGTTTGAACTTCAACCATGTCTGGTTGTTGTTGATTTTTTCTGATCACAGACTTCGTATTTGTCCATCCTCCAAAGAAAACCTATTGAAAAAAAAGATTCGATAGATATTCGTCAGTCTGTTCATTTTTCTTCTTCGATTAAAATATATTGCATTATTTTATTAGTTATACTTGCGTATTTACAAAATGAATATAGGTAGAGTAATGTCCCCTAAAAGTGCGCGTCCCGTAAGTGTGCGCACTGCCCATTCTGAAATAACTATGAGGCTGGCAACACTGCTACCTACCATGAATGATACACCTACCTGAGGGTTATTTACCATAGAAATATTATGAGTGTGGCGTAACCTGTTGCGAAGATATCTGTGATTTCGTTTTTTGACAAGAAATTTTATAATTTTTTGACAAGTTAAAATAAGGATTTGAGCCATGAAAAGTAAGTAAATTTCTATACATAATTAGCTTAAAATATTCGCCAAAGCCTCTAGTTTATGACTAAATATCATTCTGGGGATTTAAACTAAACTTTAAATTCAAATTAATATGATAATCGAAAAAATTCGGTTTCCCCTAAAAGTGCGCATAAATTTCCAATGAATTTTTTATTATAGATCGCAAAATTAAAATGAGGAATCGACGAGTAATAAGTAAGGAGCAAATGGCCGTTGCTAAAAAAAAAAATAGAAGAAGGGCAAAGTAAGCGTAGCGTTGCTAAATGTGTTGGTATTAAACAATTCCCTTATAGATATTTTTATTGAATCGTTAAATAACGCTTATATTTTCATTCCATATAGGACGATGTGGCTTGTAGTTTAGGCAGGTACAAACCAATATCTCTAAAAAATTATTTACTGACCACCAAGATGACAATAGTGATGAAGAGGAGCAGCTTCTTGATTTTTATGATAGTGATGACGACGAAGAGTGTCAATGCCTATATTGTAACGAATTATATAAAAATTCTTGGCGAAATGAGCATTGGATCCAATGTATCGAGGCTACGTGTAGAAAATGGGCACACACCACTTGTGCCGGAGTTGACAAAGACAATGAATATTATGTTTGTGAATTGTGTCTCGAATAATAATTCATAATAAATCATTGATTTAAATAAGTTGTTCCTTTTTTTTTCAGTGCACACTATTAGGGGACTCTATGCGCACACTTAGGGGACATGTCCCCTAAGTGTGCGCATTTGACTTTTTGTATTTTCTGGACCATAAAAAGTTGAACTTTTGAAATCAAGCGCAGATACCAAGGTTGATGCAAACTATAGGGTTTTACCTAGCGAATGCCTCAAACCAGGGAACGCTAGCTATTATAGAACCCGAATTATGGCGCTTCAAACTTAAGGTGCGCTCTTTTAGGGGACATTACTCTACATAAAGATCACCTAATATACACTATAGAACGGTAAGTATACTAAGCTGTACAAACGCAAATAAAAGATTGGTATACAACTTACCTCGTACATGGGATTGCTTTCATAAGGTGTAGACGTGAGAGCGATATGAGCATCATGAGGCGCTTTTATGCTAAATGTTATTGAATTAGATGTTACCGGATAAAATTGATAAACCAAACGATCCTCGGTGTGTAGTTCTGAAACAAATTAATTTAAATGCCTTAAAAACGTGATTTAGTTGATATTTGGTGCCATAAGGGGGCATACATGAAAGGACTTTGGCACGGGCTCCAGATCACAAAAAAAATCTCGTACCTATTTAACTTTATCAATAGTCGGTAGAATATAATTATAATTATTTGAAACGTTCCTCATTTAAGTAATTCAGATAAATGGATATCAATACATATACGATTTATCTCTAATTTGATCATCCTCCAATTAAAAATTCGGCTTCACTAATTACTATGAAGTTTAAGAACAATTCAAAATTAGGAACTTGATCAGGATAATTCAACTTTCTGTTAAGGGATTTTTTGTTTTGTTGAGAGGTAGTTAGGCAAATATTTGTTTTTCAGCAGAATTTCAGTAAGTAATTTATTATTAAAAGATACAAAATAAATTACTAAAGTTTACAAAATCGGAAAAAAATTTTCAGCCCTTTCCATGGGACTAAAAAAAAGTGAAATATTGAAGAAGTATGCCTTCAAGTCCTCAAATTTTGAAATAAATTTTTGAAAGTATTGTTGCTCTACCTCAATATGATCAAGAAGTGATAATTATATTAGGAGTCCTGCATGCGTAACTAGTGTCTGATTTTATAGCATTTTTATTGTGGCTTCGAAAAAGTTATAAAAATACTTGAATGAATTTAATTTTATGTATTCCCTACGGATTTCAAGTCCCAAAGGAGCGAGGACTGCTATGTTGGGCCGCAAAGTGGCCAGGGGGCAGAGCCTCCTAGTGATTATGAAAATCGAAATATTAACACTTAAAAGAAAACGTGATGACATTTTCAATAATTTTTCCTAAAAAAAAAAAATGATGATCAAGGAAACACGTCGTCTCCGCTGTGCGACCAATAATGATCTTGGCACCGCTCCGCGCAAATTCTCCTATTTAAAAAAAAATCAAATAATTTAATTTATCTCGTTCTCTGGTTGTTTTTTGTAAGATTAAGAAATAAGAACTCAATTATTTCATTTTCCAAGCATTTCAACCCATATTTGTCAAAATGATAAAGGTACTTTATTCAACTTATGAATAATTAGGTAGGCTAGGTACATATTAGTTTATTCCGCAACAATGATTCTTGAGAAAATTAATTTATATCAATCGATTATGAACAAATAAAATGTTAAAATTAATTATTAAATTTTACGTTCGTTTTTATCATTAACTGTCATATAAAAAAAAAAGAAAAAAAAAAGAAAAACTTATATTCTGTTTAGAGGTAGAGAATTTGACACTGAGGGGTGCAAAGATCACTTGGTCGCATGGTATAATGTGGCCGGGTGATAAAAGCGGCACCTTCGTGTATTTGTAAGTATTAGGATAGTACCCACAATCAGATTTTTCTTCAAGTGTTTTCAAATAGATTGTTGGATAAAATTGACGATGTGCTACGACTCCCTCTCCCCAGAGGGGATATTCGTACACTTATAAACCTTGACATTATGGTGCTTTTAAACAGCCATTATTTGACTTTCATGACTACAAGAAAGAGATACGATGCACAGTGGGAGATTTTGAGATTTAGGTGAGCAAAAATCGAAAAACTGAAGTCTTAAAATTCACATAAAACATATTGCTACGTTTTACCAACACTATAACAACATCATCTACAATGTTGAGTGATCTTGGTCAGTCTATTGATTGCCACCACGACACGTCGAAACTTGCCTTGTGGATGGCATGATAAATCACCTGCTCTACTGTGTTTCCTTAGCGTGTATTTATCAACGATGGTTTCATCTATAACCTTAGAGAATTTTCTCGGCTACTTTATGGTGTATTTACCTTCTATAATAATAATAATAATAATAATAATTTATTTGATTTGCAGGGTACTCCATGGAGTTATTACAATGTCTTAATTTAATAAATAAAAATAATAATAAAAATTTAATGTTTAAAAATAAAATAAAAATATAAAATGACAAACGTTATCACCGTGTAAACCGCGTCTGCAATCAACCATTCCCTATACATGTAATTTCATTTATTTAAATTTTACGACTGTAAATTCAATATTTTGTATTTATTAACATGGCAACAATATGACTAAAAAATAAATAGGATCAAAAAAATGCAAAATTCCCAAAATTACTATAAGTCAACTTATTTATTAAATCCAAAGCACTCTAGATGCAAAATCAGCCATAACCAAATTATGATTCTTAATACGGCGATACGTGAGTTTCAAATTGTTTATTTATTGAAAAGAGAAAAAAGTAATGAAGTTTTATAGTTTACATAACAATCGTAAATCAAGCTGAATTGTAATTATAATTATAATTAATATATGGCCCATACATACAAGACATTTTAAACCACTACACTGTGAGATACTGCTGCACCGTGTAAAACGCACCAGCAATCAGGAATTCCCTGAGTTTTGTTTTAAAAATTTTATTAGAATGAATTTTTTTAATTACATTCTATGATTCGATGAAAAATGACGATAAAGTAAGTATGATATTATAGTAATTTTGCATATTATCAAGGTCTACCAGTTCTTTTCCCAATGACACCTGAAAAAGGTTTCAATGGTATTACACTTGCCAAGATAGGTGTTTTAAACATGAATTGATACAATATTCCCAAACGTCCCTATTCAGCCATTATTTCACTTGGAATATGCAACTAAGAAGCGCAAACTATCACTTTGAATATTTATTGCCAGATTTTTTCAAAAATTTTTAAACCTCCCCCTCCTGTATAGGGCATCACGTTGCGAATCTACTGCAAAAAATTTCTCAAAAATGAATTCTAGAGCTTACAAAACATAAATTTGGACATCACAAGATTTTTTTCAAAAATTACTGAACCCCCTCTCCCTCAGGACATCACGTTTGGGAACTAATGCAAAAATTTTTTCAAAAATGAATTCTAGAACCTAAAAAAATAGATTTTGACACCTCACATGTGATTTTTGAGAAATTGGGGTACACATCCCCTTTTGAGGGGGGGGAGGGTCCTATAGCTAGAGTTAAAATAACTAAAAAATTTGATTTAGCAGCCCAAAATACCTCTATTCTGATATATTGCTGCTCAAAAGAAACAGAATTCGATTTTTGCTCACCTAAATCTCAAAATATCCCACTGTGCGATGTTCATGAAAAACATTGGGGAACTAACACTATAGCTACGTGAACGATGCAGTGCCGATCTGCCGAACCGATCGACCATTCGGGTGATGTAAGCATGATCCTATGTATACCAAGTGATTCGGGTAGGTGCAAACAGCGCAAAAATCTCTGTAATCCTAGTTTGTTAATAACATAATAAGAGTTGAACTACAAATTTCTAAAGCAGAAATTATTTTTAAAATTACTTTAATGAATTTTAAGAGTGATAAATTCATTTTAACTGCATTAACATTTCTTTGCATTTGAAAAAATCAATTTTGGATGATTGAAAAAGTGATTTTTTGCTGATGCACCCAAATCACTTGGATACATGGTATAATAATGATACTACACGGCTACCATTAATATACTCTATTCTTGACGAAATATATGTACGTGTATAAGTAAGTACATCACAGGTTTCAAATCTTCTAAATATAGATAAAGGCATGATGGTGAGGTGCCGATTTTGGTAGGTAATTAGGTATCCAGTTGTTTTTTACTGGTTGTCAGCCCAAGGTTTGAAGAAATAAGAAAATGATATGTTTTAGATATTGAAATAGGTAGAAAAATTTAGTCAAAACTTACGGAGAGTCATGTTTAAAAATTAAAAGAAAAATTATCAACAAAAAATATCTATGTGAATAAGAGATAGGTAATTTAGGTATTGAATTAATTTATAAATATTTATGGAAATAGTGGTGCGAACTGACGCGAAAAATCACAAACGAATTTTCACAAGCACAATTGAATGAAATGACAATGATTCTTACACGCAGCATCTACACTTCACTAGCACTGATTTGAATATACTTACCAACACCGACGACTGACTTAGTTATTATATAGTACTTCAACACTAAAGGATGATTCACTAGTTATTATATAGTACTTCAACCTAAAGGATGATTCACTAAAAAATTTGTGATGCAGCGATTCATTAGAAGTAAGATAATAGTTGATCAGTTCGTTACTAGTACATCATGTACATGTAGAGGGTACAGGGAAAGAAGTAGGCAAGTCATTTTATAGATAATTCTGAATGTTATCACTTATCAGTATGGTTGCCCAAAATATACGACTTTTGGAGGTGAAATATTGAATACCTATGAGTCATTGCGCAGAGAATAATTCGTTTACTTCTTTTTTACTGGGGATTTCCATGGGTTTTCCCTTTTCTTTTAGCAAATTTGAACTTGTACTTACATGATTGTCATTCTCTAATCATTTCAAGTTGCAATTATGGATTGGCAAGGCGTGAAATAACATGTAATAGCCAAATATTTTGCGGAGATACAACTTTATCCGCAAACCGTTTATCTGCAACAAGCGCGGTACAAGTAATATCCGAGTAAAACCGAGTAGCGGATTATCCGTGCAGGGCTCTAATACCTATCTCCGGGCCGGAAATGGAACTACCACTCATATCAAAAGTGAATATAATATCGACTTTTCTGATATATGATATATGGATAGGTAAACGATGAAGTAGCATGACTCAATCAACACCAGGAATATTTATAAAAATGAATGAAATAAAGTAAAACAAAAAGCAATCAATGTAAATTTTTTATAATGTCTAGCTAATATAAGCTAAAAGAAATAGATGATTATGGAAGATTCATGAAATTTCGCGTAGTAATTTCCCTTCCGAAAACCGATTTTGTCTCAATTCCTGTTCAATTTCACTTGGGAAGGTAAAATCAGAATAGGCTAGTCACTTATGCTCATTTTATCATATGAAACCATAAAACATTTTCGAGATTCTATGTACCAGTACCACCACTACATTTTTAGCTCCATAACCCCTCCTTCTCCCCTCTGATATCATGTATGCAGGTGAACTGGGGAAATCTTATGCTTCTTAAATAAATTCCTATCCCCCATGGGTTTATGGCTCTGCCGACAAACCCTTTTAAAAATATTGAACATGTAAAAGGTTCCTTTCACGCGAAAGATCACAGCCTTAGACCATTTAGTATTAACATAGACCGCTCTAACTGATAAGAACCTGGTCCCAACATATGGGTGATTCTATAAGCGATTCAGTTCCAAACAAACACAATTTATCAATAATTTTATTAGCTATATGAAATGAATACGTGATTATTAACTTTTTAAATAATTCTTTTCGTAATTCTTTTAACAAATTACTCTATTATGTGTAAAAAAATAATTTTTCCTATGACTCAGTGATTTCTATCACGTTGAAACAGTTCATCGAAGAAGATTACGGAAGAATGCAGAACCCAGTTTTCGAGTAGAGTTTGTATGGTATTTCTTTTTTCACTCATATGTTTTCAAAAGATCTCATTTGACTTGAATTAAAATTTTTTTTGGACTTTAGAAATCACTAACACATTGCGTTCTCTTTCAACTAAATAAAGAAATACCATGCAAACTCTACTCGAAAACTGGGTTCTGCATTCTTCCGTAACCTTCTTCGACGAACTGTTTCTGTTTTCGGGGTAGAGAATGCCTCTTCTGCAAAGTGCAGGGCACATATTTTTGCAGATTTTGAGAATTCGTATGGTGGCAGTACATCACAATTCCTAAGCCATCTTTCCCTCGCATCTTTTTCTTTAGGAAGTATGTAAAACACATTGACTGCGAAATAAAGCATAAAAGCCATAAATACTTACTTAAACCTTGAAATCGTCGAATCTCGATCACCACAAGCAATGCAGGTTTCAAAAATCATATTCATTAATTCATTTTAACACATTTTCAACATTAATAAAATAAAAACCCCGAAAAACCCGGGAAAAAAATCATGATAATCACTGATAATTCAATTTGTTTGGAACTGAATCGCTTATAGAATCACTCATATGTTGGAGCCACTGATAACGTGATTTTCCATTAGTTAGCGCGGTCTATGTTAAATACTAAATGGTCTAAGATCACAGCTGAACGTAGTGATGCCAACCGCGTGTTGAAGAAAACACGAAACTTCTTTTTGCTAATAATTCTTACATGTGAAGAAGTAAAATTCGTTTTTTGGTTATCGAGATGCATTTGAAGATGCATAGCGTGAAAAATGAAGGAATTTAAAATAGCTGTTTATTTTTCAACTTGCCAGGCCGTACAATCACACTGCTGGATCATGAGAATAATCTAAGAAATCGTAGTGAAATTGCATAAGAATACAGACAGTTACAATTGATGTATTTTTGATGAGAGAGAACTTATTTGTTAGCTTTGTAAAAATCGAGATAAGCATTTTAGCTGATGAGGGACGTACTGAGGACATTTTTAAGGGGTTTGGAAATCAAAAATTGTTAACTAATATCATGATATTTTACCAACTTCTGAACTTTTTGTTTTTGCTCTAAAAAAATAAGATCCAACACCTATACAGTCTTGTTAGTCTTAAAAATAGCCGTAGCGAGAAATTTTTTCATAATTCAGGACAAGAAAAAAATAATAGCAGTTGAAAAGTTCAAAAACGTGCATAAAAGTTGGCGAACATTGATTTGATGAGTTGAGATAGGAATGCGTCGTTTATTATGATTATTAGGTATTTTCTGAAGTAAAAAAATGAATTATAAAGTATAGGCACAATTTTGTTATTTTTGTAATATGAAGTGAGGTGTAAAAAAATATTGATGAGGAGAGAGTGGTTGAAAAATGCTCCAGAAAAAAGGACCCGAGAATTTTTAGGATGATTATCTCGTATGCTTCATGAATGGACGGCAATTCATTGAAATGAATATTAAATAAATTCACAAATAATGTTCCACATGTTCACAAATTTCATCTAATTTTATACATTATTATTTTTTTTTGAGAATTTACTTTTAGGCTAAATAAAAAAAAAAAAAAATGAGAATATTTTAATAAAATTCAAAATATTGAAAGAAAAGTAATATTTTTTTTGAAGTCGCAAAATTTTTTGTTGGATGCATAGTTTTTGCATAAAATTGGTTTTTACATCAGAAGGCATAAAAATTCCAAAAATTGCTGCTTCCGAAAAAATATTTTGAAAAGTAAGTAAGGCTAAGTATTTCGTAAAAGAACTGATCCCTTGAAGCAGCCGATAAAAATTTTGGCTCTATGTATACATTTATTTTCATTTTTTATTTTTTGATAAAAATTGACTTTTACATTGAATAAAAAAAAAAAATGAAACTGTGAATAGATGTATTTCAGCCCTTGGTTATTTCAAAACTCAACCTTGAAAATTCATTGTTCCACAAATAATAAACAAAATGTTTTCATTTATATTAGTATCAACTAGGTAGTGCGCTTATCTCTGTTTTTACAAAACTCACGAGGTTGCCCCTCCGCCTACAAAACAGTTTATTTTGTCTGGTACTTATTATAATTATGAAAACAGAAAGGTTTTCAAACAATGGTAAAATTAAAATCAAAAAACGTCATCTTTTTCAGGGCCTTCCATTCATATAAAAATAATGAGAAATGTATGTTACATATACAAAGTACACGATACTATTGCTGTAAAATCTTAAAAATGCATATTTCAACACAGATAAACATTTCAAAAATTTTCATAAATAACCTTTAATATAGTCTACCAACCCTGCAACTTTTAAATAATTTGAATGAAAATGGTCTAAAATGCCTATTTGTAACGAAAAATCATAGTAAATGAACATAACGTACAACCTAGCGCATACATTTATTATCAAGCTATATAATAACGCCTTCTGAAAATTATTCTACCACCAATAAGACAATCAACTGTGACATTTTCTACTCAACTCCAATTTCCTTGCAAAATGGGTACAAATAAAGAAGAAGGGAATAATCAGTTTCAGTTGAAAAATAAAGGTTGGCAGCATTGCCTGCGAACGCGTTTGAAAATCGGTGAAGCAGAATGCACAAGGAGGAACAAATAATATAGGGTGTCGTTTGTCTCCAGTGCCCCATAATAGGTGTCTTTGGTGGGTAAAAAAAATATATATATATATAACCTACATTTGTTATATTTGTTTTACTTCATTTCCTATATCTCCATTCGGTTTTTTCAGCTGATAAAAATATTATCAAATCGTGTAACCGAAATACCGTTTGTTAATCAGCGCAAAAATCTCTTTTTGTTGACAACATAATAGAGTTTAACTAAAAATAATTTATCATTTGAAAATACTTTTTCCACCAGAATTTCATTGGAGAACCATTTCAAAGACTAAATGAACTCTCCTAAAGGTATTGGCTGGAAAAATATCTCAGTTAGTTACATAAAATGTCCACTGGCGCACTCGAAGGAGGGCTTTCCGTTTTTTAGTCTTTCCCAAATGTTTTTCAAGAATATAGCTGAATGAATTCTAATTTTTTAACAGTGTGGTTTTCAATAAAATTTGTCCCATACTGATGCGTTCGTGACATCGATATCATGATGATGCCATAATAAGATCGAAAGTTATAAACATGTTCGAAATCCCTACTAACGTAAAAAATATACTTGCGGATATCAGCGATATAAATATCTCAACACCAAGAATATTCAATTGAACCCAACTCTCATTAAATAAAACAAATCGTAAACAAAAAATTCTACATCCGAAGATAAATTAGTATATTTGTTGATAATTAATGTCAGTAACACATTCCATAATTGTTAACATTTTCCTTTCGATAACAGAAACAATAGGACGAGCCTATCATAAGATAACAAAATACGATTTCTTTTCTCTTAACAATATTCTATTCAAATATTATACGTTTTTAAGGTAACGAAGTGTAACTAGAAAATAAATATAATTATATTTTTAAATGCAGCAATTTCAAAGACGCGAGTGGGTCTATGTTTTACGACCGGAATAATAACATACAGATTCATCGTTGGAGTGTTCGGTGAAATAATTCCGTGGTGTTTTATAGTCATAAAATTGCTTTTAGAATTTAAGCTCGATAGGTCAACAGTGATTCGACGATGGAATTTTACAAAAACATTTTAAAAATATAATAAATTACATGCGAGGAATGAAATTACACTACGAATTTCCCTAACACTCGAATATACCTTCATACAAAACATCCCACATCCTTTCGCTTGTTTAACGGAAACTTTAACCAGTTATTGCAGGCGTGTATACCTCAGCGTATGTATTAGATTTACACCGAAATACAAACACGTTAAATTATACATAGGTTACCACAACGAATATAATTATCCTAAAAAAAAAAACTAATCCCGTTTCAATTGTTCTACTTGCTATATCTAAACATATATGTCAATTTGATCATTTCATCTTTTTTTTTTTTGGAAAAAAAGAAAAAAAAAGAACAAAAAAGTACCGTCAACGACGATGCGTATTATTTCTTCTCACGACATATTGTAAATATCTCTGCATATAAAATTCGTAATCACATATTAAAATCACAGCATTTTGTGTATGCGTATGCAAACAACAATTTATTTAAAATATATGATAAAAAATGCCGAAAGCATTCGCCCACCTACTTTTTCAAATCGAAATCAACAATACATCGAAAATTTTGCATTAATTGAATAACATATTTGACGAAAAAATAAACTATTTTATATTTAATTACCCTCCAATTGTAAGTAATTGACGAAAAATACATTTAAAGAAATACTTCACCAAAGCTAGAAAAAATTTCGAAAATATCATTTCACCTCCTTTAATTAACGTACTAAAAAAAAAAAAACTTTTTTTTCTACTGATGATAGGTTACACTTATTCCCTTCTAAATTATCATTTCTTTACCATTTTCTCAAGTTCATAATCCCCAAGAACGAAAGTTCTACAAAATTCTACGCAATAAATACGCATAAACGATGCTTCCGGCATGAAAGGCTTACATTTCTACGCATACACATAGTATATACAACTACCTCCTATTTATACATAACATATACATAATATTTACAGTATTTAAATGCTACAAAAAAATTATGCTTCATTTAATAATTATTTATGTAACTAAAGTAAATAAATAAAAACTAAAGAAATAACAATAAAAAAAAAAAACAAATAAGTAGACTAATTTTTTTTTGAATTGAGTAAAAAAAAAGTTACACTGTTTCCAAATAAATCTCACCTAAAAAACCGAATGTCGAATAATACGCATTATAAAAGCAAATGTATTAAAATTTCGTAATAATTTTAAATATAAATTTCAGAGTACACTATTTATGTGTAGAGTGAGGAGAACGAATCACAACACTTCATACCAAATGATGCGATCACAGTAAAAAAAAAAATCAAAACTTATACCTCATCTAGATCTACTAAAAGGTACGTGGAATAAACGTATCATTGTGCTTTCGTTTTTAAAAAGGGAAAAGGGAATTTAAAAAAATACATATAAAAGTATAGTGACGAAATTGGTCTAAATAAAAAAAAAGTATATATGTTAAAAAAAGAAACAGTACCAGATGAGTTTCATTGAAGGTATCTAATATACTAGTCATAAATCGTATGCAGTATTTATAAAATTGAAGAAAATTATTATCGTTAAATATAAATACGAGAACAGTCTCCATTAAACAGCCATAGGTAAAGGCTTCAAATGCGCTATCGAACTCATCCTTCTGACGTGTCGTACTGGAACTTTGGTACCGCCGCCGGTTAGATTCCTCTCGATGTCTTCTAAACTTTTACCTTGGGTCTCTGGTACGCATAACACCACGAATACCATGCTAGCTAAACATATGGCGCCGAATAGCCAAAATGCTCCGGCGAATCCGATCCAATCTTTCAAATTGGTGAACGTTTTGGTTACTACGAATGTGCAGGACCAGTTGAACGCGGTCGCCAATGATGCGGCAGAACCACGAATACGAGCTGAAAAACGAATGAAAAATTAGCCGTCGTTCGCAATTATTACGAATTTAATTTCGTAGCTGACACATACTCGGTAGAATTTCACCCATCATTAGCCAAGGTATGGGTCCGAAACCGGCTGAGAACCCGAGTACAAACGTTACGAAACTCAATAAAGGAATCCAACCGTATTCCTTCACATCTAGACCGGCTGCTTTGAAATAGAAGAATGCTCCTAATACCGCCAACATTAGAGTCATTGTCCCGCTCGATATAAAAAGTAACACTTTTCTACCGAGTTTGTCGATGAAAGCGGTAGCTAAGAAGGTCGAAAAGAAGTTCACCAAGCCTACGATAATGCTACTCAAATTCTCATCGATAGTGCTACCGGAGTCCTATGAGCATAAAATTATTATTTAATAAATCGATAAAATTTATCGACCATTTTCGTCGTTCGCTTATTTGCCTTACTTTGAATATTTGCACCGTATAAAACATATATGCGTTGATTCCGCTCATCTGTTGGAAAAACATGAGTCCCAATGATATCAGTAACGGTTTCACGTACATTCTGTTGAAAATAGTCGTAAAGGTCGGAGGCTCCTGAGCTTTATTCGCTTGATTGGCTTTTTCGATTTCGTTGAATTCTTGACTCACGTCCGCATCAGGTCCTCTCAACCACTGTAATGCTTTTCGTGCTTTTTTCTGTTGATCTGAAAAAAAAAACAAGAAATGTAAGCAGCCATGCATCATACTGGAGGTGAGTTATTAATTCGGTCTTGTTTATATTAGAAGGTAATATTGTCGAGTAAATTTTTCAATCCCACAGTCCACATTTATTTCCGAGTCCAAAACACCGACGTTATACTTCCCAAAAAAAAAAAGTTTGGTTTGAAATACGCGGCAATGTTTGTCTACAAGAATAAAAAAAAGCCCATATTTTTCAAATACCCTTTTCTGCTCAAACTTCCTTCCATATCAACTTGGAAGGCTTAAAGTGAGTTATATTAGTTAATTTGGTTCACTTTTTTATTCGACACCTTAAGAAAAATTTTCGACTTTTTGTTGACTAGCCTACCATATTTTGAAAACAATACCCCCTCCTCCTCCCATCCAAAATCACTCATGAAGCTGAAATTAGCATACAGCTTACTTTTCATTACTAATAATCGTACGAGTCTACATTCATCAAATCTGAGCTATTCGGTGCTCCTCAAACCGTTCTCAAATTTTTGCCATTCGCCATTTTAAATCCATTTCAAGCCGAATTCCAGTCGTCATATTCTGGTCCTCAACTTAACTTCACATACGAAGTTTGACCATTCCAGTTAGATTTGGAGACGAGATACGGCGTATTAAAGAAATTTCACGACTCAAAACTTCCACAAAAAGTTCTTCTTTGCTCTAGCTCTTCTCTAAATGCACTTTGGAAGTTGAAATTTGAATATGTCGGTGTCCGTGACTCGCTCTTTCATATAAAACCAAAACCAAAAATTTTGAGCCATTCGACTTCTCTCCATCCTCTCTCAAAATTTGAGCGAACCGCCATTTTGAAGTGGATCGAGAAAACCAAAATATTATTTTCATGGAATATTACAAACAGTCAGTCATCAAATTTTCAGAAATTTTCATCCATACCCATCGACACAACAACGGGGAAGGAGGGGTGCATATACTGCTCCAAGAAAGATACCCAATGCAAAAAACATATTTTCGAGAAAAAAGCGTTTAAACTCTTGGCGGTCTCTTTGTTCGGGCCCTTGGTCTCCGCTTAATTGCACAGCGTGGGAGGGGAAGGGGGAAGAAGAAGACGGATTCTAGTTGTATACGGGCATTTCCATTGGGAACATCATCTAATGTAAGACCAAAAAAGTTAGATGAAAATTTTCTCTTTATACTACGCCCCTTCCAACAGATAGGCTCACAAATACATATCTTTTTTTTTTGCGGGAATCTCTTCTACCGGGCACGACACTACTTGGCCTGGAACTGTTTGTGACATTACTTCCAGCCAAGCAGAGACACCTTGGCAACCAGCCTACATCTCCCCTGGGTTTTCCTTGGTCAGGTGTCTACTCCATCGGAAGTTCAGCCATTGCTTCATCCTTTCCTGGAGAACCTACTCCCCGCTGGTGGGTTTCAATCGCCAATTCTTCTCTGCGGCCATACGCTCTTCTCTAGTGTATGGTGGTCTCCAGCCCTTACCCCACGCCGCATCTCCCCTCCTTTCAGAAGATCACCGCCGGTTGCCTTTCTGCCTCTTACAGCCTACTAAGCCCGCAGGCGGACTAGAAGTCATACACTCTATGCGTCCTACTTCTGTCTGCATCATCGCACCCTACTCTAAGCCGTGAAGCAAGGTGGGGGCGGTCTGCAATCAGTTCAGTGCCTCGGCCATGGGATCTGGTTGGCGTGAGCCCACCCATGCAGCTACTCGATCCACCACATAAGCACTAAGGCCATGACACATACTCAGTCAGTTGGCTAGAGTCGTTCACCCCCTAACCAAGCATGCGCTACCCATGTCACATTATTAACCTACCGCCTCATGTTGAGACGTGTGCGGTAGGGGTGGCACAGGCCACCCCCTCATCCCTTCAACCCTCACTACTACCCGGTCCCGATACTCGGGGTTCGGATACTTGGGTTTAGGTGCCACTCGTGCGTGTAGCCTCCTCCTCTGTGGTGGCAGCAGCAGCTCCTCGACGACGCCCTTGCACCTGGCGCTTACGCTCACCCTCGGCATCCTCCTTCCACAGCATGACATCATTGGCAAACTCTTGTACTGCCCTCTATGATGTTAGCGACAACAGCATTGTTGGGACAAGTGTCTCCGGGTTGCATCCATCCTCATCAAATGCCATGGATACCAGCAGCCTATTGCGCAGGGGGACCCACTCCGGACATCTGAACAGGGTGTGCCTCGCATCATCAGCTTCCTGGGCACAGTGTGCGTACATGGGGCTGGGTGCTCTCTTGATGTCGAAGAGGAAATCATTGAAACACCCATGTCCACTGAGGACCTGTGTTAAGTGGAAATCCAGGTCCCCGTGCCCCCGGTTGCACCAACCTCGTAGGTCCTTTATCGAGGGTCCTGGTCTACTTTTGCCGTTTGCTTCCGTGGGTTTCCATCCAATTCCATCTAGCAGACCAGGCATCTATGACCCACTCCTCCAGTTGCCTCTTCGCTATGCAAATTTCCCTCCTCGAGGGTGGTGGCATTCACCTCTTAACTCCCTAGAGGGCCCTTCTCCACCAGGCAACTAGATCAAGAGATGGCGCAGCTGCCAGTGCCAGGGCAACTTCTAGCGAGATGTTACAGTACCCTGCTATCATACGCAATACGGCGCGTCTTTGGACTATTAGCAGGCTGCCCACATCTGGACAAGCGAACCACTTACATATGCACGTTTATCAGCGAGTGAACCATTATTTCAAAGTGTTGACATTTTAGATCAGTGTTTGTTTCGAGAATAAGGTAAGACTTGGTTACTTAATTCTGTTATAAATTACACCCACAGAGATGTGAGCCATGGCTCAGTTCAAATTTAACTATCTTTAAATAAAAATATAAATATAAACAAAATTAAATTAATTTTCACAAAATTTACACTTAAAAAATTAAATTAAAAAAAATCAATATTCGATAAAAATTGAATAATAAAATTCAATTTAATAAGTAAAAATTTTATTCTAGAACCTATACCAAAAAATTGGACATTTGACATATGATTACAAAACATGATCTGAAACGCCAAAATATAGAATTCCCCTCCTCTTCCCCTAGCTCAACCTCTCCTTTCCAAATCAAGTAGGCTTTAACATCTATCTTTTAAAATGAAAAACTCGACTAAAAATGTTGGTGATTTTTCAAAGCTCTCGAATATCTCGAATACTAATTTTACATATTTTAAATCACTTACTTTTATTAATATGCCACTGGGGCGTTTCCGGAATAAGGAACATGCATATCAAAAACGGTACCGGAATTCCAGCACCTAACGTAGCCAGCCACCTCCAATCCAAATATTTCCCCGCAACGTAACATAGTAAAATACCTGGAATAAAAAAAATCGACGCAACCTCGCGTAAATACGATATATTAAAATACAACGTGGATTCTCATCCTATGCCTAATTCGTAGCTCCGTTTTCAATTAATTTAATTATTCGGTTTCTCGCACACAAAGGGGAAGAAACGACGTTAAAACGTGCTCGAGTCAACGACGTTTATTCCTTCACACCAGTTGTGAATCGTTTAACACTTCACATAACGGAGCTCAAAATTAAAGAAGAAAGCTCGACTTGTGTACTCACCTACGTTACCGAATGTAGTCGGTAATAGACCTAGAGTACCTCGAACCTCTGGTTGTACGGTTTCGCCCAAGTATACCGGTAATGCTAACGAACATATGCCCACGCAGAATCCAGACAAAGCTCTACCAAACATTACAACCAGTACATTTGGAGCAAATGCTATTAACAGAAAAGCTGTAACAGAGAAAATAATAGTGAAATGAGGTGCCCGTATTTGAATAAATTAATTGTTTCGAATTTTCCGCACAAGAAAAAAATTAAGCGAATAAAACACGCTCGTTATTCGAGAACATCCATCATCTCTACATCCGAACCGCTGAAAACCTTTATTTTCTTATTACGTGCGTCGAATGCTTTTTACATATTGTTATTGTTATAAAAAGGAAAATATTCATTACGAAAATTGCCAAATTCAGTCTCAAGGGAAAACTTCGTTTCCTCGTTTTTATCCACGTAATATTGATGTCAATATTTTACACGCCAGTAATCCTAGCACCAGTCACTTCAACTTTTTAAAATGTATTTTTTTTATTTTATTTTTTATGCGCCAATACGCTCATCTCATCTTATTAGTCTTTGAAAAATATGAATTTCGATATTAAAAAAAAATTATATAATCAGCGTTGTAGTGGGGTGAGGGAGTGCGGTGGGGAGAAGACACATAATCCACCGTCCGGCAAATTCTGATTTAAAATCTTTTTAATTTCAATACAATAGCAATCTTCACATTATAATATCACGAACCCCTCTTCATATCTTACACTGCATTACCAGCATTCCTTTGCCTAGAAAATTTTTTCATTTTTTCACGTACCATGTACACTGTACATGAAATATGGCTAGAGACATGAAAACATTTTCCTCTCAAGAACAACTAATAAAATTGGCTATTTTTTTTTTACATCATCTTTCCTACTTCATTATCACGTTTTTCCTTTTTTTTTTCATCGGTTGTGCCGCATTCGAAAAACTGATATTTGAAATAGGCATTCGTGAAACATTATTTTCGGGATAACAGATTCAAGATAATTTTATTCGGGAAAATGTGGCGGAATCTCATAAAGTATTCACTTTTCTGAAGTCCAGAGATTAATAGGTAAAATTTAAGTTGCCTGTACAATTGTTGCTGTACATGGCGCGTAAAGAAAAATATTTTTTTAAATTATAATTAAGCACATTAATACCATGATAATTACAACTTTTCATTCTTTGACATTTTTTCTTCAGCAATTTTCATGAAAAGGCCATGAGAAATAATGATAAAAATAAAAATAAAATAAAAAAAACGATTTTTATAATATTGCTTATTTTTTTATGGATATATTTACATTTTGGGACATTTCTTTCAAATCTTATCATTTTTGAAAAACTTTTTTTTAATATTTGAAAATCTTTTTAAATCGGCGTTTATTTTCATTTTCTTTCTTTTTTTTACTTTTAATTTTTGACCATTTCTTAATTCTTTCACTTCATTTCACAAATTTTTTCATTTCATGAATAAAAATATTTTTTACTATTTTCTGAATTTTTTGTACTTCTTGAATTTATTTTTGCATTGAAAATATCATATCAAGGCATTCATCTTCTCACTTTTTTACTGTCTGACTCAATTTCCATTATTGGTTATTTTACGGATAGAAATTATCAAACGTAGGTAACGTAGAACTTTTTCAAAATTCTAAATCACCCTTCCCCCAAAATCACAAATAATAAAAAATAAAAACTCAAAGCTATACTTTCAAAAATATAAGAACAAATATAATTTCCTATGAGCAATAATTTCGATAAAAATTTCAATTTTACGTATTTTCAATAAATACAGAATATACTCAAGTCGCTTTAGGAAGTTCGAGCCGAAACAACTTACTGCTTTAGCCTGCTCGACGTTCCAGCATAATACTGGTACTATTGGTATTCATGAACTTGTATCTCTTCACACAGCTACTCGTAGATAAAATGTTGCGTGGAATACTACATAAGACCGAATCTGTTTTGTATCAATGAACATCACGAACGCGACTTAGGGGTTTTATGCTTTGACTATATAGCATATGGACCCAGCTAGGTATGAGGGGATTTTAGATGGCTCTGCCGACAAACGACACCCTTTTAAAAATATTGAACATGTAAAAGGTTCCTTTCACGCGAAAGATCACAGCTGAACGTAGTGATGCCAACCCCGTGTTGAGGAAAACACGAAACTTCTTTTTGCAAATAATTCTTGTATGTGAAGAAGTAAAATTCATTTTTTGGTTATAGATGCACCTTGAAGATGCATAGGGTGAAAAATGAAGAAATTTAAAATAGCTGTTTATTTTTCAACTTGCCAGGCAGTACAATCACACTGCTGAATCATGAGAGTAATCTAAGAAATCATAGTTAAATTGCATAAGAATACAGACAGTTACAATTAATATATTATCGATGAGAGAGAACTTATTTGTTAGCTTTGTAAAAATCGAGATAAGCATTTTGGCTGATCAGAGACGTACTGAGGACATTTTTAAGTGGGTTGGAAATCAAAAATTGTTAACTAATATCATGATATTTTACCAACTTCTGAACTTTTTGTTTTTGCTCTAAAAAAATAAGATCCAACACCTATACAGTCTTGTTAGTCTTAAAAATAGACATAGCGAGAAATTTTTTCATATTCAGGACAAGAAAAAAATAATAGCAGTTGAAAAGTTCAAAAACGCGCATAAAAGTTGGCGAATATTGATTTGATGGGTTGAGATAGGAATACGTTGTTTATATGATTATTAGGTATTTTCTGAAGTAAAAAAATGAATTATAAAGTATAGGCACAATTTTGTTATTTTGTAATATGAAGTGAGGTGTAAAAAACATTGATGGGGAGAAGAGGTTGAAAAATGCTCCAGAAAAAAGGACCCGAGAAATTTTTGGGATGATTATCTGGTATGCTTCATGAATGGACGGCAGTTCATTGAAATGAATATTAAATAAATTCACAAATAATGTTCCACATGTTCACAAATTTCATCTAATTTTATACATTATTTTATTTATTTTATTATTTTTTTGTTTTGAGAATTTACTTTTAGGCTAAATAAAAAAAAAGAATTTTTTAATAAAATTAATATTTTTTTTGAAGTCACAAAATTTTTTGTTGGATGCATAGTTTTTGCATAAAATTGCTTTTTACATCAGAAGGCATAAAAATTCCAAAAATTGCTGCTTCTGAAAAAATATTTTGAAAAGTAAGTAAGGCTGAGCATTTCGTAAAAGAACTGATCCCTTGAAACAGCCAATAAAAATTTTGGCTCTATGTATACATTTATTTTCATTTTTTATTTTTTGATAAAAATTGACTTTTACATTGAAG
Organism: Phenacoccus solenopsis; assembly: GCA_009761765.1. Taxonomy (NCBI): domain Eukaryota; kingdom Metazoa; phylum Arthropoda; class Insecta; order Hemiptera; family Pseudococcidae; genus Phenacoccus; species Phenacoccus solenopsis. Next base: position 44,859,485 of record CM019753.1, read on the forward strand.
AAAAAAAAAAACGAAACTGTGAATAGATTTATTTCAGCACTTGGTTATTTCAAAACTCAACCTTGAAAATTCATTGTTCCACAAATAATAAACAAAAGGTTTTCATTTATATATTAGTATCAACTATAGGTAGTATGCTCATCTCCGTTTTCACAAAACTCACGAAGTTGCCCCTCCGCCTACAAAACAGTTTATTTTGTCTGGTACTTATTATAATTATGAAAACAGAAAGGTTTTCAAACAATGGTAAAATTGAAATCAAAAAACGTCATCTTTTCCAGGGCCTTCTATTCATATAAAAATAATGAGAAATGTATGTTACACATACAAAGTAGACGATATTATTGCTGTAAAATCTTAAAAATGCATATTTCAACATAGATAAACATTTCAAAAATTTTCATAAATAACCTTTAATATAGTCTACCAACCCTGCAACTTTTAAATAATTTGAATGAAAATGGTCTAAAATGCATATTTTTAACGAAAAATCATAGTAAATGAATATAACGTACAACCTTACACATACATTTATTATCAAGCTATATAATAACGCCTTCTGAAAATTATTCTACCACTAATAAGACAGTCAACTGTGACATTTTCTATTCAACTCCAATTTCCTTGAAAAATGGGTACAAATAAACAATAAGGGAATAATCAGTTTCATTTTAAAAATAAAGGTTGGCAGCATTGCCTACGAACCCGTTTGAAAATCGGTGAAGGAGAATGCACAAGGAGGAACAAATAATATAGGGTGTCGTTTGTCTCCAGTGCCATTTTAGATAAATCATTCGTCAGACATCCTATTGGGAAAGGACGCTTCTGATTGGATGATTCGTTATCAGTAAACAACTTTCAGTAAAGAAATAAAATAAAAATAAGTTTTAAACAGTTTTTTTCACAGGGTGCTAAAAAACCGTTTTTTTTGAAAAAAAACAAAAAACTGTTTTTTTTTGTTTTAAAACAGGTTTTCTGTTTTAAAACAAAAAACCTTCATGAAAAAAAATGTTTAAAACGTTGTTTAAAACTAGTTTTAAACAGTTTTTTTTCTCTCTTTCTCTCTCTTGAAGAAGAACCATTATTATTAATGTTTTACAAGTTTTATTAACCATTATTATTAATGTTTTACAAGTTTTAATTATTTCATTGAAGTTATTAGAAACACCTACTAACGAAAGGTCAAAATGATAAAGCATTATTAAAAATGAAAATTGAAAATTGAAAAATTGAAAATTTTGATTTTCTAGATGTTGCCTCCGCAGTGAGAAAATTCTTCGTCTCTAGCGTTCTAGTTCTGGTAAACTTATTCATATATCGTATTTCTTTGGTTAAATACCGGAAATTTAAAAAAAAACACACGAGGAGAATAAAAAACATGTTTAAAACAAAAAAAAACGTTTTAAACACATTTTAAACAAAATTTTGTTTAAAATTTCGTTTTGTTTTTTTTACACGTTTAAAACACGTTTTAAACACGTGTTTTAAACATTTTTGTTTAAAACGCTCAACCCTGCTAGTTCATAATTTTGATTTGTGATTCACATTGTAGTACAAGAATAGCTCCACATTGCGATGATTTTATCGTAGACAATATAGATTAACCAATCAGAAGCGTTCTTTCCCAGTAGGATGTCTGAAGATAGTTTTTACATCATAACTGGGTCCATATACTATATAGTCAAAGGTTTTATGCGAAAATTACTCCGGAATTGTCACTAGGTATTTTCGAGAAGGGGTGCAGATTCATCTTTCTTTTTTTTTTTACAGAAAAAATTTGGCAATTTGGCGAAGGAACTCTTATTACTTCTTAAATGTCAACACAAACCGCCTCCTTACTGCTGAATATGAAATGAGCGGAGGGCCGGTATCCAAGTATCCGAACCGTAAGACCTGGTTACTCAGAAGGCAGTGCAGTAGTAGTGAGTTGCGGCTTCCCCCAACCTCCTTCATAAATATTATTTATGCATTTCCTTCTTTATTTTTATTTTTTTTTGTCGTACTTTTTATTTTCTTTTGGTTTTTCTTTTATCTGCTTCTTTATGTATAGATAATAATTGCTTCATAGTGGCAGCTGGCTGCTTACCTTTTGGTAGGCCACACCACATTCCCGCTGTACTATTATAGGTTTGTAATGAAAAAAAAATAAAAAAAAAAAATTAAAAAAAAAAGGTCTTATTTTAAAGGAATCTTTAGTATCGATATATATCGATATTTTGGAGTCAATATCGATAATAACGATACATATCGATATCACAATTTCCTTCAAAACAAGACTCTTCAAGTGCATCATTAGCTTATTTGATCTTGAACGCAAAATAAAAGTCATTCACCAATTCCTTCAGTTGTAGAAATTATTAATTTTTTTTGGCTTTGAACTAATGTATAGATGAACAAAGTTTGCAAATTACAATAATAACAACCCTAAATGTAATAACAACAAAGAATATCGATACTCAACCAGAACTACGATTAGTATCGATACTCAGTCGATGTTACAAAATATCGATATTATCGATATATATTGATATTCATAAGACCCCTTAACGCGACTAAGGGGTCTTATTTTAAAGGAATTTTCAGTATTGATTTATATCGATATTTTTGGAGTCAACATCGATAATATCGATATATACTGATTTCAAAATTTCCTCCGAAACAAGACTCTTTGAGTGCATCATTGGCCTATTTAGTGTTGAACGCGAAATAAAAGTCGTCGCCAATTCCGTCAGTTTTAGAAATTATTAATTTTTTCGGGTTTGAACTAATATATATAATATATGAACAAATTTTGCAAATTACAACAATAACAACCCTAAATGTAATAACAACAAAGAAATATCGGTATAGATGAACAAAGTTTGCAAATTACAACAATAACAAACCTAAATGTAATAATAACAAAGAAATTCGAAAAATATGGATACTCAACCGATCGATACTCATTCAATAGCGATATTATCGATACATATCGATATTCATAAGACCCTTAAAACGCGTTAAAAATATCGACATATTATAATGTTAATGATGATCGAAACCGCGGATGGCCGCTTGACACTGATATCACATTTCGTCCCTTCTACCAATAAATTTTTTTTTTCATCACGCATTATTGGTTTCGTGCTTTTTTATACAGCCTAAGTACGAAAAACTACACCACGTTCAAATGATTAAAAGTTCATCTCTTATCACTCATCGAATTGAAAATCTGCTCACTTCGTAAGTGAGAAAACTACGATCGAAGTATAATAATAATCAGATATCATTTCTGAATCAAAAATCATTGTAATTCTTCCGGATTCCCTTCATTAATTTTAATCATTCGCTACTATGACAAATAAACAAATGGAAGTGCGAATAATATTTCCGATTCACGAATTGAATTTCAAGTCACATAAAGGTCAAGGTTGAAATTCGAAGTATCGAAATGTTTTCACGATCTTCGAAAAAAATGTTTCGAAATTTCGAGCCAAAAATCCACACCTGTTAGGACTCTTGCACTGAACTTCAATTCATTATTTTTGGAAGAAAATGTATTAACGAAAAATATCAAAACATAACGTACAATGCATGAAAAATGAACCAGATTAATTAAACGGGAAAAAAATTACAGTCGTCATTTCAGAAATAAGTTTATTTTCATTTTTACGAATTAATATCTTAAATTATTCGAACAAGTATTAAATATTTTTACTCGGATACATCAATGTTGAAAAATTTCCCTACTAATCTTCCACGAACACGCATCACTCGAAAAAAAATTCGTGATGCTAAATCACCGATCGTGACAAACCAAACAACGATCTCATCATTCGCCACGATACCGTTGCAACGATTAATTTCATCCTAATAATGTTTAAAATTACACGAAAATTCTACCACCGTACATCAACGCATTGTAGTTGGCGTGAGAACGTCGACCTAATTTTACCAAAACCGTCGTTCGAATTTCCCACCTTTTAAGTTTACAAAAGCGAGTTAACACGTGTGGCTAAACATCGCCGATATCATTCGCTTCGAACTGTCCCACGATAAAAAGAGCTTACATAATTTTACAAAAACATACTTACAAATCGTGAAGGGTAAAGCTGTAGATAAAATTGTAGTCCGTCTTCCGATCGATTCGATCAAAGGACCGCCCAAAATACCGCCTATTAAGGCCGAAAAAGGCATTAAGCTTCCGATCCATGAACCCTGGAACAAAACAACGTATATGCGTTTAGCTTAAACGCGTTCAAGGTCGACGTATTATTTTATACGCTACAAACTTAAAGGCTAATTGATTTTCTGTACACTCGTACGTGTCGTCGAGTCTAATTAATATTCGAAAATTACATTGTGTTTATATAGAACGTTTAATTTTCCATGTTTTAATACGCTTTAGATGGGCGTAATTTAACGTACAAATTATTCAAATTTTATACTTCGAATGATACATTTATAATCGCGCGACAATGCCAACATCGCGGTCGTATCTTCGAGCCAAACTCTGGCATGAATTCGCCGTAATATGATTTGCACGATGCTTATAAATTAGATCACGTCTGGTAAACCGATCGTACATTTGGGCTTTTAAGGAAACATTATCGAGATTACGGTGACGTACTTGAACAACGTAATAAGACCATAAATTCGTCCACAGATAAGAAAATTTCGCACGAAGGATTCGACGAAGACTTCGAAAAAATGCACGTTACCCAATATCTCAATTTTTACCGTTATTACCGTTCAATGTTCGTCGTTTAGAAACGTTATCCTACACTTAAATCGCTCCCTCGAATTGCCCGAAAACGTCACGAATTTTTTTCGCATAATTCGCGAATTTCGCCAACTTTCTCAACACCGAACGTGTAATATTGGTTGGCCGCGGGGCCACTTGGATTCGTAACTTATAGTTAATCACGTCGTATCGATTTATCATCGGATTTCGAAATTCCATAATTAACTAGAACGAAGAGACGTTTCATTAAGCAATATAAAATTCGCTCGAGCGATCCGTCAACTAAACGTTTAGAGTAGTAGCGAAATTGTATTTTTTAGCTGAGTTTTTAACAAAACGATAGCTATTACAGCCTACCTGATTTGGGAAGGGAAGGTCGGGGGAGGGTGGGGTCTTCAAATCTTTGCGTTTAAGACCATTTGTAATCATCTGGCAAATGTCCAACTTTTTGGTATATATATATATACTTTTTTTCCCCACGCGTAGCGCCGGCAAGTATTCATAAAATTCGCTCAAAATTTGGTGAGGAACTCTTCTTGAAAATGCGCAGAAGTATTTTTTTTGTTTTTTCGAAAACTTTCAAAATGGCGGATCACTCAAATTTTGAGGGGGGCTGGAGAAGAGGCAAATAGCTCAAATTTTTTGTTTTTGATCTCATATGAAAGAATGAGTCACGGACACCAACATATTTAAATTTCAGCTTCCTAAGTGCATTTTGAGGCGAGTTAGCAAAAACCTGTTTTTGAGAAAATTGCGTTTTTTGTGTCACGGCGGGTGTGGATAAAATTAGCTCAAAATTCGGTGAGGAACTCTTTTTCAAAATACGCAAAAATAGTTTTTTTGTTTTTTCGATAAATTTCAAAATGGCGGATCACTCAAATTTTGAGGGAGGCTGGAGAAGGGGCAAATAGCTCAAATTTTTCGTTTTTGATTTCATATGAAAGAGTGAGTCACGGATACTAACATATCCAAATTTCAGCTTCTTGAGTGCATATTGAGAGGAGTTAGATAAGAAAACGGCTTTTCGAGGAAGTTTTGAGTCATGAAATTTCTTGAATCTTCCATATCTCTCCACCAAATCAAGTTAAAGAGGTCAAATTTTGTGTGTGAGGTTAGTTGGTGACCACAATATGACCTCTTGAATTTGGATCAAAATGGATTCAAAATGGCGGATTATCAAAATTTTGAGTAGAGCTTGAGGAGCCTCAAGTTGGTAAAAATGTAATTAATATGAATTCATATGGTTATTGGGGATAAGTTGTATACTATATCCCGAATTCACTTCCATACATGATGTTGGAGGGGGAAGGCGGGGTTACCAACCTAAAATAGTGGTGGGGGTACAGGAGGGGTCGAAAATTTTTTATTGCTGTGTCATATGATAAAATGAGCCCAAGTGACAAACGTATTTTGATTTTAGCTTCCTCAGTGATTTTGGAGGGGAGTTAGAGCAAAAAACGGCTTTTGGAGGGGAAATTGCTGCAGGAAATTTCATGAATCTTCCATATCTCATCACCAAATCGGCCTAGAATGGTCAAACTTTGTGTGTAGGATTAGTTTGTGACCAGAATATAACCTCTTAAATTTGAGTCAAAATGGATCCAAAATGGCGGATTTACAAAATTTGAAGATAATTTGAGGACCCTCAAATAGTTATAATTTGAGAAATATGGGTTCGCATGATTATTTCATGGCAAAAAATAGTACATTTGTGCCAAATTGAACTTCCTAAGTGTTTTTGGAAAGGATAGGGTGGGGGTTTTCAGACTTGGTATTGGGTGTGGCCTGTAGTGATGAACGGTTAAGCAAGGTTATTACTAAATCAAAACAAGCCCCAGTTAAAAACTCAGTTCCAGTAATGCGGCATGGCTGCTTACATTTTTTTTATATGTGGGAGGGGCGGAGGAGGAGGAAAAAGATTTCACTCTTTTTTCGTACATCACATTAACGTGACCGGAAATTCGTGAATTTCGGATTTTTACAGTCAGACGTTGGCTTATGTAATCGAATTCACTCAAAATGGCGTTATTGCCATATTGTGGCGAATTTCGTGAAATTTCAACACTATCGAATACACGACACGACTGCGATCCGAGACTCGTGGATTCTGCATTTACTGCGTTAGGCGTTTAGTTATGCAATCAAAATGAAAAACTTTTATTCAGATTAAATTTTTGCCTAGATTTCTTGCAATTGCAGCTTTATTTAATATCACACGATTATATTACGGAATTCGTAAACTTGGCTTATTTAGCCAAGCGCTGAGTTATGCAACATAATTTGCTTTCTAACTGTACTCCCTGAAAATGAATGTGTATAAATGTGTGATACCCTCGATAAATTGCCAGCTTTAATTTTCGATATCAACCCTCGACAGGGGGTGGAGGGAACGTTAACGTGAAACGTTGAAAAGCAATTTTGCAACCACTGATGAAATTTTTTCGCCCCTTTTTAACCTTCTAAAAATATCAATTATGATCGAAGACACCGTGCAAACGACATTAATTCAATGGTCGATGCATTTTTACAGATAGAGCTCCTTTTCTTTTTTTTTCACAAATTTCCTCTCGTCACACATTTGCTTCTCAAGATTCGAGAGTAAGTATACAAAGAATATTTAATCCGTTCAACTTGAAACTACTTCACCTTTTCTAATCCAAGTCGTAAAAATCAGTTTTATAGCTTATTTCGAAATTTATCTTTTAAGTTAAGTCATAAAAATTAATTTTATTGTCTATTTCGAGATTTTGATTTTTTTTTTATCAACCTCAAAAACTGATTTAACAGCTGATGCAGCAATTTTCTTAGATCCGTCATTAGCAAAATAACGATCGCAAATTAGCGAAAATCAGTACACGTACCTAAGCATTATCGATTAATTTTCAATTATTTTTAATCATTATTTTGCATATGATAAACTTCGAGGAATGGCTATGCTACTTATTAAATCACTTTTTCATATTACATTTTCTATAAGAAAAACATTAAAATTTCGAAATAGCCAATAAAACTAATTTTTATGGTTTACGTTAGAAGATGATGTAGTTTCGAGTAGAATTTAGCGGAACAAAATTTTTTCACTATGTTTAACCCATTTTCAGTGGTCCACAAATTGCGATGAACCTAATAGTGGCTGTTCGAAAGGAGTTTAGAATATCTAATGTCCATAACGATTATTATCGAAAATAATACTTTTTGCGTAACTTTTATCTCTCTTAGTTAACGCAAGGGTCTCAAAATAGAATAAAAAAATGTGTAAAAAAGACGAAATCAAAAAAGGGGTTACACTGGTGGTATCGTAATGAACTGAATTTTCATTTTAGGCGGAAAATCAAATATCTACTCGAAAGGAAATTTAGTGTAGAATATTTTTTCCCTGAGCTAAATTCCTCCTCTGACCCCTTTCTGCCGAGTTAGAGGTGAAAAAAACACTTTTTGGAGAGGTTCCACCCCCACGGGGTTAGCTCACTAGATACTAAGCGGAACTTTTCGTATTTTGTTATCTACACTTTCATGTACGCATATGTGGAGTTCAACTTACTAAAAATTTTTTCTGGGTTTGGCCTTTTCACGTTATTAGTCTGGGCAATAATTCGAATTGGATTTTTTCTATCATTTTTTAATCAATTTTTATTGAGTTTAAGAAGAAAAAATGAAAATAAGGCTTCAAAATTATTCTTGTTCCGAAGTCAATTCTGGCTCTCCCTGGTCTTGATATGATGCGAATTCAAAGTCCGTAAGAATCGAATATTTTAGATTAAGATAGATCACAAACCAAAACAAAAAAAAAAAATGTAAGCAGCCATGCCACATCATTGCAACTATGTTTTCGATTAGGGTGGCTTAATCTAGCACAGGTCACAGCCAATAAAAAGTCTGAAAACCACTACCCAACACACCTTCCAAAACCATAAAGAAGTTGAATTTAGAACAAATGTAGTATTTCTTGCCATGCAATAATCTATTAATCATGTGAGCGCATATTTTTCAAATTATAACTATTTGTGGACCCTCAAATTATCCTCAAATTCTTACAATCCACCAGTGGGGTCGAGAGAGGGGAGGAGGAAGTTCCCGCGGGCCCGGACACAGTCATTCAAAATGAAACAATACCTACGTTTCAATTTTTTCTGTTCATCTCTCAATACCACTGAAAATTTCCCTCGGGAGCCCTAAATGGCCCTCAGCGCCATTGCAATCCACCATTTTGGATCCATTTTGACGCAGATTTAAAAAATTATTGGTCATGACTCATGAGCTAACCCTACATACGAAGTCTAAACTTTCTAGGTCGATTTGGTGAGGAGATATGGGAGGTTTATGAAATTTCCTGCAGCAATTTCCCCACCAAAAGCAGTTTTTTGCTCTAACTTTCCTCCGAATGTACATTAGAAGTTAAAATTAGAATAGACTAGTCACTAGGACTCATTTCATCATATGACCACACATTAAATAATTTTCGACCTTTCATGTACCACTACCACATTTTGAGATCGATAACTCCTCCTTCTCCCCTTCAATATCATGCGTGAAGGTGAATTTGAGATATATTATATTCCTTATCCTTAATAATTATATGAATTCATATTAATTACGTTTTCACTAATCTGAGGTTCCTCGAGCTCTACTCAAATTTTGATAATCCGCCATTTTGGAGCAATTCTGACCCAAATTCAAGAGGTCATATTCTGGTCACCAACTAACCCTGCACACAAAGTTTAATCTCTTCAACATGATTTGGTGAGGAGATATGGAAGATTCAAGAAACTTCATGTCTCAAAACTTCCTCAAAAAGCTCTTTTTCGCTCCAACTCCCCTCCAAATGCACATATAAAGCGAAATTCGTATATGTTGGTGCCCGTGACGCACTCTTTCGAATGAGATCAAAACTAAAAAATTTAAGGTAATTGCTCTTTCTCCAGCCCTCCTCAAAATTTGAGTGATCCGCCATTTTGAGGTGTATCGAAGAAACAAAAAAGTATGTATCTCGAATTTTCATGAAGAGTCTCTCACCAAATTTTGGGTGAATTTCATGAATACCCACCCGCGCTACGCATGGAAGAAAAATATATATAGAGATGTACTGCAGCAAAGACAGTCCCAATGTTGAACACAGTAATATCAATTTCAGGTCTCGAATTGTTTTACCGCGCTAGAGTCATTTCTTCGTATGTTACATACTCAGGAGTCATTCAAATTTTTGCATGGGTCTCAGCAGGGCCACCGTGCAGAGAAAATCTGGGCCCAAGAGGAAAAGTCATAAGAGCAAAAAAAAAAAAAAGTTGTGGAGGTAGTAAAGGCAGATTTTTAGCGCCAATGCGTCAAGGCATCAAGTTGCAAGCCCTTAAAAAAAACTCGGGTCAGAGGGGAAACCCCTCTTCCTCCACTCTGCTCAGGCCTGGGTCTGAAGCGGTATGTACGCTCGCACTAAAACTGTAATTACACTGTAATTACTGTGATGCCCATCAACCATGTGTGACGTCAGATCACCAAACATACTCTAAACTAGAATCAAAGGCAAAATCTTTGACTATATAGCATATGGACCCAGGTAGGTATGAGGGGATTTTAGATAAATCATTCGTCAGACATCCTATTGGGAAAGAACGCTTCTGATTGGATAATTCGTTATCAGTAAACAACTTTCAGTAAAGAAATAAAATAAAAATACACCTTAACTCCAGAGTAAACCAATACACCTTAAAGTGTAAATAACTAGTTCATAATTTTGATTTGTGATTCACATTGTAGTACAAGAATAGCTCCACATTGCGATGATTTTATCGTAGACAATATAGATTAACCAATCAGAAGCGTTCTTTCCCAGTAGGATGTCTGACGATAGTTTTTACATTATAACTGGGTCCATATACTATATAGTCAAAGGGCAAAATCCATGATCCATAATGATCATCCTGCTAATTTAAAAACCCCTCCCATCTCTCTAGCTCTTTAAATAAGGGTGGGTCTCGGGCTGTTGATATCCTACTATAGGTTTCAGCATCAATATACAATTATACATATAACAAAAAGTTGAACAATTACCAGATGATTACAACTGGTGAGAAACATAAAGATTTATAGGCCTCAACCTCCCCTGCCCCCCTTCCAAAATCAGTTGGGCAGTAACAGCTGTCTTTTTTCAGATACAAGTCAAGGTAGGAACTATCTCTACTTCATGACGTTATTATACAATAACAAACCATTGCTTTTATAGATTCGCGTGAAGACAATCATGTATACGAAATTTTTACCAACCCTCGTTGAGCAGTCCGTGACCATGCGGCATGTGTGGTGGATTTTCGCACCTATAGACGTGGGTTCGAATACTGCTTTCGTTTGGGTATTCTTTAAGATTTTTTGGTCAAGTTTTTTCCCCAAGTTTTTTTGTTGATTTTTTTTTTATTATTTTTATTCCTACAATTTTCACAATATTATTTATTCCACCCTTCAAAACTTTAGACTTGGAATTTTCAGACCTATATTCCTTACCTCAAAATTCGGCGTGTGGGGGGGGGGTTATTTTACCACTCCATACTATTTGACTTCATTGGTGCCTTCAAACCAAATAAATTTTATTTTATTACCTTTTTACCGGTATACTTATGGCTTACAAAGCAGAATAATGACGTCATACAGTAGAGCCAAATCCTACCTTCACGTGCAGATTCGTTTTCAAATTAAAAACTCAGAGCTTAAAATCAACATAGTGATCTACTTCGGACTTACCTCCGTCTCCGTCACCTTGAAACTACTACCGGGCGCATTCATAGACGGCAAAGCGGGCGCAGTATACGCCGTCGAATATCCAACGGCACACGATCCCAACGATATAGTCAACGAAGCTAATACCTGAAAGCAAAAATAAACGATTACACTATGAAGAAAATTATACGCGCTACATCTGCACCAAATTTACATACGCGAAGAACGCGACGCCGCCATCTATAATTACCATATCCCCGGGGTACCGAAAGAAATTCGCCAAACGTGACCGACCGGACGAAAATTTCATCCGATCAAAATACCTATGCACGTTTCTCGCCCAAGTCCTCGGTCGCGTGACACGTACTCCGCTCAGCGCGGAAAACCGACTCGTATCAGACCTTCGACCGTTCGTTTAAACAATAACAAACGAGTGGATACAGAATAATAAAGTATCAAACCTTTCGGAAGGTTAAAACCCAAGTTCAAAGGTTACCTATCCTTGCGCTTCATTAGTATTTTCGATTGTCAACATCTCTAGCTACCGGCGTCACTTTTTCGTCCGAATTAATCATCTCCCCCGACCAATCCGCCATCGTACAATATAGCACCGCAACCGGAAGCATCTAGTCTAAGGAACCGCCAGCGAGGACGTTGAAGATGGACCGAAACTCCGCTCACACGATTTTTTTTTCTTTAATACAATTACGCTTCCAAGTTATCGCTTCATTTCGGCGTGTGTTTTTTTTTCGGGAAAACGCGTAGGGGAAGGTCAAACCGGTGGTTAATTACACAATACTTATTAAGGTCGATCCAGGCGTACGCCGAAAGGTTTTTAACATTTTGTTGGACGACGCGCGGGCTTCTTCTCGTTTTAATTATCCGATACGTGGGCAGAAAGACAATTACCGTTGTACTTCGGATTACGCGAATTCCATTCAATTGTAACCATCAACCTTTCTCATTCACCTGTAGCCCTATTCTCATTCATCGTAGGTTACATCCATTCGTATAGCTTTCCATTCGCAAAACCTTTTCGAGCAGATTCTCGGCAATTACCACTCCACAGAACACCTGCCAAACGCTGATTCAAAACGTTTCGTAATTAATCACTCGCCGGACATATAGCAAATCGAATTAAAAGTCAAGGTTCCAAGTTCTAATTTGTAAACCGAGTAAGTGCAAGAGACAACCAATCACAGCCCTAGAATTATCCAAAATATGTCAACAAATGAAGTTTCCCTACACCTCGTAAGAATTTTTACTCTTACTTCGAATCTTTCAAAGGAGGTGGAACCTCAATGGAGGGCGATAGGGTTGCTAATGTAACATGATTTCTGCTTCAACTCGCCACTACTTGAAATAAAGATTCTAATTCAAATTTTCCCAATTTCTTAGCAGTAACATTACTCACCAAAATCTTAAAAGTTTTTTTTTTTTTTTAATTTATTTTATTTTAGGTCGCTCTACGACAAAGGTCATTATTTAATTTTTTTCAAAAATTTTTTTTTTCAAGTTTTTCATTATTTATTTCATTAGTATTAATTATTAGAAAAAATTATAAAATTTTTTATGCTAATAGATTTTTTTCCAATTTTTTTTTAAATAATTTTATTTTTTGTCGTTTAGCAGCCATAGCCTTAGGAGTAATTTTAGGTATTTAAAAAAATATTTTTGTTATTAATAATATTAAAAAATAATACAATCTATGTATATTAATGAAATGTGTAAAAAAGACGAAATCTAAAAAGGGGTTACACTGGTGGTATCGTAATGAACTGAATTTTCATTTTAGGCGGAAAATCAAATATCTACTCGAAAGGAAATTTAGTGTAGAATATTTTTTCCCTGAGCTAAATTTCTCCTCTGACCCCTTTCTGCCGAGTTAGAGGTTGAATGTTACAATTAAATTTCTGGTTAAATAAAATATATTATTAAGAATAATATTTATCAAATTTAATATTGATAAAAAATTTATTAATATTGGTATCATGGTGAATGAGAGAGAAGTTGGATAAATATATATACAACACGACGCGTTTTTCTTCAATTTCAGATTATTTTTAATTTTAAACAATTTTTAAATTTTAAATTTTTTTTTATACTTTTATTTCAATATTTACATATTTTCGTGATTTTTTTTTTAAATACTTAATACTTTTTTCAATTTTTGAGAATTTTTTCAATTTTGGAAATTTTTCTCTATTTCAAATAAATAACGTATTATTCGAGTTATGAAAATTCAGTAATTTCCATTTTTGGGTGTCTAACTATTTTGCAAAATTGAAATCTATAATACACATAACACATTTTTAGAAACTCCAAGGTAAAACCTCCCATCCAAATGAAAAATGAACAAATTCTGAAAAGTGTTACCACTAGAACAGCCAAAAAGTAAAATTTATAATAACACAAATACGTTAATTTCCGAGTTGAAAAAACTATGATATTTCATCTTCGAGGAAATTGAGAACAAATCATAACTTCTGACTTGAAGTTGTCATTTTTAAATTACTTTCATCACTTTTATCACTCTTCAGACACTCTGAGATACTTTACCTTGATTTTAAATCTTTGAATGGTCTGAAGGGAGAGGAGGGAGGTTAGAGATGGTAACATTACATATTTCTTGTTTAAACTCTTCTCTGCTCAAAATTAAGCCTAAGATCAAGTTTTCCCAATTTCTTAGTAACTTGCATTATTTGAATATTGGTCGGGGCTGGTACCTCAGTGAAAGGGAGAAGTTAGGCACATAAGATACCATTGTCCATGAAAACTGCGTTACTTTTTATTTTTACATATAATTTACTCAGACTTGGAATTTTTAAAGGGGGCTGGCACCTCATGAACAAAAGTGGGGTTGAATACGTTACATAATTTTCGTCTCCGATACATTCTGCATGAAAAAACGTAATCTTCAGAAGACCGTTAAGAGAGTCTTACGGGAGCAAATTTTGACAATTTCAAATCCATCTCCTCTCCCCTCATACATGATAGAAACATCACTTATTTCGAGCTTGGACTTGATTTTTAATTACTATTAATATTAATTTTACATAATAATAATTATTTTTATAATTATTTACATTTTAATTGGTTTTTATTTTATTATTATTTTACATATAATTTATTTAATTTATTTAAATCGATTAATTCTTCTAAATTTTCTAAACAAAATTAATTTAATATTCGTAACAATAAATTCCATTAGATTTCCTCTATGCATTTTATTTCTAATTAAACGAATTATGCAATTTTTTTTCGACTTTATTACTTTTCAGCTTCTTTTAAAATTCAGAAAATTCGTTTTCTAGAGTGTTTTTAACCCGCACAACTTCGTCTAAAATATTCATTCGATGTTGAAGAAATTTTTTTCGTCGAATTTCAGACAATTTAAAAATAAAACGAACTTCATGCTACATCATTCGTTGATCCATGAGGACACCACAAAATTACATACCTGAGTGAGCGTTCCCAACTTCATCTTTTCAACGATGCGATTCAAATAAAAAAATAACATCTCGACTAAACTAAGTTAATAATAAAATAAAAAAATAAAAAAATAAACTAAGGAAGAAAATTGCAACTCCAAGCTGGAGTCTACCTACCAACACCTTATCAAGACTACACCGATGGAATACCTTCGGATTTTAATTTTCGAGTTATTTAAATGAAGAAAAAAAGAACTCATGTTTTCGAGACATGTACACCACTCAGCCATTCAAGCACCCACAATCAAACAAGACAGTTAATTAATCCCATGGAATGCGTATTAATTTTTTATATCAACCAAAGTATTATTTATAAATCAGACGGAATTTTTTTGGAAAATTTGCACTGACGTAAATATCCATTCATGTGATAAATTCGACACAATTTCGAATACCCTCGATGTACGTTTTAATTTCAACGATCATGTTTCACACGTCCCATATTCACGTGTACACCAATACAGGGTGGCGAGACTACTCGAGTGCCATAACTAGAGCGTACATTGTACATTGCGACCACGTCAATCATCCAAAGGGAAAAAACGACGACCTCGTATACCATAAGAATTCCAAAAAGCCTATAACGGTCAAGGGCGATTCCGCGTACTTTGAAACCGCAGACTGGGCCGGTGTTAATTTATAAAACTTATGAATAACTTTTCGGAAGGTTATTGATAAAGACTGGTCGCCTATACGTGTCTAATAAACAGAATGGATCCGTTTAGTCAGCCAGCTGGTGCGGTGAAATTCCCCGCATCACAAGGCGATACGGACCGGTCAAATAAATTCTAAATTAAGGTGTTATATGGGCTCAATAAATTCTCAAGGCGGTCTCAACGGACGTTCGCGGAATCTTATGGTCGACAGATACGTCGAGTGGAACGGATATCACGTTGAATTGAATAATGTGAGGTGAGATTTCGACCTACCGTATATTAAGGTGGATTTTCGATAAATCCGTCGCGCTGGCCTAATTTTACCTAAGCTGGAAAAACCGACGAAAATTCTCAAGTTTTCATATTTGAGTTTTGAATTGTTTCTGTGTTCGGCTACTCAGGCCAAAAATACCTTGGTTACAATGTGAAGATTAGATTGGACCGAATAGGTCGTCCATTTTAGACAGGTAAACAATAAGGAGCTGGTCTTCTGAGAGTTGTCTCTGAGTTCAAATTTGAAGCAGAAATTTAGAACAATTACGAGAAAGAAGGAGTGATAGAAAGGGCATAAATTTTTCCACCAAAGAATCAACAAAGCGAAGTAATTTACGAATATTCGAGAATTTTCGATACATGATAACTGATAAATATTCGCTAGTTGAGAAACTATCGCATGGTCCTATCGAGATGAAAGGCTAAACGTGAATAATGTGATCACTGATTAGTGTACAAGCGTGCAGCGCAAATTCTCATTAAGCAATTACAAATTCCCAGAAGATATCACAGTGAATTTTAAATTCCGTTTTTCATCACCTTATCTTTTCATTTTTGGAAAAATTTCTCCTTTTTGAATCCGTTTTAACATTTACGCGTTTTTGAATTTTTTTGAATTTGTATTATTTATTTTTTAATTTATGCTGTATACAGTACTGAGACTAGAGTCATTTAATACATCATGAGAAAACTTTTTATTACATTTTTTGTTTGAACAATTTCACCTTTCATTACATAACACTTTCTCAATTTTTCACATTTTCCCAGTTTTTTTTTTTTTTTTTTATGAAGTAAATTTTTTTATTTTTGAGCATTAATCACGATTACAGAAAATTTTTCTTATTTTTCTCTTATTTTTAAAAATATTCACTAGTTTTTCATTTTCAATATTTTTACAATTTTCGCAATTTTTTAATATTTCACAACAGTCATTACATGCTTAGTATATGTAATAATAAGAAAATTTTTTTTTTTTAGTACTCGCATATCAAGTTTTACCCTAACAGTGATTGTTTAAATTTTATTTTATTAGAAATTTTATAATTTAATTTTTTCATTAATACATTTTTTCATTTTAGTACTTCTTATCCATTTCCAAGAAGCTGTTCCCTTTTTGAACCATTTTAGACATTTTATTCATTTTTGAGCGTTTTTTTATTTCAACATTTTTTCCAAGTTGAAATATGTGACTCTCCTACCAGGACTTTCTTATTTAACGTGCCACGTACTCCTATATAGATTAGTTGAGATGGCCCCCACCATTTAGAAATACTTTTTGAACGGTTTTTCACTTTTAAACATTTATTACATGCTTGAAAAAATTTTTCCCTTTTTCTAACGTAATTTTTTTTTTTGAAAATTAGAACATTATCCGCCTTTTTTAAATGATTCCGTGCCTATCTTTTATTTGTAAATATATCTATGAAAGATTTGGAAAAATTTCCCCCTTTTTCAACATTTTTTTCCTTCATTTGAAAATATGTACTTCAAATTTTGAATACATTTCAAAAATTTTTGAATTTTTTTTTTCTAATATTTATCGTATTTTTGAAGAAATTTTTTAACCTGAAAATTGTCCTTGTTTTTAAGCATTTTTTTCAATTTTGTTTCTTGTTGTTGTTGTTGTTTTTTAATGCATTACTCAAGTTTTAGAAATTGGAAAATTTTTTTCATTAAAAAAAAAAGTTTTTTTGTTCAAATTAAAATGACCTGCTGCTAATGAATTGCATCAACTGCCACGCCTTATTACAATTTCAATTTTAATATTTATTTTGTTGCAAGAGTCACATCGAATTATTATATTTCACAGAAAAGTTATGTTTCAAGACTTAACATCGTCAAGAGCACCGATATAATGTAAAAGTTGGTAGGAAAACTAAATAATATTTCGTATACCTTTTTTTTTTTTTTCAGAAACCCTTTTACCACAACAAAGGTTAGAGGCGTATCATATACCTCTTTAATAACAAATGGGATGTTTAAAAAACGAAAAAAAAATATAAATTCGAATTTATGATATTTCCGTAAAAAATTGTATCCTTTTAAAAATAACTTTTACCTAAACGTGCCAATCAATAAAAAAAAAAAGTCTAATAGTTTCCACAGCGAATAACATATTTTATTTTTTTTTTACTGCTGCTTAGGTCAGACGTACGTAAAAATTTTAGATTCAGATACTGTAGAAACGATCAATTTTTTAAGGAATGCTATAAGAAGGAGTTAGGTAGATGAATCGTTATATATAATCGGTAGGGCATCTCTAACCCAGGTATGGAAATACGCCATCTTTGGTTATCGATATTACCACAAAAAGAGAAGTACGACAAATGGCTTACCTAAGATAATAGTGTAAAAATTTTATTTTGGTGTAAATTAAGGAAATTATTTTGATAATATTTCAAAACATTGAAGTCTTATGCGAAAAATACGATCATTTTATGTTATAAGGCTAATTTGAAAATTTCACCATCCATAACCTAATAACCAAAAATGGCGTGTTTCCATACCCATGTTATAGTGCCTTAATAATCGGAAATAATGGAGTCGAGTTTCTCAACATGTTTCATGGGTCATTCATATCCTATAATTTGAAAACATTATCCGTAAATGATAAAATTCATAAAGAAATCCACCAACACTCCTTAACTCAATGTTCACTTGGATCACAAAAAAAAACCCAATATCTATGAGACCAAAAATATTACTGCCTCCTCACCACTCCCCCCCACCTTATGTCACCACAATTAACATATAAAATGAATGTTCTCTTACAAGAGAACTCACCTTTCTAATCTTTCCCAGGGATAAATAAATCCCTAATCATCTTTTTTTTAGGCGTTTTCAACTACTTCGGTTATTACGCCATTCATTTCATTCCGGAGCACTATTTACATTTCAGTAAAAAGAGATATGAATCTGTCCCACGTTTTAGGCAAATCCATCCAATAAATCTAAAATTTCACGAATATAAAAACTACGACTTATTTTTATAAATGTGAGATTTTTCGACGACTCCATATCGTGTTTACGTATATCGTGAGCATCGGTGGTTATTTTATTTTGCACGAAGCTCTTAAAAGTGCCACGATGTTAATAGAAATAATAATCGGTATTATTGACATTAATTTTATCCACTTTATTTATTACTTTGTCGCACAGTCTATGACACTGGCACAACGCCACAGTAGGTACTGAGTTAAAGAAAAGATAAAAAATCAATTTTTAATTTCTCCTCGATAATTACAGATGAAGAGTGTTACGCTATATTTATTCATTTCAAAATTAAAAATAATTTTGAAAAGCATCGATAAAATTTGGCCTTAAATTTCGTCTTCAACGTAATCACTAATTAGTACTTAAAGAGTAAGAAGGATTAAATGGTTTCCATAAAAATATAATCCAACATTCTTTGTCATTTAAATATATTATCAAACATGGAATTCGTAGATATGAATTTTTTTTTCAAACTATACTTGAATATTCTACAGATGCTCAATTTCGAGTAACGTATACTTTCAACATTATCTCACCAGATAGAAATGACAAAACGATATTCGACAAGCGTCAATTTCGTGTGATATACTTTCAATATCATATGAACACTAAAGAAACGACGTAGACATCTTAAGACCCTCTAGAAAAAAGCGACGAAAATTTTCAACAATGTCACCCGAGAATACCTACGAAGAAGAATATAGCGCTAAGTTAGGGTACAAAACGTAGGTAACATATTTCGAATAAAATTCTGCGCATGGAGCATTCGACATAGCTAACTTTCGATATTCATAATCCTTCTCCGAGCTTATAATAAACTTCGCGAGAATCGCAGTTGAAAAGCGCAAAGAGCTTAGCTTGAGGAAACAGCAAAACACGTCGAATACAGGTGGAATCGGAAAGGTGGCGAAATTTCGCTCTTAATCGTAATCTATTGTTTATATTAGCACCAGTGTAAGAAAATCGATTCGAGAATTAATTACCGTCTGAGCGAAGCCTCTTGGAAAATGAATTGGACGTGGTTTTTTACGACCCAAACCATTAAGAAATAGGCGAAACCGCGACACAGTCGTCAATAATCCGCAACAGGGCGAAACAGTGGGCGAGTTGCGATCGAAAACATCGTTAATCTATAACCCGCGAAGTGCGCCTAATCACGTGACACAAGGGGAGAAAAACCTCGCGAGCTCTTAAATCCTACTTCGATTACTCGGCTAAAAATAAAGCTCAAGCTGTTACCAGACTTCGAGACGTCCGATAAAAAATAACGTTAAAAAGCTCGACACGATAAAACCACCAACCTGGGACGCGTTGCATTTGTATTCTTTCGGATCTTCGTCTTCTTCTTTGATCACGTTTATATGTTTATGAGTATCGGCTCTCATTAACACCTTCATTCTGGCGGCTCGGCCTTTATAATCCGCGAAATTACTACTTTGCACTTGCTGTATAACGCACTCGTCGGCGGGCACCGGAGAAATGAACCGAACTATACAGTTCGAAGTGTTTTTACCGGACGATTTATACGCAGGAGAGGAGTCATTCGATTCCGTCATTATCGTTGTCCGGCCTTACTTATTGGTCATTTACGCTTCCCTCGGACGTCGCCGATCGCTCCATCGAATCGGCCCGATTGGCGGACGACCTTAGCTCGTAAACGAAAATCATCGCGACCACGTTTCTCAAATTACGCCGATTGGTTTTCAAAAACACCTCGTATACCATTACGTCGTATATGCAGCTCTCGTTTTCGTCGCTACCGACGATCCTTTCCCGCGTACCGCAGAAGGATACGTCGTAGGTGTTCCTTAATGTTCGCTCCGAGTACCTAGTACGAATAACGATAAGATGAACTTCACTAATGGGCAATACGATCGCGCATTTTTTTCACCAATCGAACACCGAATAAAGATGGTAAAATTATTTCCTTAATCGGAGTCCATTAAGAAAATTAAAAAAAAAAAAATCTATACATAAATACATTGTGTATATATATATAGATAACTGAAAAAAACTTTCTTCGGTCAAGTTGATGTTTTTTTTTTAATTTTTATAATTTTTAATAAAGCCCCATTTATCGTCAATTTTTTACATTTCTTCCTTGCTCTTCCCATCCCCCATCCTATCAAGTCACCAATAAAAAAATCATTCGCAGTATAACCGAGAGAGTAGATATTTCGACACTTCTTCCAAGTTACACTCTTTATATTCTTTCGCCCGAAAAAATTATTATTAAATTTCGCTTATATTTTCTCGGTGGAAAATTCGCGAATATTATTTATCGTCGACCGAATACAAGGAAAACCTTAGTAGCGAAATACCTTTTTTTTCATTAAGTCAACTCGAAATCCCTCGAGAACTAGTTACACAATGGGATCTCGTTAAGGCCTACCTCGACAGCATTTTATGTCGAAAAGATGAAAACGAATTATTAAATCGCAAAATCACCGCTGGCACGATTTCTCCCTTGCTTCCAACTTAACGTATAATTTTGACGTTTTCAAATAATTAATCGTTTTTCTGGGCGAATACAGGGTGTTCGCAAAGTGTATAACTGGAATATAGGGATGACAGGCCAGACATGGTATATCAGTGTAGTGACGGTTGCAAACCTTTGCAAGACTATACAACGCAGAGAGAAAAATTATTTTTCCAGAGAGATTTGAATTACGAATTTCTTCGAATTTTTCTCGATACCTTTTCTAGCGATGACGTAATAGTACATTATTGAACTAGGGAGATAAAGTGATTTTCGACGAATTTTGAGTTATTTCCCTCGCTTCGCTCGTGCAATAAACCTCAAAATTGTTGAAAATCACTTTATCTTCCTTGATGAATAATATATTTTACCTAATCGTGGGAGGTAAATGAGCATTTGAACCATCGAAATGGGCATAAAGTTACTTTATCTCCCTCAGTTACGTAAACATTATTTTTTCATCTCAAATTAAAGAGAACGCTTCGGCTGCTATGTTAAAATCAAGAACGCCGTGTTTCGTCGATATGGATGAGAGTAAACAGAATAAAAAATAAAGGAAATGTAGAAAATTGACACGAAATTCAAATTTTTCAATTACGTGAAAAAAAAGTTTATTACCTCAACCAAGATTTAGACATCAGTATTATTGACATCAAAATAAAAACAGCAGTCGATACATAGCTCTTGGAAGTACAAAAATAGAAACAATTAATAAAAATGTAGCAATATATATAAAGATGAATTATTAAGAAAAAAAATTATTAGGTATTATTATTAATAACTATAATTGATAAAATAAAATTAATTCATCTAAAAATTGATGATAATCCATTCAAATGTACGGAAAAAACAATAAAATTAAAAGTAATAGAATTTTGATCAACTAAAGGAGAGTAAAGAGTTGAACTGTCTGTCAAATGAAAAAAATGAAATTTCGTACCTTTTTCGTACTCCACAATTTGTTTTCGTGTAATGAAATTCACTTCAGCCCCCCCCCCAAATGCAATTTTCGAACATTGAAAAAAAAAATACATCAAATTGTAAAAGTTTTATATGAAATGAATACTTACTACACGAAAAATGCAACAAAAAATGTTACATACAAAAATGACCTATTGGTGAAAATGCAAAAAAAAAAAATTAACTTTACTGACCCCTCCAATTCCTCTCCATGAAGGCATACAAAATTTTTGTAGATAACTTTTTCTATACTTGTAGCAAGTACTGTCCATTCTACGTGAAATTAACATGATTACTCGAAATTTCAATTTTGGTACATTGTTTATGACGTCATCGCCTACACAGCGACATCTATGGGGAAAAATAAGAGTGAGAGTGAGGGCGTTCGTTTTGTTTCTAAGTCTGCTACATCTATATGGTAACGGTGGTGCTCGCCTCCATGACACTTATGTCAAGATAATTAATTCTACATATTATGAAATATTTTTAGAAAAAAAAAAAAAATCTAAAATTGAAAAACTATAATTTTACTTTTCACGTAATTCCTAATGAGATACGAAATATATCGATACGAACATCGATATTTTCAACATTTTGGCATTTTTCGAATATTATCGATATTTTTAGATTTTTTTATCTTGGTTCTGCGATTTTTACTTTTTTTCATTAGTTCTGCTTACTTACATTATTCAATAAAAATAAGAGTTCTATAGTGCATTGATGATGCTGAAGTTCAAAAAAAAAAAAAAAAAATCGAAGTAATTTCTATACAGTTTTTTACTTTCTTAAATGAAGTCATACGCTCAACTATATGACTGAAATGAAGATTTTGCGCTAAATACTTCAATTTATTCAATTCGACTTTAAATATCGATATTATCGATTTATCGATAATTTTTCCAAAATTATCGAAAACTTTCGATACTAAAAAAAATAGGTAGGCCTATTTTGCGCATATAGTATAATTTGATGGGAGCAATTTTTATTTCAATTTATTCTTTTAATCAAATGCATAGACACCAAAATTAAAATTCGTATTTTTTCCAATAATTCACTAAATTTTACTCCAACACAATCAAAGCACGTAATTAAATATCCCAAAAGAAATTCGATGATCTCTATTCTCTCCTTAATATTCGTAAAGGCAGAGTTAAACACAATTTTCTCTCCTTAATATTCGTAAAGTAAAGGCAGAGTTAAACGAAATTTATGGATTTCACATGGTACCAAAAATACCATCACGTTACCCTCTGCTTCGAGCCTCAAGCAAAAAAAGACATTCCAACATTGTAATACCCTATAGAGTATCTGGATTCAACACCCTACGATCTTTCACTAAAGAGTGAACGCCCATTCGAAACACCGCAGTACATTTTTTTTCCTCCATTTTGTATCGTACTCGTACTTAAATACTCGTTATGGCGCGTATACGATTCACAATAAATCCATTAAAATTTGTTTTCGAACTTAATTAAGCGGCGCATAAAATAAACACGTTTATACCAGCTCGTCACTCCCGTCGTTACACTTTAAATAGTCGTAAGTCGTAACGTTGAGGCAGTTCAACGGATCAGGTTGAGCGTTAAATTCGTTCACAATTTCACATTAGGCGTTAAATTTGTTTGGATTCGAGCGCGTTTTTTTTTTTTTATATTTAGCTACTTTCAGATGTTTACCAACTCGAAGGTTAAGGTGGGCCGATTTTCTACGGATCGTTGAGAAAATGAAGGAATGAAGGAGTTTGCAGAAATTTCAGCGAAATTCAGAATAATTTAAAATTTCAAAAATAAAATAATAATAAAAAAAAAAAACACACACAAATAAATCAAAACCAAGGAAGAAAATGTAAATTCTCGATGGGATTTTTTTTTTTGCAAAATTAGAAATTTTTCATAAATTAATGAAAAATGATATATAAAATTTTTGAGAAATATAAAAAATCTAAGGGCTTCGAAATTTTTGATAATTTTTTAAAAATTTGAAATTTTGAAAATAAATTTGAATTTTACAAAAATTTAAAATTTTTCGACAAAAAAATAAAAAATTTAATGGAATAAAATTTTTTAATTTTTCATTTTATTTGGACTGCCAATTAAATTTTCAAAAATATGAGTTTCGAAGAAATTAAAATAAACAATAAAAATCGTATAAAATATTAAAAAAATTACAACATGAAATATTCATTTCTTTCAATCATCGCCATATGAAATGCTGGCTCTAGAGACGTTTACATTTACTCTACCGAGGTCGAAGTACATAACAAAGTGAGACAGCCTGTAAAAATCCCAGGAGGCATCGAATCTCTGAAGGTCTATTTTCTCGAATAATCAACGTATTCGTATTCGAGAAAAATATCATATTTTTCTCATCCAATACTTCGAACATTCGCTCAGAACGTGGAGAAAAGATAGACGGATGTTTACGCCCCGATAAAACTCCCAATTCAAACCTCAGCCACCAACTGCTCGCTGAAAAACCTCTTAAGAATCCGAGTTTCAGCGAATATTTCATATTTATGGGGGACAATGGAGAGAAATTCGATGAAAAAAAAAATCTACTACACTTAATGTGTTTTTAAAGAGAATCTTCCGTAACATAATAGTTCTTTTCATCGTCTTCAAATACTTAATAAACGAGTCACTAACTCCGTCGCTTCCACAGTGCCAATGCCCTGAATGGAAACCCACGCGAAATTCGCGTCGTACCTAAATTATCCCATAAAACCACTGAGACCGTTTATCGCTTAAATTTGTATCCAAAACAATCTTCCAAGGTAACCGTATCCTGTTCTACTTTCCTAGCGGGATAAATTCGTTTAAAGAAATTTTTCAACGACGCCAAATGCGAACGTCGTTCGAATAAACGAAGCTCTAATTGCAATTTTTTTTTTTTTTTAATATCTAAGGAAAGTAGATTATTGAGTAAATAAGTAAATATGAAAAAAAAAACATTCGACGTGTTTTGGAATAGACATTAATATTTTTTTTCAATTTTTTTTTTTTTTTTTTTTTTTTCTTCGAGCCGTGCCGTTTTTTTCAATTTTATTTTCAATAAATTATCACTTCAGGCAAACTGCAAGCAAACATGATCAAACATTACCAAAATGTCCTATAAAAATGTTTTCTATCCATAAGTTCAAATTATAGTCACAAACAACGCATTACAGTCCCCATCCACCTCCTTTAATGCCAATTTAATTAAATGGCCCCAAAGCCCAAACTTGGGTTTCTACATTTACCTCGAAATTATGAGCTTTGGTGTCAAAATAATATTCCAGTAATGATGTGTTCCCGAATAAAATATTTTTTACCACACATTAATCTACACGCATAGAGCATACTGCACGAAAAATACAAAATTACTCCAATTTTATGTTATGATTCCTTATATAGTCGCAGCCAGAATATATCAGTGGGAGGAGGGGAATTTTGAAAATTATTTTCCGAACATACATTTTGCTGGTCTACAACAAGTGTTCCAAGGGGGGGGGGGTGTTGAATATGTTTAGAACATTTGGTTTATTTTGATACACAAAAAAAAATTATCAATGTACTTCAACACATGATTTAAGAAGAGAGGTATTTATAATCGAATAAACACGAACAATACATTTATTTCTTAATTTAAAGAAAAATCTATTCCGGCATAAATTTACGTGATAACTCTCATTATAGAGGAATTTTACAATTTAGCAACATTCGAATATTCAAGAGAACGACCTCATAATAGCGCTTCTGACCCCTAACCCCTGGTAAAAGCTCTGATTTACTGAAGCAGTCTTAAGGTATTCTGAATCTTTCGTTTATATCACTTCCAACCTTACCCTACAACCTTTCCTTTTCCAACTTTCTAATATACGAAACATTGATGAAAATTACTTCATCAACAAAATTCCTATTATTTGAAACTATCTGAATATATTTCATGCTCTTCTTTTTCTTCCCTCTTTCACCACCATTTCGCTCCCATGCATCGCAATATTATTCACTACACAATATTTATTTGGTACAGCTGTTCAACACTTGTCATGACGTACGCGAGAGGCAATTTGTGTTTTCCAAGTCGTTGCTCGCTTGAATTATCGTCAATTTTACCAGTACGTAGTGAAAAAAGCAACTGCCCCTTTCTCTCCCTCACAATCTGGAAAATTCTGCGAACATATTTCGCATAAATAAAACCACGTGTTACTACACATGATCGAATCCACCTAGATAGCTCAAACTTTGTGAATAGGCTTAAGTGGAGATCAGAATATGAGCCTTGAAATTTTGGCAAAATTGACAGAAAATGGGTAACAGAAAGAAAAATTTGCTCAGAGCATTTATTCCTGTAATAAATACCTAAAAGTACTTTTTACAGATTTATGATTCGATTCACTCCAATTTTGAAGACGTGTCAGAATTTTTTATCTTAGCGTTGTTTTTGCTCAAACTTTTTAAAGTATTCATTATCTTGAAATGGCCCCACTATAATTTTTATTTTGACTTTATTTACCTTTTTTTTTTTTTTTTTTGTGATAAATTTAATTTTTAGATTTAATTTAAAAAAGTTATAGCTTTTTAATAGTTATTTTTATTTGTGTAAAGATTTTTACATTAATATATTTATATAATAATTCATGCTTTATTTAAATCTATAAATATTTTTTTAATTTTAAAAATCAATTATCTGCTCGTAATATTAGTAAATTCTTTTTTTTTTTTTAGCGTTTCAAGCGAAAATTTCAAGTATTTTTTAGGCACCCCTGACGATTTTGTAATGATGCTCGAACAACTGAGTAACCTACAACTTGCCATCCATGTTCCTCATGACTTGTTGAGGAATTTTATCGAACAAATATTCGCTAATGAATCGTGATGCATCCAGTGAAATGAGATACAAAGCTGAGAGGAGAGAAGAGCATCAAATATGTCCAGACAGTTTTAAAGAACAACAATTTTATAATAAATTATGCATACATATAGTGTAAAAAAATGTGGGAGGAGGGGGAGGAGGAGGGGTAAAGGACTTGAATAAGAACAAAAAAAAAACGTAAGCAGCCATGCCGCATTGCTGGAGCTGAGTTTTTAGTTGAGGCTTGTTTTGATTTACTAATAACCTTGCTTAACCGTTCATGACTACAGGCCACACCCAATACCAAGTCTGAAAACCCCTACCCTATCCTTTCCAAAAACACTTAAGAAGTTGAATTTGGCACAAATGTAGTATTTCTTGCCATGAAATAATCATGTGAACACATATTTCTCAAATTATAACTATTTGAGGGTCCTCAAATTATCTTCAAATCTTGATAATCCGCCATTTTGGATCCATTTTGATCCAAATTCAAGAGGTCATATTGTGGTCACCAACTAACCTCACACACAAAATTTGACCTCTTTAACTTGATTTGGTGGGGAGATATGGAAGATTCAAGAAATTTCATGACTCAAAACTTCCTCAAAAAGCCGTTTTTTGATCTAACTCCTCTCAATATGCACTTAGGAAGCTGAAATTTGGATATGTTAGTATCCGTGACTCACTCTTTCATATGAAATCAAAAACGAAAAATTTGAGCTATTTGCCCTTCTCCAGCCCCCTCAAAATTTGAGTGATCCGCCATTTTGAAATTTATCGAAAAAACAAAAAAACTATTTTTGCGTATTTTCAAGAAGAGTTCCTCACCGAATTTTGAGCGAATTTTATCCACACCCGCCTGCGCAAGGCGAGTGACACAAAAAAAAATTTCCTCAAAAACAGGTTTTTGCTAACTCTCCTCAAAATGCACTTAGGAAGCTGAAATTTAAATATGTTGGTGTCCGTGACTCACTCTTTCATATGAGATCAAAAACGAAAAATTTGAGCTATTTGCCTCTTCTCCAGCCCCTCTCAAAATTTGAGTGATCCGCCATTTTGAAATTTTTCGAAAAAACAAAAAAAGCACTTCTGCGCATTTTCAAGAATTCCTCACCAAATTTTGAGCGAATTTTATGAATACTCGCCGGCGCTACGCGTGGGGGAAAAAATATATATATACCAAAAAATTGGACATTTGCTAGATTTATTACAAATGGTCTGAAACGCAAAGATTTGAAGACCCCACCCTCCCCCGACCTTCCCTTCCAAAATCAGGTAGGCTGTAACAGCTATCGTTTTTATTAAAAACTCAGCTAAAAAAAGGGGAGTGATGAAACCCAAATATTCAGAATACGTTGAGACTACATCAGGACAGCTCAACTGTTCAAAAATTGCATTATTAATTTCCATACTTTCATACACGTCTGATGTAAATTCAAGACACGATAAAAAGTACCCCTTTTCAAAAGCCTCTACGGTCCTTCCAATCATTCCTATCAAAAAAACCATAATTACTTTTTTTATGTAAAATTGAAAGAGGAACATTTCATTACTGAGGTATTTCGACGCCAACGCCCATAATTTTCGAAATAATACGAAAAACTCAATTTTAAGGAGTTCTAGCTCCCTTCGAAAAGACTTAACACAATGCAAATCGGAGGGAGCTGTTAATACGGAGTTCGATTAGAAACTGCGAATATTTTACATTAAAAAAAAATATATATGATAGGTAACTGGGATCGTGTCAAGGTTAGCTCACAGACTCCTTATACCAAAATCTCGTCAATACGATCGATGTAGCTTTTACGAAGGATAGAGGATATAGTACATCGGGACATTCAAACGACCATTGTAGACGACGTACCGTACGTAAAAATACATTCAGCCTGCGTGATAAACGCGTAAACCGTAAGGGCATTCAGGTGATAATATTTCACCACAGCGACGAAACAATATCTCCCAGCCCAATCCAACGAGCTCGTAAAGACGAGACGAGCACACAGAGGGCCTCTCTATAAAAGCATTAATACAGAATTACAAAATACGAGAAAACCTTATACGACCACCGCGACGGGTTGTTTATTTACATAGTCATACGGGAGAGTGTAGAGGGGGGAGGGCACCACCTACTCGAAAACCCGCAGTTCCATCCATTTAAAAGTTCTCCTTATTGTGCGAGCCAGTGGGGGCGGACTTCTAGCGAGAGGAAAAATTTTATTAGATCGATTTCTCGAGAGCGACTTTATGTCTACGAGTCTGCGAAATATGGCCACTGGGTCGAAATCAAATTTCGAGCTCGGGACCCGACTGCGAAACTAGGTCGCTGCATTTTCGCCGCGATCGAAGGGCGCTCTTCGATTCGCCACCAGCGAAATCCTCCACCGCGTTCTTACGCAATGTTGACGGCTCCTTACAACAATGCCAGTAAAATTAAGCTCGTTAATGAGCGCGAAAAATAATTCATATTTTGTTCGCGATAAATCATCGATACCGTGAAACAGTTGCTATCAGTGGTACACATACGAACGCGTTCAAATCGATTGAACCAATTCTAATTGCTTATTGTCGCCACCAAACGTACCATCAGCCAAATTACGCAAGGACGATTCGAGCAGCGAATTCGCGCCTTAACACGATTTTCAAACAAAAGCCACCAAAACGTCGCGTAATTATGGTCGAACGCGCTCGTCGAGTATAAAGTTCAACGGCGCAACGCTATGCAAATTAACTCGCTCGAGAGGCAATCAACTGTCGTGCATATTTTTCAGCCATCTCTATCTCGTCCAACACGTCCCGACTCGGTCGACGAGCGAGAGGTGGTAATTAATCGCCACCCGAATTTTCCATCGCTTTGCGCTTTCATCGTGCTTTTCCACTATCGACTTGTCTATCACTTTAAATAACGGCGGTGGGGAGTAAAAGGAAAAATTATTCTTACTCATCGATTCAACCATACTACACTAACCCGCTTCTTAATGACGTAATATTTCTTCACGCCCTAGCCATCCGAATACCGAGACAACGACCTGTAAATTATCATCATTTCGTGTAAATTTCACTCGCCTCGATGTAAATGACCGACCGTCCGAGTCGAAATTCTAAGTTCCCGAACACGAACCAACGACGGTCACGGAAATCCGTATCGGACGCCTACTACGACCAGCGTATTGGATTTTATCAACATCGACGAGCTCACGTTGCGTTTAGAGCCATTACAAGGCGTACTAGAATCACATTTTTCTATAAACGTTGGGCCACGCGACGGGAGCGAAACCCTTCATTTATAACTCGTTCATGGCGAACTCGTTCGCCGAATACATTCGCACGGACGTTATAAATCCAACTAGAGCTTTTGATTACGCTATTGAAAAAGCTGAGGCTAAATTACCGAAAACTTGTATCGACTCTGTATCGAATTTAAACATCCACAAACACATTAACCACAACAATGGGTTAGAACAAGCTTTAATTCGTAACCGAAGTCGAATTCCACTTCCCGGCGGTTTTTTAATTTATTCCACGTCTACGACATACGAAGCATTTCACTTCGAGCCAATTCGTACGTCGAGAATTTTTCATCGAAGAAGCGATCATTATTTTTCACTTCGGTTAGACCAAGTGTACCGCCAGCAATGGAAACCTCGAAACCAATTTTCTCGTCGTGTTTTCGTCGACAGTAAAATTTAATAAAGCGCCGGTATTACGCTCGTTTGCGACATCGCCATTTATACGAAGCTTTGGGGTAGAAATTTTCCGCAATTTTTCCATCCTTTGTTTTTTCGCCACTCCAGGAGTAATTTTCTTAATCCACTTTTCTTCCTAAGCCACTACTTTCGTTATATGGTTGTCTTGAATTTCGAATTTTATTGTTTCCATCATAAATGTAATCATCGTTGAGGATTATGAAATTTAATTTCTAGAAATTGAGTGGTTCCATTTTTTTTTTTTTTTTTTTTTTGTAAATTGAAACAGCATATAAAATATAAATTTTTATTTAAATTTGAGCTATTTTATTTGACAAAAAAAAAAAAAAAAAAAAAAACTTGGGAAAAAATTAATTTAGAATTTTATATTAAACTATTTGAAAATGTTTCAAACTTCTGTAAATTCAAAGAAAAAACTTGAATTTTTGAAAAAAAGTCGTTTTAATTTTTTTTTTATTTATAACGTTTAGTGTGTATCATACTTTACAGCTCTAAAAACAAAAGAAATGTTATACATGTAAGTTAGCTATTTTATTATTTTTTTAAAATTACGTACAGTATTTACTCGTTCTACATTCTTCATTCGAACTTCAAATTCGCTCATATAAGGGTTGAATTTAGATCAATTGACTTTATCATTTTATTTTTAACTGAATACATAGATATGATTTATATAATATTTTTTATTTATTTTTTTTTTTAATTTAATTTGAATTTTTCATAAATCGATTTTTTTACGTATTCGAAGCAATTTTAAAAAATATTAAATTCATAAAAATATAATTAAGATTAAATAAAATTAAAATTATTAATTTAATCAATGAAATTGAAATTAAAATTCAAATTTTTGGATAAAATAATAGAATTTTTAATTGATACTTCAACGTGAATTTTTATTAATCATAAATGGAAAAAAAAGCAAATCTAAGAGGATTGGTAGTGCACTAATTTTCACAATAATATAATGTATGTAAGATAGTGCGAATAACTACGACCAAAAATTTCCATCTCCAAATTGACAAAGAAACCCAAAAAGGAGGTGAACCCCTCAAAAGTGAAGTTGAACTTGAGAATTGAAGGAACTTTTTTATTCCACATCTACATCGATATTATTACACTGATAATTAAAAATACAATTCTTTCAGTTTAACCCTTAATTGGCACACATGGGTGAATTTCACCCATCGGTAATACAAACTCGCTGCGCTCCGGCGTAACCGGCTACTCATCCCTGTGCACCCTTCATAGTTGAACGTTGCCACAATTTCTTCAGTTTGGGAATCTGTGTTAGTTGCATACATCAATTTTTGAAGGGGCAGATTTACTTCTGATTTTTTATGTAAATTATTCATTGCATTTTTCAGGTCGCAAAAATTGAAAATACAACCATGCTATATTATAGTTCGAAAGATTTGCAGGAAAAAACATAGAAGAACAAATTGCCTATCTTCAATATTGAAGGAGCTAGAAATTTTCAAAAATTGTTCTATTCTATCCTATGTATGCTGCCCCTTCAATTTTGATATTATGCAATTTTTTTTGTAATGAAATTTTGCATTTCAGCGAGCACAATAACATATTATATTTCAATTTCTTGAGTGACTTAGCGCAATTTTTATTTTCTAATTTAAATTACTTTTATGTGTGCCATTAGAGGGTTAAAAAAATCTTATTTCTACTTTTAAAATTTAGTAAGAAGATTCTAAGGAGTAAGGGGTTGAAATCAAATGACTAGTAAAAGTTCTTTCAAAAAGGCCTACAGCCAGCGTTTTTGGATTTTTTTTTTGAATTCCAAAAGCAAGGAGAATATCACTGTGAAATACAAACTATTTTCGAAAAACAGGCATTTTTATTTCTTGAACTCCCCCCCTCCTTCCGTAAAGGGATTGGAAAAAATTGGCTCATCATAGTAGAAGAATGTTGAAAGACTGTTCGTATCTCTACTATGATAACTGCAAGCATCCCTATACAAGGAAACATAATGGAAAGTCAAAAAAACTTCTAGATTACCAAATGAGATTTTTTTATAAATATATAGAGAGAGCTAACTTCATCTATTATTAGATTTTTGGATTCCACCCCCCTCCCGCTCTTCATTTAGGAATGGAGACTTTTGGTATGTAGTTAGAGGAAACTAGTCTTTACATATTTGTGAAAAAAAATTTTTTAGCGCAAGCCGTCATTATTATGGAGTAGATTTACTTGACTATAATTTGAAAAATTTTTAATTTTTTCAAAATGAAAATTAACTTGCATTCACCCGAAAAATTTAATCGAAAAAAAATATCCAATAAAATTTTTTTGATACACCAACTGCAAATACATGATTATCTCCCCCCCATCCACCAAAAAAGTGGCAAAATTTGCATACCCCTAGTATCGAAGGAGTACTGATGAAAAATTCAACTTCATTCTACCCATTTTCCATTAAGAACAAAAAAAGAAAATTTGAAATCTAGTCACTGGCACTTCCAATCACAG
The DNA here is from genome assembly GCA_009761765.1 of Phenacoccus solenopsis. Classification (NCBI taxonomy): domain Eukaryota; kingdom Metazoa; phylum Arthropoda; class Insecta; order Hemiptera; family Pseudococcidae; genus Phenacoccus; species Phenacoccus solenopsis. Next base: position 44,892,787 of record CM019753.1, read on the forward strand.
GCTGATAAAAAATTCAACATCACTCGACCCATTTTTCATTAAGAACGAAGAAAAATAAGAAATCTAGCCACTGGCGATTCCACTCTAGAACACATAATCCACCCGACCCAAACCAACCTACCCACCAACTACCTCTAACCAACCAGAAAAAAAACATTTTCAAACAAAATACCTGACTGGACGTAGGATTACTCTCCTCATATTCGTCTTCTTCGCGAATCGCCCGATTATTATACATATCGAATACGAACTACCTGACACATGCTTCCAGGCACTTCACTACTTCCAAATCGAATGTAACTTTCGTCGATAAAAAACCAACGCGAAGGGGGCCACGTTCGTTGGCATACCCCAACGTAATAATTTTTCTACTTCCTATTACCTTCGAAGGTTTTCATTCGATTCAACGTGTAATTTATCAATCCTATACGCGCCATCATTCTCATTCCATCGCCTATTCAAATCCTCCGGTAACCGATAAAATCCACTTGGCGAGCGCCATTGTCGAAAATTCACCTTTGTGCAAGGAGCCGCCAAAGTATGCATCGAGCAGAGGGCAAGGAGGGAGCTGTTTAATAGAAAGAAACGTTGTACGGTTTTCATGGCCAGTGGAAAATTTCTTAATGCTTGACGTGTAATGAAAAGCTCTATAATTTACCCATGCTTCCTTTATTACAGTCGAGTTGAATATTTCAATTACCCCATTTCGTCGGAATTTGTAAAAATATTTTCATATAATGCTAAGCGAATGTGCTGAGGTTTTTATGGGTTTCTTTTATAGTACCGTTTTTATGCGAGTTCGAAGCTTTATTCCAGAAATTTCGTTAATCTCAGCCTACTCGCGTCATAAAATTACACGAAGGTGCGAAAAAGGAAGTTTAGAAATTACCTTATTTACACTCTTGTAAAATTTAGTATTCGGTATTTTCTAAATTTTTCTCAAACAAATCAGCGATGCCATTCCGCTGGTTAGAATTTTTCTACTCGCAAAATTTAAAATTACAACGAACAGAAGCTGTTACAACATGACCTTCAAAGAACTCGGACAAAATTCTGACCCCCCAAATTTCATGTAAATCTTTGTCTTGGACAAATCTGATTTTTTTTTTTAATTTAAAAAATTGATTTTATGATTTATTTATCTTTATTATTATAAATTTTTTGAATTTAAAAAGCAGCATATTTAACGATTTTACAAAAACCATCTATAAATAAATAATCAATGAATCTGATGCGTGAATATGGGCTCGATTTATTCCATTAATAATTAAGAGATAATTTTTTTTTTGCAACGGACTTTAAAGTATCACATAATATGCAGCGTCGTGCACAAAAAATCCACGCCTAAGACAGAAGGAAAAGTCATAAGAAAAGCAAAAAAAAAAAAAAAGTCGAGGAGGTAAAAACAGATTTTTATCGACAATGTGTCAAGTCTTGGGCCCTCAATGGCCCCTAAAAATAAACTCGGGCGCAGGGGGAAACCCCCTCCTTTCCCCCTCACTGCTCAGGCCAGATAATAGGTACAATATTGTACACACTTATGCACATACAATTCTCCTTTAGCGTTTGTAATTGCACAAATTGAGTATTCTACTTCATTACAGTACCCAGTAGGCAGAGGGTAACGGTGAGTAGATATAATATTATGAAGAGAAATCCTTCACAGACAAATCAGCAGGGGATAGGAGATGGATTTTTTCAGTCATATTTACTCTCATATCATTTTATTTGAAAAATGCTCATCAAATCGAAGAACTTTTTAGACAACAGTCCAATAACATGAAGAAGTAAAAAAGTAAATGATAAATAAATATCGTTCAATCCCATCCAGACGCTCTCAAATATATATCACTCTACAATTTAATCTTCGATGCTCTAAAATAGTGTATCAAAAATACATTCTAAAATGATATTAACTGATTTCCTTGATGTAATCCCTTAATTTGATTTTGTTCACTATACTGGGTGTCTATTCGATTCGGGTACCCTAGAGCGCTAAAATCCCTAACATAATGTTGTTAATAATAATTATTAGTTATTACATAAATGGGTACACTATATCAACTATATGAAATTCGTGAAATATAATAATTCAAAGCTAAGAATTTTGAGATTTTTCATGTTATTAACGAGGCAACCAAGCGCGTATTTAAAGTTATTCAAATTAACTGAATAGCTATTTTAGGGAGTTTTGCGCTTAAGGGTTCCCGAATCGAATAGACACCCGGTATGTGCCAATAGTAAGAGTCATAATGATGGAATATCGACCAAAAAAACATATCGATATCAATATCGATATTAGAGACACGTATCGATATAAATAGCGATATCTACATTTTTTTTTGCATTTAAAACATGAACCTATGCAATGGCAATTTAACGTTTTCATTATCAAAAATTAAAAAATTTCACCATTATTTAATTATTTTGTTTAATCGAAAATCACGTCAAAAATACGTTAAGTACAAAAAAAAAATTGACATAAATTAAGTCGATTTTGATGAAGATGCGTCAACAATATTTCCAGTTTTTTTTTTTTTTTTTTTTTTTGTTTTTTTTTTTGGAATATCGATATCATGATGCGATATTATTATTTTAATATCCCACCACATGCGGAAGATACACAAAACAGTAAAAATGGTAATTACAAGAATTACCGTTATTACCGTTTCGTGTACCGGCTACTATTTGCGCCATCAGCCTGACCCTGACCTTCTTTCCTCCGAACTGAAATTACTTTAATCAGATAAAAAACTCAATTTAAAAGAATAAAAAATGAGGCAAAAAAACGTTGAATTTTCACAAAATAGCAAACAAATTTTAAAACCATTCAACAACTTAACAAGCAAATTAAAAAATATAGTTTGTTCCAGAAAAAAATATTTCTCAGAGAAAAACGCCACCGTAGTCCCGAAAGTAGGTAATACTTTATGAACTCCTGATAGGTCATTATAAAACGTAAATTCATTGTCGTTGTGGAGAATGAAGAGGGGGGCAGAATGCTCTCCCACCTGTGTTCCTGAGGGAGTCTGGTGATTGAAGTTTTAGGTTTAGAAAAATTTTTCAAGTCTAATTAGATTTCTTTTTTCATAAACTTCTTTCAAATTTTCCTTGAATTCAAAAACAATGAAACTTGAACAGCGGAGAGAAAATAATTTTTAATCCACGACCAATTTTTACTCTCCTTGGTCCTGCCTAAGTTCGTTTTTTGTGTGCTAAAGAGATAAATTCAAGCTCATACCACCGGGTAGGCCCTTGAACAACGCATAACCCATTTATTGACGATTTTTTGGAAAAACTGAAGTTTAACAATTTCTAAAAAATTACAGCAAGTTTTGGCCCAAATGAATTAAGAGAAAAATGCCAGATAAAATTTTTCTCGGTCTTTGAACAACAAAATATGATCCTTAGATGCCAAACGAATCAAATGAATCGAAAAGAAAAATTTTCAAAATTTTTAAATATTCGTAATTCTCAAAATCTGAGACCCTTTCCACCGTTTGATAAAAAATGAAGAATCTGCCTCTTTTATGGGTGCAAAATGCAACGACCAGCAGCGTCAACGAACTGATATAGCAACAGCGCCGGTTACCGAACCGCTAGCAGAATGCCAGACCTTACATAAATTACCCGCACCGAGCAAATACCGCGAACTGGGCGGTATAGGCGAGGTAATCAGCCCACACTAGGCGAGAGTGGTTGAAAATTGAAAAACATATAGGTTGACCCTTTCACGGCGAAAGGTAAATATAAACCTACTTCGCCTTTAACGGTCTATACGAACGCTCGAGCGCGACAATTTCAATCAACAATGCATTATCACTTCGGAATGGCTTTCATAAACGCGCCATAATATTAATTTCTTTGGTATTTTTTCCACCATTAAGGTCTTAAAGTTTCTAATAAAAAATTTCTAATCGGTGGCACGTAATTAACTTTCTATCCCGCTGCGAACGCCTCTCGGGAAAACCGCATGCTACGAGATTAGGTAAAAATATTACATCAACTTGAGCAACTTGACCGTCGAATCGAGAACCTAGTCATAACAGAAAATTACGCCCAAATGCGCGATCGATAAACACCATTCACCGCACTTTCGTACCACATAAAATGTATTCAGCCTTAAAAATGACGCACTGAAAAAAACAAAAACAAAACAAAAATCCTCTTATGCTCGCATACACGAAAACCCTCGCGTCAAGACTAACGTACTCGATATTCGGCGTCAACGTTGAGAGCGCGAAAAACTGAAACTAAAAAACCCCACGTCTCGTGGCAAGCGAAGGGTCAAATCTGTTGGCGGGATAGCGCACGCGGCTTCACAGCGACGCCTATATCTTGGGAAAGGTCAATTTTACGTTGGCATTTTTTCGCCTTACATCGTGATCGACGACTAGTCGCGAATCGCCATCAATTTCTTCGCCGATACGCAATCCAAATTAAACGTATCGTTGACCTACATAGCCTCGAGAAACCCTAAACCACGTAAGAGTCTACACGTGAGATTTCATTGGTAACGAGAACTCGTTATCTCTAAATGCCACTCCTCAGTACCCCAGTCACCGTCGCCTTTATATACGCTTCAAATGTCATTACAGCTATTCGAATCGATTAGCTAATTGTATTCCTCTCTGGGTCGTATAGCTTTTGCGTGCTTTTCGCTTTTTATTTTCACCCACGTGCGATCGCAACGATTTATAATCGTTCATCAAATGGAGTAATGGAAACAAGTATGGATGGAAAGAGAGGGAGATTTTTGAATTTCTAAATCGCCGAATGATGATCGTCCTTTATTTCTGACCGAAAGATGTTCTTCTACATTGACCAGATCTGAATATAAGATACATTTTCAATGAATTTTTGTATCATAACAACGCGATTAAAACAAAAAGAAGTTCACGAAGATCTGATTAATTGATTACTGAACATTTTTGATTACCACCTTGAAAATTTCGATAAAAATAATTACATGATCCAGAAAAAGCTGAATTGCTCATTTTCTCGTACCAGACGATAATCAAACATGATTGTTTTTACGTAAGCCCTTCTACATTTTTATGATTACGTTCCCTCTCCTCATCCTTCAACAACACCTACTGAATGTTGTCAAATTGTATCTGAGACAATATATTCCTCGTCACTAGTAATTATACGAGCCATACCCATCGAAGACCTATTTAAGGCTTCTTTATACTTTCTTAAATTTTGACCAAAATTTCAAGCATCATATTTTGCTGCCTAACTCATCTCACATAAAAATTTTAAACTTTCTGGTTGACTTTGATGAGCAGATATAGGAAATTCAGAAAACTTCATGATTCGAAACTTCTTCAAATATTCATTTTTGGCGTTGTCTCTCTTCCAAATTTACGATTTCGACACTCTGGTATTCTATTACCCTCTATCACAAAACATCAAGATCGTAAATTTTGAGACCGGCGTACCACCAGCATTACTCAAAATTTAAAGGAATCAATTTAATGAGTCAAAATACGAGTGAATTACTGTTTTGAGTCAAAATCTGAGTGACTATGTTTTAGCCAAAATTTTAGTGAATCAATATTTTGAGTCAAAATCAAAGTGAATTAATATTTTGAGTCAAAATATGGACATTTCAAATTTTGGCTCAAAATTTGAATGTTCCATTTTATTTTGAGCCAAAATTTTAGTGAATCAATATTATGAGTTAAAATAAAAGCGATTCAATATTTTGAGCCAAAATTTGAGTGAAATAATATTCAGAGTCAAAATATAGGCGTTTCGAATTTTGAGCCAAAAAGCGAATGAATCAAAATTTTGAGCCAAAACTTTATTGAATCAATATTATGAGTCAAAATACTAGTGATTCAATATTTTGACTGAAATTTGAGTGTTTCATTACATTGAGTCAAAATCTAAGTGAATTAATATTTTGAGCCAAAATCTGAGCGAATCAGTATTTTGAGCCAAAATCTAAGTGAAGCAATATTTAGAGGCAAAATATGAGGGATTCAAATTTTGAGCCAAAATTTTAGTGAATCAATATTATGAGTTAAAATAAAAGCGATTCAATATTTTGAGTCAAAATCTAAGTGAATCAATATTTTGAGCCAAAATCTGAGTGAAATAATATTCAGAGTCAAAATATAGGCGTTTCAAATTTTGAGCCAAAAAGCGAGTGAATCAATATTTTGAGCCAAAATTTTAGTGAATCAATATTATGAGTTAAAATAAAAGCAATTCAATATTTTGAGTCAAAATCAAAGTGAATTAATGTTTTGAGCCAAAATCTAAGTGAAGCAATATTTGGAGTCAAAATATGAGGGATTCAAATTTTGAGCCAAAATTTTAGTGAATCAATATTATGAGTTAAAATAAAAGCGATTCAATATTTTGAGTCAAAATCTAAGTGAATCAATATTTTGAGCCAAAATCTGAGTGAAATAATATTATGAGTTAAAATAAAAGCGATTCAATATTTTGAGTCAAAATCTAAGTAAATTAATATTTTGAGCCAAAATCTGAGCGAATCAGTATTTTGAGCCAAAATCCAAGTGAAGCAATATTTTGAGCCAAAATCTAAGTGAAGCAATATTTGGAGTCAAAATATGAGGGATTCAAATTTTGAGCCAAAATTTTAATGAAACAATATTTTGAGTCAAAAAGTGAGTGAATAAATATTTTGAGTCAAAATATGAGTGTTTTAGTATTTTGAGCCAAAATTTGAATGAATCAATATTTTGAGCCAAAATTTTAGTGAATCAATATTATGAGTCAAAATACTAGTGATTCAATATTTTGAGCCAAAATTTGAACATTTCAATATGTTGAGCCAAAATTTGAGTGTTTCAATATTTTGAGCCAAAATTTGAGCGTTTCATTACTTTGAGTCAAAATATGAGTGAATTAATATTTTGAGCTAAAATTCAAATGAATTAATATTTTTAGTCAAAATTTCACCGAATCGATAGTTTGAGTCAACAGAATTATTATCTTGAGTTAAAATTTGAGTAAGTCAATATTTTGGATCAAAATTTGAGCAAATTAATATTTTGAGCCAAATCAAAAATTTGAAAAAAATTCCTTTAGCTCTTTAAATTAACAAATGTTGACCAAATTTTATGCGATTTTTATGCACACGTATTTGAACTACGAAGTTTAGGGGGAGGGTAATATTAATTTTCCATAAAAATTGGGCATTTTGCAAGTAACTACAAATGATCTAAAACAATATATCAATAGTACCCATCTCACTCCACGCCTACTTTCCCAAATTACATACGATGTAATAGGTATCCTTTTTCATTACAAAATACAGCTAAAAATCGGTTTTCACGATAATATAGCAAGTTCTCTCCTACAAAACCATTTATGCTTATTTCAAGTCTATCTCCCTCCTCCCCCCAAATAAATTTCAAACTACCAGATGTCATTTCAAGTACAGCTCGATGCACATAGACACATTCAAGAGGTAGAAGTCTCTTCCATACTATCATTACGAAAAATTCACTTCCTTCACTCGATTAAATTCCCAACTGATATTGGTCGATAAGCCATATAGCAAAGTGCTTGAAGCCACCTCCACAGATGTCATTACCCTCTCATATACACCGCTATGTGGTTAAACATTCCCTGTTCTATCGTCAGGATAAATTGGAAACTGTCGAGAAGCCGACGAGGAAATTATAAACTTTAAGCCGAACTAAAGTACAAATGAGTTGGTGGCAAAGTTTCATCGAGTACATACATCTATATAAACTTTGTCATCTATAAGAACTTCGCGGTAGCAGTTCCGAGTTCGTATACTTTTGTAAAACATTTGTTCGTTTAAATTCTCCGCTTTGTCACTACACAAGCGATGATAAATTCGTACTAAAAACCAAAAAAAAAAAAAATCAGGCTTATTTTTCGTCGAATTTCACCCAAGACCTACGTACGCCTCGACACACCGGAATTTTCTACAGCAATCGTACACGTCGAAAAAATGCCACTAATCTTTCGTAGCTGGCGGTAAATCTACATTACGTGCCCACCATAGAGTCTCACCAAAAGCCAACTTCCTAGTAACCTATCCTTGCCATTTTATTAATTCGCCACACGCGCACCTAGTTAAGTCGGATTTAAAAATAACGCGGTGGCACTGAATACGGAACGCGTATCGTCGCCGAGCCTCGGTACGATCGTATTAATCTAATTCACATATTTACACCATCCAATTAAAATCCGTCCGCAGGCCTACGATGGAAAATTGAAATTACGTTGCCGGAATTGGATATTATTCGTCGTACAAAACGTCAAGGCCGATCAAGAAGGGCATACGGGGATGGCGTTTTAAGCGTCTTCATCGAACCGCTCATCCATTCGAAGACCATCGGCCATTGGCATTAGCCAGTTCGCTCGTCAATTATCGTAATAATAATACGTACCTGCGACGGGCTATTCTTAATCGTCGACACCCACGGTTCGAGTATCACGCTGAAATTACGTCCGAATTTTTCCAAAAAGTACATGTTAAGCGCGAACGTGCACGAACTTTACTACGCATCACATAAAGAAAGTACTCCTTACACGAACCGATTACCATAATATTTTAATAATTGGTTAAACCGTTCCGTTTTAATTGCGATAATCTGTTTTTTCCTCATTTTTAACGAAAAAAAAAAAAAAAACAACAATAACTACTACGTTTTCCTCCAGCTTTTTCGAGTGCTCGCTAAACTATGTAGTATTATGAAATAGATGCGCGCGACTTATCGTCGACGAAAAATTAATATCGTAAACAATATTGGAAGAGGACAGAAACAGAAATCCGCCACGTCCATCACACACCGAATCGCCAAACGCCAATGTATCGAGTAACGTCGAGTATGGAAAAACATATCAATTAAAAAGCCTTAACGTTTCGACACTCCATTTCAAAGCGTAATAACGACTAATAAACCGATAAACAATGTACAGCAGTAAATTATATTGGAATCTAATAAATAAAAAAAAATCACCTATGCGTAATAGTATCGTATTTTACGCCGTATAGAACTCCAAGTATTTCTCGGAACGTTCAACTCGATGCTCGGTACACTTCGCATGACATTCGAATCACCAACGTGGGCCCGTATCATGTATACAAATACCCTCGATTGAGTTTTCGAAATTTAATCGAATTATTTCCACCGAACCATTCGACCCTTAATACAAATACTTTCCATTGAAAACGATTCCAAAAATGGATTTTCCAAACAACCCAAAACATTCGATTCGAATGAATAGTCGAGAAAATTAAGATTCCTTTGTATCGAATAAGCGTTTCGATAAAAGCATTCTGTTCGAGTATTTACGTGCCATTCTATCACTCAGTTCCTCGAATATCTTAAATTAAACTTATACTAGGGGACGAAGAATTTCCAAATTTTTTTATCAATTTAAAAAAATCCACATCTCACTTCCACAGTTCTAGTTTCCTTCCAACACGAAGCGAAAAAAAGGAACAAACGAATCGAATTTTTTTTTCATCTCCGAGTACATTCCAGAAACGGTGTAGCTCATTTTTCAAATTAAATTCCTTCTCCCAAAAGGGTAAAATGGTTCTAGCTTCATTTTAAGACATCGTTTCGATCGAGCATTATAATATCCGATACTTAGCTTCGTTATTTCGTTCGACTTAGGAGGCTTATTCTCGATTCGTGAAGTTATTGGTAACTAGAGATTCGGAATTTGCGAGAAACGAAAATCTACGAAACCAATTTCAGGTTTATTTTGCAGCAAATACGTACACGGTACGAGGCATTAAATCCCAAGTGCCAAATTTTCGATATCGATAAATAGGAGAGAATTCGATATTTTCGTGACATTGAGATTTTTATCATATAGGAGTGAAGATAGGAATTAAGTTATCAGACAATATTCGACGATGTAACACCATTTTTCCTTCTTTAAGGTTCTATGAATTCTTCTTTTATCGAACATAAATTTAAAAAAAATTATTTAAACATTTTTTATGCCCAGAAACGAAAGAAATTTAAAAATAAACAAAAAACAAAAATAAAATTTTTTTTCAAATCAAAATCTCCCCCAAAAAAATTCAAAAATTTTTTCTATACTCAGAAACGAAAAGTATCTAAAAACAACAAAAAACAAAAACAAAAATATAATGAACAAAAATGGTTGATGCGACTCTAAATTTCAAATAAAAAAAAAAATTAGTGAAAACAAAATTTAAAAAAATATAATTTTAAATTTAAAGAAAATTTACTCAAAGATAAAAAACATTCAAAAACGGGAAAAAAATCAAAAATATAAAAAGTTCAACAAAATTAAAGTTGCGCAATATTATACATATAGATCCAATATAATAAGAAAAATGACCGAAAGTAAAAGAAGTTCCCAAAAAATGCTAAAAAGTGCAACCATAAAAACAGTTCAAAAATAAAGAAAAGATATTCAAAGATAAATTGACCTAGGTGTCAAAAATGAAAAAAAAAATCGTAATACACATTGAAGTTAGCATAAAGTGTGAGTCAACCTAAATACAAAATAAATAGATCTACTAGAAGTTCCGCTTTCTCCCTCGCGTATAAGTCGTGCCTAGTGCTGTGCAAGTGATGACGTCATATAAAATGTACGGAAATCGACTTTTTAAGGAAATCAAAAAAATTGCGAATAAAAAAGATGGTCCTCTATATAAGCTGCGAAAAAAATTATCAAAAAAAATTCGAATTTCTTAATGAAGGGGGGAGGAGGCTAAGGTGACCTAAAAATTTATGTGCTTTCAAATTTAATCATATTTCACGCATACACCAGAGCATATTATATTTGTTGTAGCATTTTCAAAGTATTACATATTTCACATGAAGTGTATGAAATTCACTCGATAAAATTTTCTCTGAAATGCGCATGCCATTGAAAATATTTGAAAGAAAACGTTACCTTTTTTAAAAATTTTACATGGAACCTGATTGTATTTTATATTTATAATGAAAAAAAAATATATTAAACATTTTTACATTTATCTTGAAAACTGAAGGAGTTGAAAATCTCAACTCCGTGTAACACCTTCGGATTTCGAGATAGGCAACAATTTTTAGCGACCTTTTTTATTCCAAATTTGAATTGCCATAAGGTTCCAGCGTATATTTTCCAAAGAACGTCAACTTTTTTTCGCAAAAATTACCATTAATCACATTTTTTCTTTCTTTTTAGCAAAGTTCATAAACTTTTATACAACGAGCTTCAATTCTTTACGAATATTTTCATTTTCATATTTTTGTAAGTGCAAGTAACATTTTAATTTCCGTTATAGTATGCAATTCTTAAACTGCTAAGGTGATCGGGTGGAAGTGGGGGTGGGGGTGGACTTGTTATGGTGGTGAAAGTGAAATAGCAACAAAAAATTGGTTAAAAATTCTTTTCAACGTTATTTCAAATAACATAAGAATTTACACTTCAGTCTTCGAATTTTGAACTAAAAAAAAACCACTGATAAAACAGAAAATGAGGGGAGTGTAAATAAAGGGAGAGAAATCAAATAAAAAATCATTACTCGTGTAATGAGATTTTTGCTCATAATAGCAATTTTCCAAGAATTTTTTTGTGTTTTCTTGTTTCAACATTTATTCTCTCATTCATCAATAATTTCATATATATCATTTTGATGAATGAAAAAAGCTGACTCATCTTTTTTAAATTGCGCTTTTATGCTCGAACTTCCAAAAAGTGAAATAACCATGAAGCATATTTTTCACGCATTTTCCCTAATTATTTCATTTTTTTTTTTTTTTGAAAATTCTGACCCTCTACTACAAATAAGCATTATATATATTCTACGACGCACCAGGCATATGAAATACCACGTGACTTTTAAATACGCTATTTTTTTAAATTAGAATGTCCTGCCTCGAAAAGAAAAATCTATTATCATCTGAAATGTTAATGAAGAGGTTTCCAAGTGACACAATCCAGTTAAAATTCATTCGAACAAAATGTTAGCAGAGGTGTGCAAACTTACTTCTATTAGTAGTCAAAAAACTCTAATAAAAAAACATAATCTGAAGCTCCTGGTGCCTAAAAAACCGGCCAAATGCGGAGAACAAACGGGAGTATCGTGTCAACAAACGTGTTCGCGGTTATAGGGAACGAGGTCAAGACCATACTCGTGGAAAATTCGTTAAGAGAGCGTTTCCAGGGGTCAACAGTCAATAGCTCGATACATTAACTACATCCCTTAAAGTAGAAGGACAAGATATATCGAATGACGTATTTTTATTATTTTCTTCGTCGAAAACTTTCGAGTTATGAGTTAGAGGAATGAAGAAACGATAGCGATGTTGTTGTTTTATGTAGGCGAAAATTCGATTTTTGAGCCTGTTCAGACTTTCGCTCTGTTCACAATAACAAGTTAGTACTCGGTACGATGAATTTCATCTTTCTTTTTTCTCGTTGAATTAAGTACCTCGGTCTCTCAGGGGCGTTTTCCGTTGAGTAACTTTCGGCTCATTTCATCCGACGATACCTTTGCTTCATGACTGCTTTTTGTTCATTCTCTCTCTCTCTCTCTCTCTCTCATTCGTAAACGAAGAAGTGTCGCATTTTATAAGTAGGATAAAAGATGTTCGTTGAGTTTTTCGAAATAGTATTTTAGCGGCTTTCGTTCTTTCATTCTTTTCTCCTTTTTCTATCCTCTTATTCTTTCTTTATTTCTTTCTTTCTTTGTTTCTTTTTTTTTTTGAAGGTATGATACTGAGAATTTTGAAAATGAGAAAATATATCGAAGATGAATTTCATTTATGTGTTCAGGAGATAGGACAAAATGTTTAAAGCTGTTTTAAAAAAAATATAAGAAATGTAAAAAAAATCATAATACTTTTGAAAAAAAATTAATTACAAAACCAACAAAAAAAAAAAAAAAAAAAAAATTAACAGAAAAAAAATTGGAAGAGAAGTAAGCTTTTTCTACAAAATCCATTTAATTAGAGTAACGAAAGGAGAACACAGCTGCATATACATTTTTAGATGATGAAAAGAAGAGAGGAAATGAAATGATTCTACTGGTTTTTTTTTTTTCTTCAAGATAAGCATACCAAAAAAATTTGAACATTTTTGATACAATTCGATATAAAAAATAACTGAATTTGTAGAAAAAGAAATGATGAATCGTACACGCAGAGTCAAATAAATAAGCTATTTCCCTTGCCAAAAATGAAATTTCATATAACCCTCATTGGGGAAGGGAGAGGGTATATCCACAATACATTATTCGGTCTAGACTACCGACCACTGAATGCATTCCGCCAAACCCAAATAACAATGAAAAAAACAACAACAAATATTTAACATTTTCCAGTTATCTTCGCTTAGACAAGCACACTCGAAAAGTGACCTTGACGAAATCGAAAATTTCTCCACACACGCGTCTCTAAGTAAACCTACGGATACGACTTGTCAAGTTCGGCCTTTCAATCGCGCCGATAAAATAGTACAATTAAGATAATATATTACCGATGGAGGAAAACCCATTCGTAAAATCTTCTGTAGAGTGTTTATTCGACGAGCCCAAGGGCAGGGTTTGAAAAAAATTTCGCCTAACTAGGTCGCGCGCATTTTTCCGAGAATCGAACGTAGCGCCACGCGATTAAAATTATTGTCATTTACGTGGTATCGGACCATTTGAATAATTTTACCGTGTACTTGAGGCAATTAGTATTGGATACGATCCAAGGACTCGTCCGGTACGCATTTCAGGTTTAATGTCAGCGCAGTACGTGGAAGAAAAAAATTTAGCCCAGCTTTGGCGTTCTTATCAGGAATTTATGTCGTTTATTGTTGGTAATACATTTGCGTCATTATCAGTGAAAATACGAGAGTTACGGTCGACGCGTTCGATAAGATAGATGGATTGGAATGAGGAACATAAATTATTTAATCGTCGTCGCCTCTCGCCTTCTCCTATTTCCACAACAAAGTCTGGTCTTCGCTGCATCGTTAATCGAGATGCAGCATAGGTATCAATAAGTGACAGAATAGGTATATGATTACGCTTCCGTGAGAAATATATAACATGCATCAGCTGATCACCGTGTTAAAACTATTAAAATTCAGGCAACCCGAACGCAAAAATCATCGACAGAGGGAAACAATATAATTTTTCATTTTAAATATTTAATATAAATGTACCTAAAACTTTCTATGTGCAATTTGAAAAAAAAAATTATATTACCTTTAATTATTTTTGCATCACGCAATAACTGATTTTTAACTACTTTATAATCATTAAATATAAATATATAAAAAAAAGTTTATTTATTTCATCATTAATTCCTTTAATCATTTTTTGTGAAGACATATTTTTCAAATTTTATTTATGCTTTAAACATTCAAGAACTTCAATTTTTTTTTTTCAAAAAAAATCTATTTAAATTTTACATGATAAATACTACAAAAAATTCAACTTTGAAATGTTTTCTTCCACAAAGTGGTAGGGGAGGTTTAGGCGGAAACTGCTCAAAAATAATTTTTTGCGTTGATCTCCTTCACAATAGGATGCAAGACAAGATGTTTTCAGGAGAAATTATTCTTCATGAATTTTCCTTAAAAAAAAAAATTATTTTTTCGAGGAATGCAAATTTCGCTCAAAAATTTTCTCAAAAGTTAAGTAATCTAAAAAAAAAAATAATAACAATAATAAAATAAAATAAAATAAACACGCCTCCAGCCTAGAGCTGTACACGGCGTATGATAAAAAATGACCTTTTTCAAAAAAAAAAAAAACATGTAATTTTGAGTAATTTTGAAAATCCAATTTTAATTTTACTGAGAAGGGTAAGACCAAAAAATTACCACTAGTCAAAAAATTTGCTCCGAGAACTTTTTTTTTAGGAAATTTCATGGAGAGCAATTCCTCATGAAGTTCTATTTTTGTAGAATCCATCGTTATGGAAATAAAGGCGAAGAACTATTTTTGGTAGGTTTCAGCCCCCTACACCCCTCAAAAGAACAGTTTTGAAAAGTGACATATTATCTATAAAATAAAATAAATTATTTTTTTACGATTTATTAACTTTTGAGAGAACTTCCGAGTAAAATATGAATTTCTTAAAAAAAAAAATCGATTTTTTTAACAGGAAATTTCATGAGGAGTAATTCCTCATGAAGCCCTTTTTTCGTAGAAACCATCGCTGTGAAAAGAAAGGCGAAAAATTACTTTTTGGTAGGTTTCACCCCCCCCCAAACCCGGAGAAGAAACGCTTTGAAAAGTGATGAATTATCTAAAAAAAAAAAAACTTACTTTTTCAGGTTTCCTTAACTTTCAAGTGAACTTCTGAGTGAAATATGGATTCCTCAAAAAAATTAAAGAGAACCTTTTTTGTAGAGAATTTTATGGAGAATAATTCGTTATGAAAGTATTTTTTTCGTGCAAGCAATCTTTACAGAGATAAACGAGGAAAATTATTTTTTTGCAGATTTCACACCTTATCTTCACATCCTCACTCTCTGAGGGAAATAATTATAAAAAGTGGGCTTGAATTGACCAGAAGCTTATATTTAATGAGCTTTCACCAGAGATAGGAAAAAAAATTTCGATAAACTTGGTCCAGAGTTAGTTCAAGAAATGTTACAAAAAAACCTAATTTTCGTAATTTCAAAAATTCAATTTTAGTTTCGAGCGCCTGAAGCCCAAAGAACTCGCAACAGATTTCAAAAAACTTGCATTTTTATTCCGTTCTCAATGATGTAGCAATTAATTTACTAGAGCAAATTATTGAAGAAATATCTCAAAAAACTCAAGTTTTTAAGGATTTCTTAAGTTCTCAGTGAGTTTATGAGCGAAATACAGATCCCTCAAAAAAATTATAAGAACCTTTTTTGTAGGGAATTTCATGTTGAACAATTTCTTGAAGAACAAATTTTTTCTTTCAAGCTATAGTTTTGAAGATAAATGAAAAAAACTAAATTTTGGCATATTTTACCCCTCCATCCCTCCTCCTCGCCTGAAAAGTTTGACTAGACTTTCTATGCTTTTAATACATTGGCGAGGAACACTCGAAGAACAAATATACCAGAAATCATTCCGATCCGAAATATTGCTGTCAAATTAGCCTACATCGCTTCATTTCTAATTGTAAGTGAAATAATAAGTCCCTTGACCCTGAATAGTAGTAATAGAATTGGATAGGCAGTTGTGCAGAATAGCAGAAAACGAGCCTTCAGCCAGTTCGAATAATTAAACGAAAACTAATAAAACGTTTTCACTTACCACTGGGAGATAATTAGGCCGTTCAGCGTGCAGCTTGTATTTAACTTCGGCGCGAGCATTAATACTTTCGTATTCTTGTTCCGAATCTCCGTCACTTAAAAACTGCTGTTGACTGACGGTGGAGACTTTTTTCTGTTTCTCTTTTTTTTTCTTGACATTATCGAATATAGATGGCACCGCGTTCGCCGACAACAACGAATTCAACTCCTTCGGTCTGGAGTTCTTGTTGAGATAATTGGTCTTATAATAACTCTGCAAATTCTTCTTCTTATTCGCCTTCTTCTGTCTAGCCGTATGCAAAAGGGCCGCTGTACTTCCGGCGTTCGTGGCTACCGACGCGGACGAAGACGTGGTTGACGACAGGATACTCGGAGGTTGTCGGTGGTGCACGCTGTGTATCTTGGCACCGGGGGCGACACCGTACATTTTAGCCAGCTCTTCGGTGGAAGCGCTCTGTAAATAAAGAAAATCGATCATTATATCGTTCGCAAAGCTATACCGTTTAAAATAATCCGCCTTACAGTTAAAGGCTGATAGACGGGTACGACGAAAACACCTGTTTTAATCAACACCGGTTTCATTTTGCGCAAATCCATCGTACAATACTACACATACGTGACGATGAACGCGTTTATAACGCCTCAACAGCATGGCACTGTATCAATACCAACGGTCGACTTGTTCCCTCTACTGGACTTTCAGTAGCACGTGTCGCCTTAATCGTGTTTACTAAATCACGCGCTCTTAAACGTCCCACCAATGCGAAATTCGCGAATTACCTATTTCGAGACGCCCTTCGCGTACGAAACGGTGGAATTTTCCTGGCCCTTTAATCGTAGATTTACGAAAGTGAGATTCTCGTATTGTTAATTTCGCTTACGACTATTCCCTCAATTTCTTTTCACCATTATTCGCCTACTACGCAGTTGGTAAGTATATTTTAATGCGTGACTATTCGCAACAACATACGGTAGCCTGAAATAACGATGCTTTCGTAAGTCCATCGCGTGCATTCCGTTCACCGAAGAAATGAAAAGCAGAATTCACCGCTAACGTATCAATTATCCGCTACATTTTCTGCACATGTATGCAATTTTGCAGAATTTCATGTCAGAAGGGGCTTAGCGAATGAAGTTCAAGGTTATCTAAATCGCGATAAGTTGAGTAAGTTGAAAACTGCATGCAAAAAAAATTTGTTCTAGGCGCAACCCTTATCGATCTACAAAGATTACGAATTTCGTGGAATTTTTTGAAATTTGCAATCACAAAGATAATTTAGATTTTTCAACGACTTCGATTTTCAAGGATACCAAAATATTTCCTTATTCATTTCTCTCTTAGATAACCAATTTTATCTTACAATTTAATTTCGATAATCGTTCAAATTAAAAATCGATATAAATAATACACCGATTGCTCAAATCAAATCCATGAATCGAATTGAATCAATCAGATAGATTATAAAAACAAATCAATTATCGAAATTACATCGATTATCGAAAATCGAATCGATAATCGAAATTGTATCGATTATTCAAACTAAATCGATTATCGAAATCGAATTAATTATCACAATCGATGATACGTTGTACACACGCGTCAGCATGAGAGTTTCCCTCTTAACTGATCACCTTTGGGGCCATGGAAACAATTTTCTCGCGATACCTATCATAATCCTTTACTTCACATCTAAAGCGTTCACTAATCACTAATATTCAAAAAATAAAAATTTTCATTTGAAATTCAAAAAGAATTTTGGCTCGAATAAAGCACCATTTCAGAGCTATCAGCTATAAATTTCATGTCCATACGAATAACATTCAACGCATGCAAAGTTTAATAATACCATATACGTCATGTACTTATGATAATAGTAAAAACGCATACATTTAACTCTTGAAATATGTGCTTCACCCAGTTTAAAAAAAATTTTCAAAAAAATATGACTTAAAAAAAAAAATGAATTTGGTTCTGCTAGGTTGAAGAAGCTGTTATGAAATATTTTTTTTATTTCAAAAAAATATGACTTAAAAAAAAAATGAATTTGGTTTTGCTAGGTTGAAGAAGCTGTCATGAAATATTTTTTTAATCATTTAATTTTGATTAAGCTATTATTAAACATGAACTAATGTAATTCTTCTCATAACCTGAGCGTTAAAGTTGAAACAGTTTTAAAAAATGTTTGAAATAAGATTTTCAATGACTTTTCTCCTAATAAAAGCGACTTGAAGTTGTTTTAATTTTATAGCTCGTAAAAGGAAAAAAATTAAAAGAAACTTATTTGCATATAAAATAAAGGCAAAATGCAGTGACTTTATTATTTTAATGATACCGAGGTATAATGTCTACATCCGATATTGCAGGAAGTGAACTTGGAGATAAAATTATTGGGAGGGGTAAGAGGGGACAAAAGTATCATTCTGTAAAAATATGACTACAATTTGTTACAATCGTATTAGCTGAAAATAAGCTGCATGATATTTTGCCTACGTGTAACACTGAAGGGTGAATTTTTGATATGCTGTAACCCCTTCAATATTTCATATAGGCATGATCTGTATTCTACCTTTTCTGTTGTAAATAATAAGCACAATATAAATTTATGATTGAAATTTCATCAATCAAAAAAAGGCATACCTATTATAAAACAATTCGTTACCTATAAACGATATCGCAGGATACAATTGAACTTACACGTTGAAATGATGGTGGGGAGGAGGAAGTACCATTCTTTTAAAATAAAAATACAATTTCTCCAAAACCATTTGTTGAAAAACAGCTGTGTGTACATTTTGCCTAACTGTAATATTGAAGGGGGAATTTTTCACATGTTGTATCTCCTACAATATTTTATGAAGGCAAAATTTGTATACGATTTTTTCTTTTATTACAAACAACAGGTACAATACGTAGTAATCTATGACTGAATTTTCAAAAAATGGTAAATGAAATGTTACGAGAAAAATAACTCTCAGATAGCTCAAATCAACGTCACGTTATTATTGTTCGAAAAATCGAAACAATTAAAATACAATAAAAAACCACCTTACCCATATCACATACAATATTTCGAGCACTCGGAACCCGAAATGCCGTAAAAAATTCAAATAAAATTTCATCTTAAGCTCGTATCACGCATATGAAAACTATTCAACCGAATCTCAAAGTTCCAACACTTTGACCACACTAATCATTTTTTTTTTCCAAGATGACATATGCGACCAAAGCCTCCACCACCACAACTCCATCTACGATTGTCTTCAAAATAAATAAATAAAATATTTCGTTATACATTTTTCTAGCGAATTTTCGTAGTTAATCGGTATTTTCCTAAGTTTGGTAAGCGCGCCGTACTATTTATATCGGCGGAATTACCCAAGGCCCGTGATCAATTTCAGAGCAAATCGCAAATGGTAAAAAGTCGTAATCGTTTCCACGGAATGATATATCTGTACCGTTCGATACAGATTTCTGCAATAAATGTCGTGCGTAAACAACGCGTCGTCGTATCGACGAAAGTGAACGCGTCTAAATGCGCGCGCCTGCTGAGGGGGCGAGAGTCTGAGAACTGGTTGACGACGTAGTACCCTAGCGGCTTCGTTGATGACGCTTTACACTGCCGTAGAACTTAGGAGGAGTCATGATGAAAGGTGAATATTAGGGTGAGTCACCGGAGCTTGGGGCGATTTAAGTTTGTACTTAATTACAGAACGCGATTCCAAGTAAGTTCGTGGTTCACCTCCGTAATACGAAACACAATGATCGGTATTACCGCAACATCAATCATGTAGGACATGGGGGTTTCAATTCGCAGTACACCCAACCTTCGCAATTTTCAAGGAGAATATTCTCAAAAATGTCACGCCGTGAAGACCTATTCTAGTCCACTTTCTGTGGTCCACTTCCGTTCGCTGCGAGTTTCGAAAGAACGGCTGAAAAGTGACGCGCGTGAAATAAGCGCACGAAACTCAAGAAAGCCTTATAATGAAATATGCAATGTCCTTAACTTCAAGTGCAAGTCAATATTTGATGGCTCGAGTATTTTTTGCTATGTTATTTAAAGTGATTTTTTGAAGATTAATGAATTAACATTTACTTTGTATTTTTCATGGGGGCTGGTACCTCAATAACCACAGGTAGGGTTGACACCTTAGTATAATTGTCATTATAAAGAGAAACACTATTCAATTTCTTCAGAGCTGCTAAAATTTCTCGACAGTGAAACTCGATACGACCCCAAAGGAAAGTGAAACCTCGCCAAAAATGTGGTTTTGGCATTTATCCTACTTAATATGGCCTTTACAGGAAAAATCTAGAGAAACAAAATTAATTGTTTATTGATTCCAAACAATAAAGGTTCTATTAATCTTTCGGATAAAATGCTTTCCAAGACTAAAAAAACCACTTATAAACTCAATTCTGGAAGATGCAATTATAACACTTTTAACATGCTGAATTTGATAAGTTTTTCCTATTTATCTCGTTATATATGAGGTTTACAAGAAAAATGGTCCCTTATAGAATTATTCTACTTTCAATTTCCTACAAAAAAGGTTCCATTCATTTTTTTTTGTAAGATGCACTAGAATACTAGAAGATGCTCCTAATTTATCACTTACACAGTGCGAACATATTTCATCAATATTTTCGGATTTTTCTAGTTAAATATGACAGTTACAAAAAAAACAGTGCTATACGAAATTAATTAGTTTTTAATTTCCAATAAAAAAGCTTATATTATTATTTTTTGATTTCGTGCATCTAAAACCAAAATTCGCCCTTACTATTTAAATAAGATATGTTCTCTTCAAAACTTACTCAAATTTTTGACCCTTTAGGAGACTTTCCTTATCCACTAGGTACACTTAGAATTAGGGACCATCACATATTTCAATTTAGGGTTTTCATGAATTCATTTTTCCCCGATACTTCTAGGCCTTCTTTAGACTAAAAAAATTCATTTTCTATAGAATTTTTAGGCCACAGAAGTAGACACTTTTTTCCCACTTAATTCTCTCTAATTTCCCAAAAAAAATATTCCAAATAAACCTCCAATTTAGTTGAATCGCGCAACACCTACGACCACGATATTTTCGCGTTCGCGTAAAAACTCGAAAACATCGTAAACGATGGACAGAAAAAGCTAGTTCGATCCGGTACTGCCGGTAGTAATTCGTGTATGCCCATAATTAACCAATTTACGAACATTTACACCATAGGCGCGAAAACGACGCCATCACTTCAATTCCGAATTCAAACTTCTCGATGGCTACAAGCCAACGTAATTTCGCGTTCTTCCATTAACCAACGTGACGCAAAGCCATCTTAATTTTATCGTACAGCTAACGCCATCTGCCTTAGATTCTAAGAAGCTAACAAAACTTTCGTTCATTCTCTACAGATAGAGCAACCGAAAGAATATTGCGTCAAAATGCCTCCACACTAAACGCGATTGTTGCGTCGAAGGCTATAGCTACGAAGCTAAGCTACAGATATGAAAGCGAAAAAGCGAACTTCACGCGACAGTTCAACTATGTCACGGCCTTCGAAAACATTAAATGAAATTTATCACTTCGTAATCGCTAATTGAGCGTCGTTTCGGCCCAATATTTTTGATTAAAATAATAAAGGTAACACGAGTATTCGCCATTAGGTGTAATGTAATATGCTCGAGATAGTCAACCGTGGTATTATGAAGAAATTTTCAGTCATCCAGATCAGATTAATTCGCTCGTTCGTGAAATTAGATTAGCGGAGTCCTGTTTATTTATTTCTCCCTTAAGTAAATAGAAGAATACCATAAATCAAAATTATATTTTGATTCATTCAAGA
The DNA here is from genome assembly GCA_009761765.1 of Phenacoccus solenopsis. Taxonomy (NCBI): domain Eukaryota; kingdom Metazoa; phylum Arthropoda; class Insecta; order Hemiptera; family Pseudococcidae; genus Phenacoccus; species Phenacoccus solenopsis. Next base: position 44,914,844 of record CM019753.1, read on the forward strand.
TAATTTTAATTTTAATCAAAATACATAAGCGTTAAATTTGCAAATTACATTAAAAAAAATTTAATTTAGATTACACATAATTCACGTTGTTTTTTTCAACAGGGGTGATTATTCAGAGAATTTTTAAAACCATATCTGAAATATTCTCAAAGGCGTAAAACATGACTCATGAACGATTAAGATCTTACACTCACACGTAGAATCCCGTTATAACGTTTTTCTGGGGACTTTTTTTTTCTATTTTGAAATTAACACCGTTCCCATAAATATTTTTCCCATTTAAAAAAAAAAAATTAAAAAATTAAAAAAAACACATACATAATAATAATTAACTACGATAAATTTACAGCGTAACATAAAATCTACAGGAGTATAACAAAATAACAGCAAAGAAAATCAAGGTAATGTGCAGAAGGAGGGGAGAGAGTGAAGAGAAAACATTTAGATAAGATGATCAATTTTCAATTTTATTCCTTATTTTACAAAAAAAAAAAAAACTATTTTCCTCTCAAAGCTATTTTTTGGTTGATATATTCAGATTAATATAATATATAGATAACATTAATCCTATTTTTCTAATAAATTAAAAGTATAAATTCTAATTTAACATATTTCTATTTCTATTTTTATTTTTTTGCAGCTGAACAATCAAGTTTTATTTTTTTCAGATTAAAAAATAAATTAATTTGAAAATTAAAAATATTTTATAGCATTTTTTTTTTTAAAAACGGAAAGATGAACTTAAAACCTTGAGAAGATGGATTATTGTTTTTCAATAATAGTCATAATGCGACTGAAATTTTGAGTTTAAAATTTGTTGTTTAATTTAAGTGTTGAGCTCATGTTCGTAATGTTGTGTTAACTATCAAATCAATGTATGTAGCAGCATGTTGATATTAAAAAAAAAAAAAAAAAAAAATTACAATGCCAAAAGTTACTTCCTCTGATTTGAAACATATTAGTAGATTAATTTTGTTTATTCATCTATTATTATTATTTTTTATCATTTTCTATTTTATTTACATGATCATACATCAAATACAACATTGACATCACAAAAAAAAAAGAAACTATACATATTTTCAAGCTCCACTGATGAAATATGTGCTCTCAATTCTCATTCAGATACGAAGTTCCACCACTTAAAACTTCAAAATACGAGGGTCAGATAATGAGTAAACATCAACTAGCATGAAATCATTTAAAATTGAAATAAAAAAGTGAAATAGATTTTTCATATTTGCGGGAGGAAAGCGCTACTTTACCTCCCGCACGCTAATCGCTAGGGTCTAAAAGGAGCGCTTTTCTCCCGCATTAAGGAAAAATTTCGTTCACTACTCGGAAGAAAAATTGATTCTAGACTCGTGTGACTTATCACCCTCGCAGACAAACCTCATACTCGTCAAGAATCACTTTTATCTCCCTAGTTGTGAAATATACTAACTTTCAATACGAAAAACCATTACGCAATCACGAACAACTTTGTTATTTCTTCACTTAATCTTTATTTGAGGTGATGCATTTTTCTATTTCTGAAATCCATTTCAGAAATTCACTAACGAAGAGGCTTTTGTGTTGGTGTCGTTTGTCTGAGACGAACGCGATTTCCTAAAGATCCTTCGTTAATTTGAAAATAAGCCGAGTCAGATACACTACAGACGAATGATGTGAAGAACTAAAGAGTGCTGCTTTCAGTGACTAACAGGCGAAGCCAGAAGCTTCTTCATCAACGTATTTCACAAAATGAAATATACATTGTCTCAAAAATAAAGATGATGATGAAAAATAACATATTGCTACGTATCAACAATAGCTTTTCAATGAAACAAAAATCATTCCGCTTTGTTACTTCGCTTCTAAACAATTTTATAAGGATGAAGCACTTAAATAATTAATAATATTGATAGTCCTAATAATCCTGATCAAAATCCAAAAATTAAATAAAGTATTCTAATAGTTTTATGATTAGTAGAATAAAATCAATTTTTTATAAAGATTTAAAATTTTTAATTTTGAAAATTAATAGTTTAATTTTAACTTAAAATCTTAATTGATTAATATGAAAAAAAAATTTATATTTCATAATATTTAATTAATTAACTTATTAAATTTAAAATATAAATAGATTTTAATAAATATATTTATATTATTATATAAAATTATATTTAATAAAAAAAATTAAAAAAAATTAATTGCATTAATTATCAGTCGAACCTCGAATATTCCAAAATCATTGTCTAAAAATGTTCAATTTAAAAGAAATTTTCTTTCGAGTAATCGGTGCTTTATTTGGAAAACCTAGATCGATTAAAAATGGTGAAACGTAAATATTTGAGATCTACCTCCCTCTGCCCCCTTACAACATTTCATACGCTGTAGTAGCTATAATTTATTCAATTAAATACAAATTTAAAAAAAAACTACAGAGCCTATCTCTCAGAACACGAAGAAGAGATCGACAGACGAAGTCGTTGTTTATGGAAACTGCGCAGAATGAATAATTTCTTGAACCCTGTCTCCCCTCCCTTTACCTTATTACTCGCTAAGATAAAAAAAAATCGAATGGATATACGTTTAATTGAATAAATTTGCGACGGAAATAACTTTCTACACCATTACATTTCATCCATTACCTTAATCCCTTTTCGTTCAAAATATCGATTTTTTTGGTCAGCTCAACATTTTCATTTTACTGAAGCATTTTCACGTAAGAAAAAAAGAAGAAAGATCTAGAATGAATAAAAGTTCACGGCCATAAAATTAAAATTCTATCCGTTTTAAACGGCTTATTAATTTTAACGAGTGATGATGAAAATTCGCAAATGATTGATTTTAAAGTACGTTCACGAGCTCGAATTAATGAACGTTACGAACGTTTCAATTTTTTACATCTTATTTGGAATACAGAAGAAGAGTACACTGTAGAAAATTTTCCACTACGTAAACCCGGCACGAAAAAATTCCGGTCGTCAAAGCTCACAGGGGCTTGGCGATTTCTAATCCGCCTCGAGTGTTTACGAAGACCGGCGAATTCCTACCAGGGTGATACTTCGTTCGGTGACATTGCTTGTATAAAAAAATATCAAGCGTTGCCCGGCACCAATGTAATAATGCAAAAAATAGCTAAGGTCAGTCATAAGTTCGCGATTGTTCGAATACAGCTGCCAAAACGATACGTCAAGTGGTTCGGTTTTATATGCGAATGAAATGGGTGAAAAATTTATCTCGATTTCGCGCCCAATGTCAAATCGAAGAAAGCCATTTAGTTACGTCTGAACGCGTAATACAAGCTCGCCACGTGAGATCCGGTAAATCACGAAATTTCGTCCCATTTCCACCCAACCACCGGGCGCTGGCGCGATTACGTGAATGAGCTGGCAAACGGATTCGCGCATTCACCTTCACGCCGGTCGAATAAACCAAAGACGCAATACGAGGCGGAATTTGCATCGCCCTGCTCCTACTCCTTATCCACAGCGGTAAAAAAATTACGCCGGTATACCGGCGACGCACGTGCGTACTCGATGGCTTCGCGGAAGGGTGCACGTGACTCGAAAAAAATGCCCATACAATACGTACCTTGTAAATAAATGGAAGTAATTCGGCGCGAAATATCGCCAGCAACGTTCACGATTTCAGGCGTCTCGAAACAACAACCTCGCGATTAAAACTGAAACTCTGCGCTTTCGGTATCGTATTTAAAAGCTAATTAAAATCTTCAACCCCGATCGAGTGGGTACTTTTTGGCGGCTAGACTTCTTATCGTCGATTAGCCCCGCGTGAACGGTATTCGTTCGATCGCATGTCAAGTGTAAATAATAAATACGACGATTTTAGCTTGTCAGCGAAACGTTTCTCCGTTAATCTCGATAAGTTTTAATCGCAACCTACTCAGGTTCTCCTATACCGAACCTCGGGTGTCCGTTCAACGAGTCACACGAATGTAAACACGCTGATAAGGGCCACGTTCGCAAACGATGTTCCGTTTTTTTGCGATTCTTTTTTTCTCTCGCCGCACCTACGTATAGTACGCTAAAAATACCTCCTCATTACGTTGTCGTTGCATTCGCACCGATAAAAGTTCAACTGCAAGCTCGTTTCACCTACATGTACAACCATTCACGTGCAAATCAGTGATCTCTTTTTTCGGCTTCTGTTTACATCGTCGTGTCGATTACGTTGGAATTTGTTGAAAAATGTTCGCAATCCAAGGACGCAATTACACGACGAAAACGATGCAATACCTTCGAAGCTTCTCTCATCTTTTACGAAAACCTTTAAGAAGAAATATTACCTACTTTCCTAATAATCCGCGACCTGACCATTTCGGATAGTTGAAACCCTAAACTACTCCCTCTTCGTAGCTTTATTAAATTCAGTCTAACATTAGTACCAACCAATGAATACACGTACAACATACACGTCTCAAATATTAAAATATGATTCTTGGAAATTTAAAATAACGAGTAAGCAGCCACGGTGCATGACTAGAGGTGAATTTTTGAACGAAGATATATTCGGATTTGCAAATAATGGGTGTGAATCTCTTCACAACTCACACGCCATGCTCAGTCTGGGTAGTGGAGAGTGGAGTGTGGACACTAAGGCGGATCGATTTTGTTTTTAGCTGAGTTCTTAACAAAACGATAGCTATTACAGCCTACCTGATTTGGGAAGGGAAGGTCGGGGGAGGGTGGGGTCTTCAAATCTTTGCGTTTCAGACCATTTGTAATCATCTGGCAAATGTCCAACTTTTTGGTATATATATATATTTTTTTTTTCCCCACGCGTAGCGCCCGCGAGTATTCATAAAATTCCCTCAAAATTTGGTGAGAGACTCTTCTTGAAAATGCGCAAAAACAGTTTTTTTGTTTTTTCGATAAATTTCAAAATGGCGGATCACTCAAATTTTGAGGGGGACTGGAGAAGGGGCAAATAGTTCAAATTTTTCGTTTTTGATTTCATATGAAAGAGTGAGTCACGGATACTAACATATCCAAATTTCAGCTTCTTGAGTGCATATTGAGAGGAGTTAGATCAAAAAACGGCTTTTTGAGGAAGTTTTGAGTCATGAAATTTCTTGAATCTTCCATATCTCCCCACCAAATCAAGTTAAAGTGGTCAAATTTTGTGTGTGAGGTTAGTTGGTGACCACAATATGACCTCTTGAATTTGGATCAAAATGGATTCAAAATGGCGGATTATCAAAATTTTGAGTAGAGCTTGAGGAGCCTCAAGTTGGTAAAAATGTAATTAATATGAATTCATATGGTTATTGGGGATAAGTTGTATACTATATCCCGAATTCACTTCCATACATGATGTTGGAGGGGGAAGGCGGGGTTACCAACCTAAAATAGTGGTGGGGGTACAGGAGGGGTCGAAAATTTTTTATTGCTGTGTCATATGATAAAATGAGCCCAAGTGACAAACGTATTTTGATTTTAGCTTCCTCAGTGATTTTGGAGGGGAGTTAGAGCAAAAAACGGCTTTTGGAGGGGAAATTGCTGCAGGAAATTTCATGAATCTTCCATATCTCATCACCAAATCGGCCTAGAATGGTCAAACTTTGTGTGTAGGATTAGTTTGTGACCAGAATATAACCACTTAAATTTGAGTCAAAATGGATCCAAAATGGCGGATTTACAAAATTTGAAGATAATTTGAGGACCCTCAAATAGTTATAATTTGAGAAATATGTGTTCGCATGATTATTTCATGGCAAGAAATACTACATTTGTGCCAAATTGAATTTCTTAAGTGTTTTTGGAAAGGATAGGGTAGGGGTTTTCAGACTTGGTATTGGGTGTGGCCTGTAGTCATGAACGGTTAAGCAAGGTTATTACTAAATCAAAACAAGCCCCAGTTAAAAACTCAGCTCCAGTAATGCGGCATGGCTGCTTACGTTTTTTTTTCTTTCGAAAACCCATGAGGGCTGTGTGATTAAATTTATCAAAGGACTATAATAGTATACTCAAACAAAATAAATCCACTCTACTTGACGCCTCTATTTATCCCCTCCAAAACTACCTAAGAGGATGTAACGCGTATTGTTCACAGATATCACGTGATCTTATGCTGAATAAATTCAAATATTTCTCAACTCTGGATTCACCCACCATTTTGGGTCCATTTTGAACATAATTAATGAATGATACGAAGTGAACAGGTTTCATATAATTATCATTTGGTGAGAAGACCTAAGCTGTTGAAGAAATTTTCTGACTCGAATACCCCTCCAAATCCTGTTTTTAGCTTTAACTCCCCTTTAAATTCACTAGAAAAGCTAAAACGCAAATACGTTGATAATTTCGGTTTAATACGTTGTACAAAACGATACTCGAAAGTTTTCAAGCTTTTGTTTACTCCCAAGTTTTGACACATTTTAAAATTGATAACCCCTCCTCCCCTTCAACATCACTCGTAAAGTTGGATTTGGCATATATTACATTTCTCGTTCGCAGAAATCACTACCTTCGTGCTTATCAAATTTCAGCAATTTTAGACTCTTCAAGCATCCCTCAAATCGTGATCATCCGCCATTTTGAGCTCATTTTCACTCCTAGTCTCTAACCAAACCTTCATAGAAAATTACCACTTTCTACCTGGATTCAACGAAAAGATACAAGGGATTTAGAATTATGCAACTGGATTTTTCCGACAAGAATTCTTCTTGCTCCGAGCCCCCTTCAAATTCACTCAAGAAAGTGAAATTTGAACATGTTGGTAATTTTAGCTAAATTTGATATATGAAACGATGATCGAAAATTTTTAGTCTTTCGAATACTCCTATTACATTTTGAAGAGATTACTATCCCCCCCCCCCAAAAAAAAATCACCTAAAAAGTGAAGTTCAAAATTCTTTGCAGACTTCGCATAGGTCATTGTGCCCTGACCCATTCTCATCTTCTTTCTCAAACTGCCCCACCCCTTTGTCCGGTGTGCTCCATTCAGCTGACAGTAAAACATATTCTCGTCGAGTGCCCAAAATACAGCTCCCATAGACGACAGCTCCTTTTACCCACATCCCTCTCTGATCTCCTCGGAGACTCAGAATCCACCATTCGATCACTTCTCAGCTATCTGATCTCAACTGGCTTCTCCAAACAGGTCTAACTCTCTAAGCTCGTGCCTCTAGCCTCGGTGGCTGTACACGGCACGTATATATAAAAAAAAAAAAAAAAAAAATATGTGACATTTTTCATATGTACAGGAATCGTAATAATTATGAATTTACACTCAACGTTAATAAGATATTCTCTTCCGCCATCATTTTCCGTATTATCAGCAGAACTATTCTCCATCTACCTAGCCATACAAGAAATAATTATGCCCAACCCACGAATTCAATTTCTGATTCTCACCGACTCAATCAATTCACTCCACGCCTTACTGCAACACAGAAAAAAACATCAACACCCCATCGTTAATCGAATATATCAATTGTCAATTACCCATCAAAATTTCACATTAGCATGGCTGCCTGCTCACAGCGACATACCGGGCAACAATCTCGCCGACCTGGCGGCCAAACAAGCCTCCACTCAATTGCTATTCCCAAATATCCCTATCCCAGCCGAAGATTTCAAAATTTACCTCAAATCAACAATCGACTCCATCTGGAAAACCACCTGGAGAAATACCTCCTCATCAAATAAGCTTCGCGCGTCCCCTGCCCCAACTCTCGAGGAGAGAAGGGGTAGTACTCACGCTTCTGAGACTGGGACACAGCCTTCTCACCCATTCACACCTTTTAAACAGACAACCTCCTCCAATATGCCACAGATGCCAAACCCCACTCACCATTCAACACATTTTACTATCATGCCTCAACTACGCAAATGACCGATCCAGACTTCAACTACCAATCAATCTAGCAGAAACTTTAGACAACAATCATCTACTCCACTATCTGTTCTCTTTTCTAAAACTGACAGACCTATTCCATAGAATCTAATCCACGGATAAAAAAACGAGGTGCCTCTGGTCGTAGTCGCAGCACACGGCAGCACAAAAAAAAAAAATTTGAGATATTTGAGAAGTCTCAAATATTTCATATATTCTGGTTCATACGCCATTTTGGGTCCATTCTGACACAGATTTCAGGAATGTAAAATTTGACCTCTCCATATCTGTACATTTGAAGAGGAAAAATAAAAAAATTAAGGAATTTCATAACCGAACATTTCCTAAAATAGCATTTTTTTGTTTCATCTCCTCTTCAAATTCATTTACGAAATCAAAACTTAGATATGTTTACATCTTCATCTCCCACCACCATATGACACAGTGAACAAACATTCTGAGGTTTTCGAAAAAAATTTAAACGAAGTGTCATTTCGAGTCTAATCAAAATCCGAAAAAATACCTCTAGATACTCGCGTGAACAATCTCTGACTGAATTTCGAATAGTTTTCATTCCTCCCACTCCTTCTTACCATAGAGTGAGAGGAAAATAATATATATACATTGCATTCTACACGCATACACCCAACAAGCTGCATTAGCATACGAGTACAAATGGTCTTAGATGCTAGAATAACATGGAAATGTTCTCCCTCATCTCTACCCCTCCCTCATAAATTAGGTAGTCTGTAATAGCGATTGTTTTCTTTGAAAATTCGTCTAATAATTATAAAGAAATTTATAAAAAGCTTTCGAATTGGGATTAGTACTTTTAATCTACCAGGAAGATAATCATATCACTTTAAGCATTCTTTGGAATTGAATATATTCCATCAATTTAAAGTAAAGCTTATTTAATCCAAAGCTATAATTAAAAAGTCAAAGTCATTTCAGTGCTTCTCAAAAGGATGAAGAGGGGGGCGAGGCATTACTTTTTAATGCGAAAAATAGTGAACAATTTCACGAACTAAAATATTATCTAAGAAAAGTCTACATTCATTTCTCTTTATTCAAGGCGAATAAATGGATTTACCGACGATTTGAATGTGTTCGCATTTAGCAGTTGAACGTTTAAGCTGTTAAACCTGCGACAGACGTCATGGAAAAATTGATCAACTTTGGCATAGAGCAACATAAACGTACGTAGTGCCTACTCAAAACCTCATTTCGCCTCATAGACAGCACAGTTGGAGCTGCATGAGAACGTCTTCGCTGAAAAATAGCGAAATATAATATCGAAGAATGTATTATGGAACCAATAGTAGAGATACAGGTCAGTCAGTCTCAACAAAAAGAAAATCATATGCATAAAATTCCCATTTCTTTATCGAGCGGGGGCGAGAAGTTCTGAAATTCTGGACATTTTCCAATTTCACAGGTAGAGCGTTTCTGCATACGACCTTCTCGGTCACATTTTTGTAGCATTATCTTTTTACATCAAATAAAAATAAAAAAAAAAAACAGAAAACTAAAACTTAACTGAAAATGCTCTATCTATGAAATTTGAAAATTTACGAATTTTTGGAACCTTTTAGCTTCCCAACATGAAGAGATGAGAATTTCTCGCATATAACCTTTTTTGTTTGCTATTATCACTAGTATTATTCGTTATAGACACAAAATTTTGAAAAAATTAACCACTTGATCTTATTCGAATTTTTAAACTTTTAAATCTGAAATTATATAAAACTTGAATATAAAATTTTTTTAATTTTTGGTAATTCGAACTTTTGCCACAAAATAGATGATTTCTTAACATTTTATTTCAATAATATTTGTATGCTATATGTTTTTTTTTTTTTTTTTTTTTTTTTTTTTTTAATGTATGATAATATATATATTTTTCATTAAAAGTAGTTATTAAACCTTGAATTTTGAAAAAATTACGAGTAAATTTTATTGGGATTTTTCAGCTTGAAATAATATTAAACTTGAATGCAAAAATTCTCTGATTTCAACAAAATAAGTTTTTGTAAATTCTTCCTCAATTTTTCAAGATTTAAACTTTTCTCAGAGAAAAATTCATTTTCTAGCATTTATTTTCAATTTTGAATATTTTTTCTCGATTTCAATACGTTTATTTCCATCTTGAAATTTTTATTTATTCGACAAAAATCAGCGCACTTTTATTATTTAATCACTCAACCGATTACAACGCACTAAAGATTCTAGTACATATTGATACAGACTTCATCATTTTCAAAATTGATTTTTTTCGATTATACTTCACCACGAAAGATAAGATTTGAAAAATCGATTTTCGCTATAAAATCAAAACTCCCATTATCGATTACATCACAATTAAAAGGAACAGAACTCGTGCTCATTAAATCCATTAATTACCTAGAACGTATGTCTTCAAATTGAGTCATCTCATTAAAAATCCACCCCACCGTAAATGAGTCAGAAAGGGTATTCAAGAAGGAAATGACACATACGGAGACCAAAAAATAACCAAAGCCAAGAATTCCCTCTCAAACTAAAATCTTACATTTTTCCTCATTTTCAAGTCCCTACTCTTTACTATCGCAGAGTAATGATATCCATTAGTATAATTAACGATAAATACATCTCAATCCGCTAACTACTCTACTTCAGTGAACCACCTTCCCATTTTCGACCAGCGGATTAATTCATACGCGCGCCACGAAATATCGAAAAACCTTATCACTTAGATAACACGCAGTTATCGCGAATTTTTCACCTATTGTCGGTCGATTACGACTCTGACATTGTTAACGAGTTGCCAAAAATATCGCGAAAAAATTTCCACCGAAATTCGATCTCGCTCGTATTTTCGATGCATTTCTTGTTTATTAGAACTTATCGCTGAAACAAATTCTAGAAACGGAATCCGGCTACTCGACCAATAAAAGGTATTTGCGCGATCCCCTATCAAATTAATACGAAAATTTCTCGCTTCGATACGTGCGATTACTCGTAATGGATATTTTGCGCGAAAATACGATTACCAAAACGATAACCTCGTCTTAACTGGCCAACTAACAAATTATCCGGCGAGATTCGTGACGAAATAGTTTTTTTAAGGCGATCATACGAGATGAAGAAATTTCATCTTTAATCCAACCATGTATTTTTCATACCGCGCATTATCCCGATGATAAATCATAAGTCACCGGACGGGCAGGGACGAAAAATCAAACGTCGTGTAATGTCACATACCGATCAGAAAATACGATTTTTTCCATCATAACCGCCGTCCTCACATATTTCCTGCTGTACGTTTAAACCGGTTTTTATTATATTTATCTTCATCATTACACATAAAATGTAGAGATTTATTATTGTAACTAGTTGTTATTGAAATCGCGTGTATCGTTTACACAATAATTCATAGTTTTTAATGTACAATCGATGGCTAAGCTCATAGAAAATTCTCTCTTCGTAATTGTATCGTATTATTCGATCAAACAACCCGACGATAAAAAGCCATTGCTAAACAACCGAATAATTTTTCTTCGCGAAATATTAAAATGTATTTACCAATATTTTCGAAACAACTAACTCAAATATCGTCCCATTAAACAAATAAAATTATTTTCTGATCGATTTTAAGCACCCCTGCGAAAGGAGAAATGCTGAAAAATTGATAATCATAAATTGTTCGGTTGTCAGTCATAATTACAATTTTACAATTACCGACACCATCATACCCTTCTCTTCTTTCTCATTCTTCGTCAATGATACTTAATCCATTATGTAACCGAATGTATAACTATAGCGAGCATTTTGAGAGACCCTGAAAATGTTTTTAAGACGTCCTTACTAGATTACAATGCCCATTGTTCGTTACATTTTGTTTCGCATAATTTTTGCACGATAAGTATATTCGCTTTCTCACTTGATGATTTTTTTTTTCACAAATATTTATAGATTTTTATTTTTTTTCCAATTTACGAGTAAAATACGAATACAAATTTTCTTTTTTTTTGGTTGAGTGAGGGAGGAGGGCGAAATAAAATTATATATATACATTTTTTAAACAAATTTTACTCCTTTTTTGCCCTTATCTCTCTATATATTAAAATCAAAATGAAATCGGTTTTGAGATGCGCGCGCATCCTTGTTCTGAATAGCAGGTATAAAATGTATATAAAGGATAGCATGTATACAAAGGAATAAAAGGTTGTAAATTTTAATAAAAGCCTTGTAATACATGTACAACGGTCAAGTCATAAATTTGTTTTGAGTAGCAGGTATACAAAGGGAAAAAATGAGATAAATTTTAATAGAAGCATTGTACATGGGTAAGAGCAAGGGGAAGTTGTAAAATTGTTTAAAATGGTAGTATACAAAGGTATAAAGGGGCGAGCCCATCCTGAAAGGAAGAATAAATTGGGTTGTGCAGTTTAGAATGTAGCAATACTTGTCTGATAAAATTACTTTTTTTTTTCATTTAATTTTTATTGCGAGCCTCGAAGGGGCGAGGAGGCACTAGTTATTTATTATTATCATTTTTTTGTTTCTTTAGAGCACTAAAATTGTTGAAAATTATTTCAAGAATATTTTCTTCTTCATCTCTACTTTCTTTGGGAAGCAACATTGAATATAAAAAACCGAAAAAAAATTCGAAAAATATACATAAATAAAATTAATTCAAAAAAAAAATATTCACAATAATTACATTAAAAAAGTATGTATATTTTGTTTCCTCCCTGTTCCTGGCTCATTTGTTGTTGTTGTTGTTGTTGTTGTTGTTTTTTCAAAGGAAAAAAATGATATAAATTTTATGAAAATATATTTAGTCTTCGCATTGGTTTATTTCATTTCATTTCATATTTTTCCCCATTTCCAATACTTTAAGTGACATTTTTGAAAATTCCCCTCCACCTTATTAATTTTTCTTCGATCTAATTGTAATATTATAATGGATACCAGCCACCACCGTTCTGCAGCTCATGCCAAGTTCCTCTTTGTATCCACCAAATTCTCTTTATCTGTCCAGACTTCCTCACTCATCGTTCTCACTTCTCTTTCCCCCTTCTCTTGAAGGAATTCTTTTCAACAACAACCTAAAAGAAGATTATCCTCTTCCATAAAAAATGCGATATCTTCTCCAAGATCTACTCTCATCATCCCCGTGCCTCTGGCCTTAGTTACTGCACACAGTAAGTGAAAAAAAAAATTAAATTTATTCGCTTATAACTGATTTTTTGAGAACCCCTGAACTCGAGAAAAAATTAACGTAGAAAATGTTAGGGCACCTTGTTTCCGAACACGATGTAAAATTAAGGTTGAAGCGTATCGGCGTAAAATTTTAGGTCGTAAAAATAAAATACAGTGTTGCCATTTTTCGAATAATTTTGAAAAACTACAAGCTAGGTTTTCTTCTACACAGATTTAGATAAGCGAATGAGTACATTTTCCTCTGTGAAATCACCAATAAAAAAACACCAGATATGATCTCACGAAGAAACTAAATGAATTTAATGACCTAGGAAGTGCATTCTTTCCGAAACAGATCATCAATATTTCTAATCTCGAAGGTAAATAAGGATAAATTTTCACGAACAAATTACATTATTTGTTATATAATAAATACGGCGATTATAAGCAAATTGTTATTAACGAAATTGGTAAATTAAAAGCCAATAGATGATAGAACGATGGCTTGTTTGCATTCGCAGATAAAGGAACGATGGTAATGGACATATTCGGTGAGCGAACTCCTCATACCACGTAAATACGACTTAAATGAGCGATTAATTGAAATATTTACACGTTGCTGTATTTTCACCTCGAACGGTACGATGGTGATGTTGAAAACAATAAACTTACCTTTCTGTTACGAGGTGGAGGGCGACGGAGTGGTTGATAGGATAAAATGCGACTCTTAAAACTCACCGAGGACCGAGTACGTAAGAACGTGGCATCATTTTCGACTCGAAATCTCTCCATACGACACGTTAACGTACACTATTGTCCGAACTTGGTAGAATTTTCTCGGCCACGGTTCACACTTCGCAACCTCTTTATCGCAAGCCGTCACAAAGCGCAATTCGTACCGATAAGAAACGGACGAATGGCAAACGCGAAATCACGAACGTTCCCGCCGATCGCGTAAAATTCGTCAATGGGTAAATAAAATTTTCGCATCGGCGGGAAGGGCGTGATAAAGCATTAAAATTTCATTTGTTTACTTACTAAAGCGATTTTAAACGTTTTCAGGGGTATCATTTACACTCAAGGACGCTCGATTAGGTAATCGCAAAGCCGGCCGATTTGGTCTCCGCACATGGAGTGCGACAGCTGAGCACTTCTCGGTAACCCTGACTTTGAACGCGGTACCGTTGATCCGGCGTGTAAAATGATTCGTGACGCCGTCTAAAATAAAATCGAGTCAACGTCCCTTTCGAGTACTCGCGATTATCGTTGAACTTCCGTTACCGCGTTTCGCCGAAAAGTCCAACCATTGCCGAGGTTTTTCACGTCACTCTAGTCTGTTTTCGCAGACGCGCGATCGCACCACTTTACCGCGTCTATTCGCAATCATCGACGCCGAACAATAGACACACACGCCAATTTCGAGCCGAATACGCGCCGCTTAACAATCGTTTCGTTTCTCAAACATTTGCATACATTCGTACACAAACAATAATTAATCAACATTTCGCCATATTCTTCGCGAACCGTTTTGAATGTCAAGTTGAATCGACGCCGCCGCACAACATTGTACCAACATCGTACCATTATTCGTAACCGCGATCGGAACTCGCGCTTCGTTACGTTATTCGTAACCAATTACTATTTAAATACGCGAATGCCAAATAGACGCGTTTTATAGGGATGAAAATGGAGAACAGAACGAGTAGGTGGTAGTTTAATGTTTCCTATTTCTTTGACACACGCGAGAAACCAAGAAGGATATTCACCGGAGCACTTCGTGTTTTAGAAGTTCGATAGCAAATTTATCTCTAAATTTCGAGTTGAACTCGCGATGACCTCATTTTACAAATGAAATGATCCCGGAATCGAATTCAGCGACTTCGAAAACCATGAAATCGATATACGGGACGACTTTTTATCATATTTTCACGGTATCCCCCACTCACTCCACCCCCCTTTCTCTTTTTCCCGTAACAGGCTGGTATCATTAGTATTAATACGATATGTACCTACATAAACAACATCGAACAGGTATATTCGAGTAACATCTTGCATTCGCTCGTAATATCACGATTTCAAGTGATAAAAACTCTCGTGGGGAAGTGGAGGGGAGAGGGAGGAGGTAAAATTAAAGATGTGATAAAAACTCGTGATACATATCGATTGTTAGGTTTTCGCACACGCCGAATTCAAATTTCGCATTTATTTTGCGTTTTAAACGTTAATTTTCGGTTAAATCGAAAATCGAAACATTTTAAGCTCGAAAAATGCGCAATAAACAGACTCAAAATCAACCAGCAACGTAAGAATGTCACGAACGAACCAAATCTTGTTGAATGTCTTATTTTCAGCATTTATTAGTAGAAAAAATCGATCTGCCTGATTAAAAATGCTACATGGCTTTCTAACAGTGAGAGAGCTTAAAATTGAAAGTTTCATACAAAAGATCAATTTTTTATAAGTGAAGACTGAACATGGGCTCAGATGACGGGGCTTTTCGCCTTGAACTAAAATGATATGTCTATACTTGAAAACGTTAACAGACTACCAGACCGACTCGAAAATTGGCAAAAATTAATAGCAGTAATTAGCGTATTAACCATCTTTTTAGCTGAGTTTTCATTCAAAATGATAACTATTACAGCCTAACTGATTTGAGAAGGAGAGGCCGGGCGAAGGAAATTTCAAATTTTTGAGTTTTAGGTCATTTATAATGATATAGAAATTGTTCAACTTTGGCGAGTATGGATGAAAATTGCTGAAAAATCAGTCACAGACTCTTTGTGAATATCCAAAAAAGTATTTAATTTGTTTTTTTGATATACCTCAAAATGGCGATTCACTCAAATTTTGAGAGGGGATGGAGAAGGGGAAAACGACTCAAACTTTTAGCTTTTAGTTTCATACGAAAGAGTGAGCCACGGACACCAACATATTCATAATTCAACCTTACAAGTGCATTTGGAGAGGAGTTAGAGCACGAAATCGTTTTTTGAGGCGGTTTCGCGTAATGAAATTCGCATTTCTCCTCACCGAATCAACCTAGAAAGGTCAAACATCGTAAATGGAGTTGACCGCCGAAAACCAAAATATGATCCCTTAAATTTGAGTCACAATGGATTCAAAATGGCGGATGGCCAAAATCTAAAGGATACTACAGAAGCTTCAAGTGGCTCAGATTTGATGAATGTAGATTCATAGGATTACTAGTAATAAAAATGCTTTATACTAATTTCATCTTCACATACTTCACATATAATTTTGGAACGGAAGAGGAGCGCTTATTTTCCTCAAAATATGACGAGGGTAAATGGAAGGTCGAAAATTTATGATCATAGTGTCTGATGATTCACAAAATTCCACTTTCGTGATCCTCATGGGTTTATCCCTTACTGCAGTTCAAAGGCTCCCAACCTAATTTTTATTCTCATTTTCTTCACAAATAATGCATTCCAGGGAGGAGATAGGCGTTTCATAGAATAATCCATATAAAATTTCATATACAATAAGAATTCACACCAGTTTCTTCGTTAACTATAATAGGAAAGAATAACTAATGAATGTATCCTTGACCAATATTGCACTTAACATGAATTTTTAATGGAATTTCGAGCGCTTTTCAACTCCACTTCGAAACCATATTACTTGCATCTTATACAACTTATCACCATAACAGGCATAGGAGAATTCATGAGCATCTTTATTACAGGATACTTTGTGTAGATTCCTTTTTTTAACTGAATTAATTCTTCACTAAATGGTATCATTCGTGAGATATAAAAAAAAACGTAAGCAGCCATGCCGCATTACTGGAGCTGAGTTTTTAACTGGGGCTTGTTTTGATTTAGTAATAACCTTGCTTAACCGTTCATCACTACAGGCCACACCCAATACCAAGTCTGAAAACCCCTACCCTATCCTTTCCAAAAACACTTAAGAAGTTCAATTTGGCACAAATGTAGTATTTCTTACCATGAAATAATCATGCGAACACATATTTCTCAAATTATAACTATTTGAGGGTCCTCAAATTATCTTCAAATTTTGTAAATCCGCCATTTTGGATCCATTTTGACTCAAATTTAAGTGGTTATATTCTGGTCACAAACTAATCATACACACAAAGTTTGACCATTCTAGGCCGATTTGGTGATGAGATATGGAAGATTCATGAAATTTCCTGCAGCAATTTCCCCTCCAAAAGCCGTTTTTTGCTCTAACTCCCCTCCAAAATCACTGAGGAAGCTAAAATCAAAATACGTTTGTCACTTGGGCTCATTTTATCATATGACACAGCAATAAAAAATTTTCGACCCCTCCTGTACCCCCACCACTATTTTAGGTTGGTAACCCCGCCTTCCCCCTCCAACATCATGTATGGAAGTGAATTCGGGATATAGTATACAACTTATCCCCAATAACCATATGAATTCATATTAATTACATTTTTACCAACTTGAGGCTCCTCAAGCTCTACTCAAAATTTTGATAATCCGCCATTTTGAATCCATTTTGATCCAAATTCAAGAGGTCATATTGTGGTCACCAACTAACCTCACACACAAAATTTGACCTCTTTAACTTGATTTGGTGGGGAGATATGGAAGATTCAAGAAATTTCATGACTCAAAACTTCCTCAAAAAGCCGTTTTTTGATCTAACTCCTCTCAATATGCACTCAAAAAGCTGAAATTTGGATATGTTAGTATCCGTGACTCACTCTTTCATATGAAATCAAAAACGAAAAATTTGAGCTATTTGCCCCTTCTCCAGCCCCCTTCAAAATTTGAGTGATCCGCCATTTTGAAATTTATCGAAAAAACAAAAAAACGATTTTTGCGCATTTTCAAGAAGAGTCCCTCACCAAATTTTGAGCGAATTTTATGAATACTCGCCGGCGCTACGCGTGGGGGAAAAAAATGTATATGTATACCAAAAAGTTGGACATTTGCCAGATGATTACAAATGTTCTGAAACGCAAAGATTTGAAGACCCCACCCTCCCCCGACCTTCCCTTCCCAAATCAGGTAGGCTGTAATAGCTATCGTTTTGTTAAAAACTCAGCTAAAAAAAATGTCGCTTTAGGGGATCTAACTCACAAGGAACAATACAAAAGATGTCCTGGAGGGGAATCTTCCAAAATCATCAAAAAAGAAAATCATGGGAATTGCGTCTTAACAAAATTTTGGGTACCCTTAAAAAATTTATTATTAAAAAAATTATAGATAAAAATGAAAAAATTAATTTAATAAAAAATTCATAAATAAAAAAAATTATTTGTCCTTGCAAAAAAGATTTTTTGCGTTCAACTCGACTCCACTTACACTTACACAAAAATTAGTTATCTAAAAAAATAATCTACGTTAAATTTTCTACAAACATCTCCCTTACTGTTTTTCTACATAACGCAAAGATAAATTCAAAAAATCCACTTGAATATTTTTAATCCTGAAAAAAGTACACAGTACCAAAACAAGTATTAGATTTACCTGCAATGGAAATCTTCGGAGTGAATTTTTTAATTTTTTTTTTAATGCATATGAAATCAGTGCAAGGACCATTTTCAAAGTAAATTTAATGCAAATCATTTTGTTATGTTTATTTTTTGCGTAAATCGAATTCAGTTCAAGTTTGAGGGGAAAAATCTATTTTTGAAAATTCTTTCGATTTTCTTGAGTTATTAAAAGGAGTCCTGTATGCACCATTTTAGCACAAGTTAGAGAATGATAAAACAACATAATCGCATACAGGATTGTAATCAGCTTAATGTCGAGCTTTCTATAAATACGAGTACTTGTATATTTCAGTATTTTCAATTTTTGAAAGCACTTCGGGACCACTCTACCAATTTTATCAATTTTCCGCGAAATAGAAACAAATGAACCAGATCCATCTTCTACTTCATCTAATTCATTTTAATATCGTTGTCTCTTGAAGTATACTTATCATAAATTCTGAATTTAATAAGGACACTGACAAAAAATACATAAATTGTTCATCATTTTACCATTTACTCTATTATGGGCTCAAACAGGAACATAATTTTGTGAATCAATGATTCCCATAAGTGCTGAGAAACTCTGCAATAGAAAACATCTTTCGAACCCTCGCACAAGTCTAATTGAAACATCGAAAGATCGTAGAATTTACGAGCCATTACGAAACCAAACACCAAACTCACTAAAGACGCAAATAGTTGGCGCGTATGCTGCAAAAACAAACGCGCGAAGAGCAAACAAACGACGGCGAAACTTCAAAAAAAAAAAAATCAAGACGAACGCTCGCTAAGTATACATTACCGACGTCATAATAAAACCGCCATATCTTCATTAGGTGCGAATTTTTCGCCAAATTCGCACCATTAAAATGTTCAATGTCAAATGGTGAAAAATTTCGGTTTTCTGCCATCTCGAACGTTTCGTCTCCCATTAAATTCTAATTATTCGGTTTTTTCGCCAATTTTTTACCACATCAAATTCGTCCTTCGACAGGTTACAATTCGAACACGCGCGCTCTCCTCGATAATTGAATTCGCGTTTCCTGTTTCTACGTTCGAATGAAAAACCGCGGCTTTTAAGAATATCGTGAAAAAAACACAATTCATGCAAATCACTAACCTTATCGAAGAACAGCCACGTTCTCTCCGTTGCCCCGTACATATTGGCGACCTAAAGCAATACTTAATGGAATCGCGAACTAGCCAATCAAAGCAATTGAATATTTTTCATAAATCGCAGTCGACGAGGATGGTTGAAATTGAACTGTATGGTTGCCCTATTGACATTGTAACTATGCGTTTCGACTTCTCTGTCGCATATTGTGGGAGGGCAAACAATGGAAAAGAACGAGCTGACTCAAAGACCCGCCGAGAACAAATAGTTAAGGTGCAAAGTTCACTTTTTGATTAGCATCTCCGGATAGACGCGTTTCATATCTCTCCCCCTATCTCTTTTCCGCGCGCCGGGTTAATAGCACTGGTGACAATAAAAGCTGGCTTGTTAAAACGTCTGACGTAAAACCATTCGAATTATGCGAATGAAATGGAAAATTTTGACGTCATTACACGCTTCATTCGCTGATTATAAGGTAACGGCAGTTTTACTCTGATACCAGATTCTTCAGACAGCCTTCTAAACGAAGATAATGCTATTAAGATAGAATACAAATCCATCTTCGATGGTTTACGTTCGCCTTCGTTTTTTGAGTCGTATTTAATAATTTTATAATCGTCGGCCGGCTATCGTAAAAAATTAATACCTCGTTGAGTTCCAATCAAGCAAACAACGACCCTGTACCCACCTACGGGGTTTTCCTGCCCATCGACCTAGAGGTCGTGTCGGCGTTGCGATTACTCGATCAGTCGGATTTTTATATTTATTTACTTTATACTTTGGTCGTGATAAGATTTCGTTGAATTGTCTACGAATCGAGGACCGAATGAAAAATTTTATAAGCGGTTTAAAAATGTCAAGGACTAGTATATTCAATTTTTATCACCATTTTGTTTGCATAGGTGGATTTTAAAATTGAAACATGAAATAAAAATAACTTCGCTAGTATGTAAACATTTCCCTATTCCCTCAGCCCAACAAAAAAAAAAAAACGAACAAGATAAAATTATATAAATTGATAAATTTGTTGATTACTAAAAAAAAAAAACACGTAAGCAGCCGTGCCACATTACTCAAACTGAATTTCTACAGGGGCTTATCCAATTATCCGTGCTTAGTACGCAGACCTAAAACCAACACCTGCTATCATATGACATAATTGACATAAGGTATACTTCTAGGCCCTAATAATCTCTCGTGAGACTATATTTATAACCCTGGAAACGCACCGTAGGGTCCCTGGGACCCCAAGTTCAATTTCACCTCTCTTACAACTTGTATAAGTCCCTCTTGCAACGTGCTACCTAGCGCTAAAAAATATTCAACATTAGGCAATTTTAAACCATCTGTGTAAAACATATTGCATAACCTGTCACACTATATGCCTTTTCAAAATTTATTTATTCCTTAAAAAAATTATTTTTTCGAATATTTTTTTTAAAAGTAATTTGTGATATCGTCTTGTGATGACGTAGATGCTCTCATTTTTTATTGATTTGAAGAATGTAAATAAGAAATTAATCGAAGTGTGGATTTTCATTGAGGTATACCGTGAATTTTTTCAATTTGCTAAGTAATAAAAAAAAATTATGGAAGAGGAGAAATTAGAGAGGGGAGCAGTAATATGACAAATTTTATGTTTGTTACTTCAGAAAATAAATATAAAGGTAGCATTATCAGTCTAATAGAATTTAAGTTGATTTTTTACCTTGCGGTCCCAGGGACCCCACAGTGCATAATGAAGGTGTTAAAATTCTTGTGCGTTTCCAGTGTTAAAACTAAACAACGTGAGATACCTTAAGCCTTCCTCAAAATTTTGACTACGCTCATTTCGAATTCATTCTGATCCAAATGCAAAGGATTATGTTTTGTTCTTTGATTAATCCCACATACCAAGTCTGACCCTTCTAGGTCGATTCGGTGAGAAGATACGGAAAATTCGAGTAATTTCATGACTCAATTTCCTCTCTAAAAACCTTACTAGTTCCAACTCCCCTCCGAATCGACTTGAAATTCTGAAATTTGAGTATGTAGGTATCTTCAGCTCACTGTATCATATGAAACTTTGGTCGAGAATTTTCGTCTTTTTATTAACCTCCAGTCACGTTTCAATGGCAGTGACTCCTCCTTCCCTCCAACAAGACGTATTATGGTGAATTAGAGTATAGTATACGTCTTGCCCCACCCCCACCCCCGGTACTCATATCACAATAAGCTAATATTTATTGAAATTGATCTATCTGAGATTCCTCAAGCCGTCCTCAAAGTCTGACCATCCGCCATTTTAAATCCATTTCGATTCAAATTTAATTGGTAATTTATTCTGCTTTCCTACTAATGCCACAAACGAAGTTTAACCCAACTTCGTAGTTTTGGTGAACAGAGATGTAAAGGAGAAGGAGGGGGGGGGGTGCTGAAACACCCTACAGCTTTTTCTTCCACGCGTGAAATACAGCATACACGATAACATAGCAATGACGTAATGAAATTTTCGTGAAGTGATGAAAAAATTTAAAATTAAAACTACAACAATTAAATGGAATAAATAAATTCTAATTTTTACTTTGTTTTGTAATTTTTGTCGTTGTATTATAATAGTTGAACAATTTTTTTTTTTCGAAAGTGAGTGAGTAAGGAGTTTTCAACTGATGGTGGGGGAGGGGGGTAAAAAATTTACACAATACCGGGTAGATACGCGGATATAATTTTAGTTCATTTCATTAAGACATTCAAACATTAATCTAACCCCCCTCCGGCACTGTTGGTAAGAGATGTATGATATTCAGAACACCTCATGATTAAAAACTTCCTCAAAAAGCATTTTTTTGTTCAAATCCCCATTCAAATTCATTTAAGAAGCAGAAATTTGGATACGTTGATGTGCTCGTTCTACTTCTTATTATGAGATCAAGATTCAAAATTTTGAACCTGTAAAGTTTCTTTCAACATTTCCTCAAGATTTGAATAAAATATCATGTTGAAACGATTCGAAAATTGGAAAAATCCCCTTTGAGAGATTTCCACGAATAAATTTTCAATAAATTTTTAGAGATTTTTGTGTATATCTATCATGCTTTCTGCGACATAATATATACAATATACGTACGTACATATCTCGATTGACATGGACTAATCAACAACAAATGATGCTAAATGCTAATCTGTCATCCTCCCTTCCTTCCTTTCTTCGAAAGCTCTTTCCCAAATCAGGAGGGTCGTACTCATGTAGTTTTTTATTAAAAACTCAGCTAAATAAAAAAAAATAAATTCAATAATTTTTCGCTTTGAGTCTTCATAAAATTCAAAAAATAGAATGAAATCAATAAAATCAATTTTAGCAATATATTAATACTGTATCGAAGTAGTCCTTAAGTCAGGTTTTTTATTAATATTATATAAAATAGAAAAATAAATTGTAAATTTATTTAAGATTAAATTTTTAAATTTTTGTTTAAATTTTTAATTTAATTAATTTTAATATATATATTTAATTAAAATTTATTTAATATTAATTAATTTTTATATTATTAATATATATTTTTAATATTTAATATTTAATTTTTAAAATAATTTTTAAGACCAGTATAATAAAATAGGGGAAAAAAGTTATTCCTTATTAATTTTTTTTTTTAAATTAGAAATATATTTCGAGAGCTTCAAAAATAGGCTTATCAACTGCCAGTTAGACTCCACCACTTGAACTTCATACTCTCCAATGAATTCAGGATGAATGCTTATTTAAAATGGAATGCACGACAAAAATCTCAGGGGTTCCAAAAATGCGAATGATTTAAGAATTACAACTGAACTTGAGCGAATATCATTCATTATTAATTATTTAAAAAATGATAATAATTTCATTAAATTAGATTTTTTTAATACATTAGCCATTTTTTTATAAAAATTTTGAACAAGCGAAAAATTTCACTCAATCCTGAAAGCTCAAGAATTTTTGAATTCAATACTGTAATTCAATATATTCCACACACGAGCTCCTTGGCTCTCGAAATGCGTGCTTTTTGACATGAAGACTCTGTTTTTCAGTACATCATTCATTACATTTACAAAAGCGGTTTCTACTTTTTTTCCTAAACAAGCTCGTCATGCATATACAAATCTATAATTTCGCCAACTACCGTGTTCATCCAGCCACACACAAAACTCGTGACTGCAATAAAATGCAAACTGTGTTACTGACCTGGTCAACCATCACGCTTACAATAGCGAAAAACTACCCGAAATTATCCATCGCTGCACCGGTGCAATGCAGTCGTACGTCGTACCCTTAGAGCCTTAACGTTAAATTTCCCACTTACCTGAAACAAAAACACACGCGAAAAATTAATCAATAAGCAGATTCTTTTCACCGTTGCAAAACAAACTACGTACAAATTATATAACGAGGCGTCGTACCTGCGCATTATGAATTCTAAGCTCGAAAATTTCATTCATTAAATGCCTAAGATGCGACAGGTACGCGTATGTACGAGCGGCTCAAATACGTAACCCTATCCGGTCAACTGGTCAGTTAAAACTGTTTCAGTAGTAGCAATTTCAAAAGTCGCAAGCTACTCGGCTAGACCGCTACCAATATCGTGATTTTCCTAAACGTTCAAAGGGCACGAAAAGGTATAGGGAAACGAGACATTTTTCAACGCTCTTCGTAGGCGTTACCCAACACGTAGAAAATTATTTATCGACCTTGACTCACCTTGAACTTCATTTCGATTAGGGAATCGTCGTATTTGCATATACGAGTCGATACTATTTTGTAACCAAGGTGAAGTGGAGAAGGGAGGGACTCGCAGCGTCCGATAAATTTAAGGAAGTACGACCATCGGCGGGGGTATTATTCGACACGCGATTGCAACTTTTATAACGATGGAACTTTAAACCACCATTGTTTTCCTATTTAAACGCGCACGTTTGTTTCTATAATTTGAATCACGTGGTCGACTGATTTACAACCACCCGGAAACCAACATGACCCGAAAAACAGGTTTTCTGGTAATGTAAATATGTATAACGGGTTTGTTACATTGGTTTCGAATAAGTAACTGCGCGCGCACTTTTAAATATTGCTCTTTTCTTTATCTCTTTCTGTCGTGTTTCAAATATTTTAATTTTTTGCAGTTTGGAATTTTTTTGAAAAAATTCAATTTCTTCAATTCATTAATTGTCACCCTGGAATAAGAACGCTAATCTTACAGGAGACCGAAAAGAAAATTATGAATCGTTCATAATGTATACAACATTTTGAGCAAGATAACTTCACGGAGCAATTTTTAATTTTTTTTTTATTCTGATGATTTTTCATGAAAAAGCATGCGTTCAACTACCCGAAACGACGAAAAACCGAAAATTAATTTTTAAACGCCTAGGTACCTTTTCTTAACCAGGGTCACAATTTATATCTTAAAATCCTTTTATGTTCGTGTTCAATGCAAAAAATTAATCAACAAAAATTAAAAATTGTGAAAAAATTAGAAAATATTTATAGGAAATTGAAATAACGATTCTAGACGAAGTGACAGCAATTTGAAGTATTTGAGAAAAACTGAAAACGCGATTGCATCGTAATTTCATTATAGACCGAAAAAGAGAAAAAATTGGCAACACTGATAATAGGAATTTTTTGCTTGAGAAGTTTTAAGCAATATTTTCAGGTTTTACACAACGTGTTTTTTAGGGGGAAGGGAAGGGAGGCAGGCAGGGAAGCAAAGAGGCAGAACGTGTTTTTCAGATTAATGCAACAGTATAGTCAATTTGTACACTGGCGTAAAAAATTATGTTTCTGTTTGAAAATTATTGACACTTGCCAAAACTAATTCATTTAGCTTACATGAGAGGTTAAAAAATTGAAAAATTTCAAGGTAATATTTTCTTCAATTATTTAAACAGAAAAATTATAATTCCTAAACATAAAAATAATTTTAATTTACAACATTTGATTTTTTGAAATTTTTATAGCAAAACAAAATTTTTAAATTAAGACCCTAATTAAGGAATGTTTCTCGTATTCAGGGGCGTACCGAGGACATTCTTCAGGGGGGGGGGGGGAGAAAACCAAAAATTGCCAACTAATACCATGAAATTTTACCAACTGTTGACCTTTTTTTTTTTTTTTTTTGCTCCAAGAAAATAAGATGTTAAATAAGATGTCACAGTCTTAGTCTTCAAAAAATTTAAAAATTTAAAAATAACCGTAATAATTCTGCGCAAGTGGTCAAGTTTACTAACTTTCCAAAAGCCAAGGGGGTACGTCCCTAGTTGTGCGCTATACATGATATAAGTTGGCATCAGTTTGAATTTATTCGAGTTCTTATTTTCCCAAAAGAAATTCAAGTTCCCAATTTTAGCGTTGAACAATTATAAATTTCCCAACTTTTTAAAACACCTGGGGGGAAGCTCCCCCCTATCCTCCCCTTAGTTACGCCCCTGCTCGTATTTCATAAATATTGTTAATATGGGCATAGCACTTCAAAAAAGCAAAAATCTGTTGTTCTTTTTCAACAGAAAAGGATAGAAAAGTAGTGTCCAAAATGAATCTTAGAAAACGTGGTAAAAAAATCTGGTCTTCAATGTTGATGAAGCACCAATCAATATAAAGTTTGATCCCAACAATATAGAAATTACAAAAAATTATTTTCTAGATAATTTAAAATTTTTTTACGCTTAAAAATTACATTTTGTTATAAGAAGATTGAAAAAATTTTCCAACACCATTTTTTTCCAATTTCAAAGTGTCTCAACTTTTTGTACACATTTTTGGAAGACACCAAATTATGGGTATTTTTGAAAACAATAGATGCATAGTATGGGCTTAATATGGGATTTTCAGAACTCGGGAAGAAAAAGCGTTCTCAAAGTACGAGTTATCAACATGTATAAAACATGCAAATTATGTCATTTTTGAAGCAAGACAGTAATATTTTGAGAACCCCTGAGGAGTCAAAAAGAGGCACGTTTTACCTGCCAAATCCTAAGGACCTCAATTCAAGCTCATATTATGCACGTGACCCATAAATTACCCATTTACTATCAATTTTGAAAAATACATAAAATTCTATGATTTAAAAAAAATTTTTAAAAAAGTTCAAGGCCCTCAGATTTCCCAAAACAGCTAAAAATTTTTCAGTCTTTAAATAAGAAAATGTAAACTATAAAAAAAAAAATCAAAATACTCATAAATCAGAGTTTTTGAAAATTTCATATTTTTGAAAATGTTGATCTACGATTTCTCTAATTTTAAGAATATACATTCCATGAGTGATGAAATTACAATTAATCTCTATGAGGTATACTTCGGAAGTACGCAAGTTGCCATTCATGATTATTGTAGGCATATTCCTACGTAATCACGCTATTAATTAACAATACTGTAAAACTGCCTCATACCATAGATGAAACATACATAGATAGCCCACCGTACGTTAAATTTTTATCACTCAAAAACTGAGCTGGAATCGTTTTTTGCTAATATCTTGGAAACAATTCAAGATATAGGGCTTGCAAATGACTCATTTTAAAGAGATTGGAATAGAGAATCATTTAATTTTTCTAAAGTTACTCCTGTCCGTTTACTTTTGCAATTAATTTCGAAAAACGATTTTTTTACTTCACTATGAATTATCTCAAAAAGTAAATCTATAACGATTGTTTTTTAATAGTGAAACACATTCAGAATTTTATGCTCTTTCGAATGAGCTACCTGTAAAGTTTCTATCTATATTCTTTCTTGAGATATTTGCAAAAAACCAAGCAATAAGTCTAATTTATTCTTAGTACTGGAGCTCATTCACAGAGAGCGCTCTAAAAAATGAATTAGTTTTATTAAAATAACTCGAGACTCACATCGATGGCAATAATATTTTAGTATTGAATCATGTATAAAATGTTAAGCTCTTTCGAATAAGCCATTTCCGAACACTCTAACTCAATTTTTTGCCTAGATATTAATAAAAAACTTTCTGGCTCCTTTTTCAACATTTATGAGTGATAAATTCGATATACCGGTGGGCTATCTATGTATGGTTAATCTATGCTCATACGCATTCTAAACCTTGTTCACTATTTTCACCATTTTTGTAAAATCAACTATCAGCAACCAGTTGGAACCAGTTCTTCAATTTCAATTATTCATCGATTTTTAAATTTTCTGAGAATATTTTGACAACGAAATAACGCATACATTTAAGCTCCTCGTGATAGGATATCGTTCTATTTCATTCTCTTCATAATCCAAATATATCGAGGTTATTCCATGAAATACGTCTGCTACACATAGGAATGTATTTTTCGCATAAGGTGGAGCAACGTAATTTTTTCAAACACGAGTATGCATTCAGTACGCATACCATCCCACGTTAGTATATTCAAACTCCGAATCGATAAATGAACAAAAATTCCTTCGAAAAAAATTTCTCATTACCATATATATTTCCATAATTAATCTACATAATGGTATAAATAATTACCTCGAACCTTATTCCTTATCACCCCTCGTACGCGAACTGGAAAAAATATAAAGAAAACAATGACCGTCTATATCGATTCTTCGCAATACAAACACACAACCAGCAGAGCATTCGGTCATATTTCAGATAATGTTTATATTTTTATTCCTCTTATCGCTTGCCAACGTGAACAAAGAGAACAGCTTTAAAAAAATACACCTCGAGACAGGACGAAACAAATAAATAACGCAATTTGAAAACTTCCACGCGATATTCGTGACTTCAAAAGCTCGAGTTGGGAATTGGAATGTACTCGGTTGTTTCCGAATGTAAGCATATACAATTTAATTACGTCAAATGGTCGCAAATCGATACTAAATTCACCTTTTCAACAAGGACGTCGGAAAATTTATTGTATACGTTTTCGACGCGTAAACCTATTGTAATCGTAAAGAAATACGACGATACGATAAATCCTCGAAGCTTGTTAACGCCAATCTAACAAAATCTAATAATCTAACGCGCGGAAAATTTCCCTCTAGCGTCCAAATTATACGTCTGTCGCAAAATGACGCGACGTATACGATGATTATTTTCGTAAGTGTCAACGCACAGTATCCAAATTAGCTGCAAGGTGGAGTTTCAGCCCTTGCGTAAAAAATCATACGTTGAGGTGAAATCGGTAATTCGAGGTAACCCTTTTTCCATTCTTATTCTATGTCAAGTTCGATACGAATAAGCTAATCTAATACGTATCAAGGTCGAGATGGAAAATTTACGAACAGGCAAAATTTTGTAGTTGGAAAGTGCTCTAGAAAACGTATTTCTTCTGTTCAACGGATGAATGGAAAGTTTTACATGTAAGGTTAAGAAGGGAGGGGGGGCGTAAGGGGGTACAATCCATAAAACGTGGATTTTTAGAATGCCTCATAATGGACATTGGAAGTGTTTATGGTATTAAAAATTTCTTTAGGCACCAGCCTCCCTTTGGAATATCCATCTTATGATGATTTGTTGCTCAAAAACGACTAAAAAATGAAATGTCGGATACTTTTGTCGAGAGCATCATGCTAAACAAAATGCAATCATTTTCCTTCGATTGCATCCAAGTATTATTCTCAAAGGGTCAAAATGCCATCAAAAATGAGTTTTTGTCATTTATCTCAGTAAATACTGCACTGAGAATAAAGATGATTATGTACAAAATTAATATATTTTTAATTTCAAACAAAAAAGATTCTATAAATTTTTGAGATAAAATGCTCCAAAAGGTCAGAAAAATTCCTCATTAAAATACGTATTTTTGAAAAATGTGTGATTCGATACCAATTTTTATTAGTTTTTCGCATTTATCTCGATAAATATGAGGTCCAGGAGAAAAATGTTTTTATATAAAATTATTCTACTTTGAATTTACCATAAAAAAGCTCCAGTTCATTTTTTGTGTATTATTCACCTGAAAGACGAAAAATGTACTTCATTACTTACATGATTATTATGATATCAACGTAAGTCTTGCCAACATTTTCTGCATATTTTTCCATAAATATGGTATTTCTAAGAAAAACAGTTGCATACGAAATTAATCAGCTTTCAGTTTTCAACAAAAATAGTTCTATTCATTTTTTCGATTAAGTGTCAAAAACTACCACTTTCGATAAAATAATTGGAATATTATTAATACTGATAGTTTCTGACGTTGCTGTACGCTTCACCGAAGAAATCAATAGAACTATTTTTGTTGAATATTGAATGCCGATTAATTTCGTAAACAATAATTTTTTTTTTTTGTAAATACTGCTTTCATCGAGAAAAAGAAAGAAAACATTCGTAAGCATTATATAGATGCCGTATAGCGATTAAACAGTTATGTGTATTTTCTTGTCTTCGAGGGCACGATACACAAAAAATGAAGTGAAGCTTGTTTGTAGTAAATTGAAAGTAGAATAATTTTATATATAAACATTTTTCTCTTAAATCTCATATTTATCTAGATAAATGCAAAAAATAACAAATATAGGCATATCGAAGTACACATTTTTCGAAAATTTTTTTAATGAGGAATTTTTCTGCCTTATGAGTCATTTTATCTCAAAAATGTATAGAACCTTTTTTGTTTAGAATTGAAAATATATTAGTTTTGAACATAACCATTTTTATTCTCAGTGCAATATTCACTGAGGTAAATGCCAAAAACCCATTTTTGTAGGTACTATGGCTCATTTGAAGATGATATATTTGAATAAATTCCAAAAGGGGATGGTGCCCAGATATGAGGAAAAAATTGATGATGAGGTGGATATTTGTAATATGTTCTATGAGCTTCTCCTGGGAAAGCAAATTTCCGATCATCTGCCTCAAAAGATTTACTAACACCTTCTAACAACCTGTACCTCGAAACACTGAATGTGGCATTCTGTGGAACTTGAGCTATTTAAAAATACACTCTCGCAAGTTCATCGTACATGTAAACTTCTATAACGATCTTTACACTTGAACGATATTCTGTCACGGAATTATTAACTCCATCCTTCCTCCATATATTGCTACTAGTGGAAAGAAATGTCTGGAAAATCACGGAGCACGGATGATGTAATTGATGGTTTAATAGTCGTTATGAACATCGTACACAAATCTATTTAGGTGTTCTCGAATGGTCGAGTAGTTTCATTCATCGTTTCATTTTCGTCTATTCGCCTCACATACTTCGTGTTTTCCTTCCTATGATGGGAGCGCAAATACGTAGATCGTAGTAAGAATTGGCACAATTCGCAACTTGGCGGTTTTTTAATTGCTCACGTGAACATCTGAGGGAGCCGATGTTTGTTCCAAATTACACACGTTTACGTCCATCTACCACCAGTCATTTACTTTCATATGAATTTTGGTGGGCGTTTTCTCGAGATAAATTATTCCCCATGTCGAGTCTCCGACACAAGAATTCCTCTATCGTTGTAAACATCACGTTAGGTTCGAATGCTACCACGAGCTGAATGGTTGCGACGAATGTAGCGCATAATAAATGTACTTTATTATATAATGACAACTTCTCCTTATAATTGCAATTAAGGAATTAAGCGTTTGAATACGTTAATACCTAATTCCACCTACTCGCTTTCAATCGTCGCGAAAAAAAACGGATATTTTTTCGCAACAAGCTGTGGGAGATGAGTGAATTTCGTAAGTTCGAATCAACAATTCGTGTTTTTTTTTTTCGAAGCTAAAAAAGCGCTACGAATAAATGAGAATTTTCGTAAGTTTTTTTTTTCTATTTTAATTAATTCGCGTCGACGAAAATTACGCTCGCGTACTCACGCCGTCGGTTCGTTTTATGTGACGGCGAATTAACGACCTTGATTTTTTTCGCGGTGCGCTTTTTAATTATCAACGTCTGACTAGTTTTTTTATGACGTGACTTAGTGGTTTAGTAGAAATAAGAGGTTTTCCTATCGTGAGCCTTAGAGTAATTTCTCGGAAAAGCGTTCGTATTTCACATGACGTAGCTGATAAGAGGGAAACGAGCGGTACAGATTCAATGCAATGAATATTGACAAATACTTGTCAGTATTCCTGATCGAGAATTGAAGTATCGATTATTTTCCAAAAGCAACAAAGGAAAAATTAAAATTAAAAATAATGAAAATAATATTATGAATAAACCAGAAAATTTATTAGGAATTGAACGTAAAATAGAATAAAAAAATAAAAATATCATTCAGGTTCAATATGATTAGGAGTAACAAAATAATTTATTTCATTAAAATTATCATAATTATTTAAAAAAATAGGAAATAATAAAGTTAAATTTTAAAAAAAAATAACACTCTCAAATTTTATTAACAGAAGTTACATTTGAAAAAAAAAGAAGAAAATAATTTTAAAGTTTTTCAAATTAAAATTTGTTTTTTAAATTTTTCATCTCTAATAAAAATTTACTTTTTTTTAGTGCTTCTTCGAGTATAAAAAAATGCCTACCTTTTAGAGTTTCCCGAGTGTCAGATATGGTGTGGAAAAAAGTTCAATGGGTTTGCATTTTTTTTTTTTTTTTTTTTAATAATGTTTCATACTATTTCATAAAAAATTATAATCATCAACTTCTATAGAATGGTAACACTGAATTATAATTACAGTTTTTATAGTTGTGAAGTTGAACAAAAATTCAGGCACATTTCAGCTAATGCGGAAATCAAACAGAAAAGCAAATATGAATATAATCGACCGATACTTCAGTTGCTTTATTAGTCAATTTTTTTTCCAATATTTTTTCAGTTTTTTTTTACTCTCACAAAAATAAAGATGAATACTTCGACTTATTTGTTCGTAAATTTTTTCAAATTTTTTTTTTTTTTTTTTTGATCTGATAAAAATGAAATAAATATGAAAAGAAACCGAATCCGCAAGTTAAATTACCTAAATCTTAATCCAAAGCTTAAAAATAACTTTATGAAGTTTCAAGGCAAACGAATAACTTAATTTTTCAGCATAAGTATATCTCTTAATCTGTGAAACGTATCTGATTAATTAAACGAAAAAAATTATTTTTCAAGTTTCAAAGACAAAAAAAAAAGATTGAAAAATTATACTCGCTCTTTACACTTGTGTTAAACTGAAAATAATTTTGAGACAGCCTGAGGAGGAGGAGGGGGTTCTTTTCATTATGTTTCTGTTTCAAAATTATTGACACTTGCCAAGACTAATTCATTTCGCTTACATAAGAGTTTAAAAAAATGAAAAATTTCAAGGTAATATTTTCTTCAATATTTAAACAGAAAAATTATAATTCCTAAACATAAAAATGATTTTAATTTACAACATTTGATTTTTTGAAATTTTTATTGCAAAACATAATTTTTAAATTAAGACTTCAATTAAGGAATGTTTCTCGTATTTCATAAATATTGTTAATATGGGCATAGCACTTCAAAAAAGCAAAAATCTGTTGTTTTTTTTTCAACAGAAAAGGATAGAAAAGTAGTGTCCAAAATGAATCTTGGAAAACGTGATAAAAAAATTCTCTTTACACCTGTGTTAAACTGAAAATAATTTTGAGACAGCCTGAGGAGGAGGAGGGGGTTCTTTTTGACAACAAAAAGAGAAGTTTTTCTCATAATATCAAAAAAATTTCTGGAGAACTACGAATATGGTCTTACGTTACATAGTTGAAAACCAATCATAGACATAAAACTAAATATGAATCACAAATCTGTATAATTACTCAGGTAAGTAAGTGAGAGGGAGTTTTGCGATTTAATTTTTGTCATGACCCAACTCCCAGCCCCTCCCCCACCACTATAATAGTACTTTATATGTATATCAATAACGCCATTTAAATTTATGCCTATAAAATATAATTATACGGGAATTAATGAAAATAATCAAGAAAATGGTACAATAATTCAGGATGTATTTTTGTTGACCTGAATTGTTTTCCATTAGACCGGTAAATCGACAGCCAATGAGACGTTTAGTACTTGATGGGTTGCCTATTGCTTGCCTTCATTCTTATCATATCTGAGAAATGGTTAAATTTCACCGTTAGCTGTATAAGTTAATTTTCATTGTCAACATAACAACACAATGAAATAAAAAAAAAATCGTAAGCAGCAATGAATGTTGCATTCCTAGAGCTGAACTTTCGATGTCGCACGTTAGACTTACAGATAATATTGTGAATCCCTTCACGCGTACATCCAGTATCAATTCTAAAAAATGGGGCCTATTCCCTCCAACAGCACTTGTGAGACTAGATGTAGAACTGGTTATACTGATTTAGACCGGTAATCGTGTAAATTTCGTATTAAGCAAATTTAAGCTATTTATGGCTTTTCAAGCTTTACTTAAATTTTGATATGCATTTTAACTCACATTCAAGGGATCATATTGTGGTCTAAAATTATCACTGCAAATAAAACCTACGCTTCCTAGCTGGGTTTGGTGGAGAGGTATGTAAGGTTCCTACTTTATAACTCAAAAGTAAACTTCAGTATTTTTGCTCTAATTCCCAGCAGTGTTTTCATCTTACTACATCATCTGACATCTCAATCAATAGCTCTGAGGCATCTACTTCCTCCAACCGCCTTTAAACCTACAGAGAAGCAATTTTATAGCAAAATCAAAAATCTAAAAAAAGTGCATTTCAGAGAATCATATGAATATTTCCTCGATGAATTTTTCGCTATTTTCTGGCATACATAATTATTATATGCTTTCTGGAACATAAACCGAATGCATGAAGATATCCATATTTATATGGGGTCGGTAAGAAGAATAATAATACACATTAATGAAGGGGAGCCCTAAATGTTATTTCAAATCCTCAACTCTCCAGGTATTTTGTGCCTGAAGTGCTGGAATTCGAAAAATCGTGCTACACAAAAAAAAAACGAAATAAATGGCAAAAGTTGAAAACATAATCACTTAAAACGATCTTCATAACACATTACGAATTTTTAAGTACGTGCTGAAGAAGTCTATCCTTCGTTTGCATCGACTTGCGTACCATACTGCAACATTGTTCATACAAAACTCGAAAATGCATTCAAACGACTTCATAGCTATAATGAGAAAATAAAATCGAGACCTCCCTAATAACCCTACGCTAAGACACCCATAAATATCGTAAATGACATTGGCCAATTAACTACGAATGGTATGAAGTAAGAATATGACGTCCCCTCTACAGCACCTACTCCTACCAAATTAGTCAGACTGTAATAGCTAATAGCAAATTAATGCAAATATCGAATATTCGACCAATGATGAGACTGAATGAGTCCTCCAATGAGAAAAATAAAGGCAAACAATCATATGAAATTCGCTTAATGTGAAAAAGGCTATAGGTAATTTATGATGATAAATCGTTGTTAATAAATTTACTCGATATTTTTTTTCAATGAGCTGGAGGAGGCAGAGAGAGCGAAATCTAAACATGATTCGATACTTCTTGTCCTCAGCAATCACACGAGCCCATTTCAACCAATTTCAGCAATTCGAGGCTCCTTAAATATTCCTCAAATTTTCACCATCCACCTTTCTGATCCGAATTCAAATTGGTTATATTCTGCTCCTTACATACCACACATAAAAGGCCAACTTTTCTTAATGAATTTGTTGAGGATATATGGCAGATTTGGAAAATTTAGAAAATTTCATGGCTTAAAATTTTCTAAAAAATCTATTTTTTGCTCCAAGTTTCTCTAAATTTACTTACGAAGCTGAAATTTAGAAATATCGGCGTACTTATTTTACTCTACAGGGTGTACTGTTTCGGGTGCACCACCTGCAAATGGTAGATAGGTCAACTCAAGTTACATACATGTATCATGCTTTGCCTACCTAAAAATCGGAAAGAGCCGAGATATGCCAGCTTGAGAGAAAAATTCGCTCAGTGACCATGAAATTTAAAAATGTATATCTCACGAACTACAAACGACCAAACTTTTCGGCTTGTTCTAGCATATAAGGTATACAATGAAGTTTCTTTGGTGTGAAAATGGTGGGGGTAGGTGAGTTAGATGAGAAGACATGAGCCACTTCGTACCGAAAAACACGAGGAAAAATTGGCGAATTTTTTAATTTTTGGTAAATAACTATTGAAATAATCTGAAGAAAAAAAAATGTTTACCAGTTTTTTTCAAAAAGTTAATTTTGAAAATTTTTATTTCACGAACTACAAATGATAAAAAAAATGATTTAGTTTCAAACTCGTGAAACATGCAGTGAGACTTTTTTGATGTAAAAATGGTGGAGATAGAGGAGCTAGAAGAAGAGATACTAGGAAATTAGTACCGAAAAACATGCGAAAAATAAGCAGATTTTTCAATTTTTTGAACATAACTTTTGAAATTGCTCTATCAAGGCCCCTCTTTAAAAATCTGTTATGATGAGAAATGTGTCCTCTATAAAATGTGGTATAGGAGTACCATCTAGATAATTTGACAATGAGAAAAAAATGCGAAAGAATTAAATTTTCTTCGTTTTTTTTTTTTTTTTTTTTCAAAAAATACATTTTGAACATTTTTATTACACAAACTACAAGTGATAAGGAAATGCTGTTAGTGTAAACTCGTGAAACATGCAGGTAAGTCTTTCTGATAAGAAAATGACGGGGTTCGTATGCATACTTTTATTTTGGCAAATTTTTATAACATAATTAATCACACCTTTACGCAACATTACGATAAGAATATCTTCCAAGTTGCACGAGAAGATTATTCATCAATTTATAAAAATTGCTTATATCTAATGTAATACGATTATAATACCAAGAAAATTTTAGCACCAGATTACTAGATAAATGGGTATACTATGCCGATCATCTTGACCTTGTTTAGCAAATACGTGACGAAAAATTTTGTGCGCCTTTTCAAGAGAAAAAATCTCACATCGGGTTTCCCTTCAACAACGGAGAAGTAATAAGAGAAACGATGATTCACCACTCCTCCACCGCTATACGGCGCCTGTCATTACGACAACGTTATATTGACCGCATCATCCTGCAGCCCCCACTATCAACAAGTAGTACCATCCAATCTGCTTGGGAAGTACGAGCGGACGGGATGACTGGAACGAAAGTTTCGATTTAGCGAAAATTTCGCCAATTCACGTAATAACCCTGTGTTGTTGAAAATTGCGCAATAATGGCTCGAAAGGCGATACAGCTTAAGTACGTCGATGATGTTACAATACCGATGATTATAGAGAATCGCGAAACCGGAATTAAAAATAAACCCAAAGGTGAACGCAGTACAGGTGGATGCGGCCGCTGTTGCCAACTAGCTTGCCATCAATCATTCGCCCATTTATATGATGAACGAGTAAAAAAATCCCATCGATTGGTCTGCCCATGTCTCGTATGACCGTTGTTCGAGGAAACCATACAAGTTCGAGAACGTCGCCTCTTCGTTACCATTTACGTTAATGCTAAACACTACCGTATTAAATATTCATGACGTTATAACGATCTATTTAAAGCTGCACGAAATTCAAAACGTCGCCGAATAATTGAAAACCTTCTAAAAGTAGACGACGAATTTTCCACACACAATTTTACAACATTGGACCATGAACCGTGGTGCCATGTGGCTCACATTGTTCGCACTTTTCCATCATATCGGCCATATACGCGACCATTGTTACACGCACTCGTGACTTATCACCTTTTTACTCCTCCTTGCCTTCCTCCACATCTATTAATAGATCGTTAAAACTCGATTAATTAATAAATCCAACTATCGTCTATACTTAAAACATTCCAGCCTCACTGTACCACCGGTATATCGACCATATTCACGTCCTAATCGAAACAATGCCGTCAACATGTCGAAGTAATAACCAGCGTATGCATTACAGAAGGCATTTTTCCCTGCTATTATCGTGTACATGCATAATGCACGTATACCTGAGCTACATACCGTTGCGGAGCTCGTTTATATGGCGTGTTCGTAGCATGACTGTGATTACTGCTTCCAAACACCTAGCGCAGACTTGTTTCCTTCTTCAAGGTTGATGAGCGGTGAACGACGCGTTACCAAAGGCGATTTTCTAGCAGAACAATTTTTTTTACCCTTCAAGCGTACCTACCTAAATTTTCAGACGTAGAAGAATACCATTCGCGCAATTAAATAATTATAGTCGGCTACAGATCCTCGTGGCTGACCGGATAGATACATACTCGGTCGAATTGAATCACTTCACGAATTTTTCCATCACCAGTTTGGATTCGAGTTAGCATAACGTAGAAGAAATACGTACGATCGATTGAAAACGAAATTTTCTTTCTTAAACCTCCGTTTAATACGTTCAAAATAACGGTAAAACCTAAACGTCATTTTAACGACTCGTTCAATAGGTAATAAAAAAAGAAATGCTATTCCATGAATAATAATTTCTTCTTTCGTGCGATATCGTTTAAAAAAAAAACACGCTGTTTCTTATAACTTTCATTGTCAAGAAAGCTGGATAAAATTTATTCCGTTTTCAAGGTGATAAAATTAAGGAATGATTTGAATATTTATTTCGATTGATTTGAAATTTTTGAAGAAGAAGAAATTCAAAAAAAAAAAAAAAATCGAGTAGATTTAAAATTTTCAGAGTATGAGAACATCAATTCTAAAACTGAAGTCTATTCTCATAATTTTCAAAAGAAAAAAATATTTAAAAGAAAATCGACGAGGTCTTAAAATTTCCACTGCATCGTCCGACAAAAAAAAAGGAAAAAGAAAGACAGCGAAGAAAAAAAAAGGTTAAAAAAATTGCGTAAGTTACGATACGAGCGAATGTGTGATGAAGAAGAGGATAGGGAATATTTTAAAGCAAGAAAAAATAAGGTACACCATGACGATTAAATGTTGATTTTTTGGTTTTTATCATTTGCTCGCTCAAGAATGTTATAATCATCGAGAAAAAATATAAAACGCCACTAAGTACGATAAAAATGCCCTTGATTGAAATTTTGCTTTTTTTAGGTTTTCGATAAGCAGGGGCGTAACGAGGACATTCTTCAAGGGGGGGGGGGAAGAAAACCAAAAATTGCTAACTAAGACCATGAAATTTTACCAACTGTTGACCTTTTTTTTTTTTTAGTCTTCAAAAATTTTAAAAATACCTGTAATAATACTGCTAAGCTAAAACTCCAAATTTACCAACTTTCCAAAAGCCAAAGGGGCTACGTCCCTGGTTGTGCGCTATGTTCGAATTTATTCCAGTTCTTATTTTCCCAAAAGAAATTCCAAGTTCCCACTTTCAACGTTGAACAATTATAAATTTCCCAACTTTTCAAAACACCTGGGGGGAAGCTCCCCCCATCCCCCCCTCAGTTACGCCCCTGTCGATAAGTACATATTGGCGAAATATGATTTTTGAGCCAATGATCGGTTTTTTATTTCACCCGTGCGGGTCTGATATCTGGAAGAACGACGATTTGAAATTTTGTATGTGTATTTTGTAGATGGAGAATTCCACTGAGTATCTCACTAATTTTTTTCAGATTTTTTTACCATAAAAATAACCTTGAAATTGATTTCAGAAAACATACGATTCCTCGGTTACCATTTTGAGAGAAAGACGCGAAAAAAAGCCATATTTGTTTCTCGATATCACTCTACATATTAAAATCAAGATGTAGGATTTCCGGATGCAATATCATAGATGCTCCTATTGGTCACTTCGGTCAATTCATCATTTTTAGCTGAGTTCTGATAAAAACTATAGCTATTACAGTCTTGATTTGGAAAGGGGGGGGGGACGTGGGAGGTGTGGTCTTCAACTCTTTGCGTTTCAGACGATTTGTAATCATATGGCAAATGTTGAACTTTTTGGTATATGTATTTTTTACCACCCGAAGCGCTAGTGGGTATTAATGAAAACTGCTCGAAATTTGGTGAATAGACTTTTCTTACATCCCAAAATGGTGAATCGCATTCTTCATTTTTTTTCAAACAAGGGTCTTCAACAACTAACATTTCATTATCTTGGGTTATTCCACAGCTATTGAAAATATCCAAATCTACACAACTATTTTCGTAACCTTCAAGCATAGTTGCCAAATCTACAGGCTTCGTAAAGTTGCATGTGAAACCTGCGATCACATTTTCACCATTAACGAGAGCATTAGCGGTGCAAATAGCTCAAAATTTTAGTTTTTGATTTCATACGAAAGTGTGAGTCACATACAGTAATATATTCCAATTTCAACTTTCCGAGGGAAAGTTAGAGTAAAAAACAGCTTTTGGAGAGGAAATTGCTATAAGAACTTCCATGAATCTTCTATATCTCCTCACCAAATTAATCTAAGAAAGTCAAACTTGTGTGTAGGATTAGTTCGACACCGGATTACGACCCCCTAAGTTTGGATCAAAATCAATCACAATGCGATTATCAAAATTTGAGTAGAACTTGAGTAGCCTCAAATTAGTAAGAATGAAATTAATATGAACTCAAAATATTATTGGGAATAGAATTATATTATATCCCAAATTCAGCTTCACAAATGATATTGGGAGGGGGGGGATTATTGACCTCAAAATGTCAAAATGTGGTGAGGGTACACGAGAGGTTGATCATTTTTCATTGTGAGAGTAATATGATAAAATGAGCCGAAGTGACTAACCTATTCTGATTTTAGCTTCCCAAGTGAGCTGGAAGGAAAATTGGAGCAAAAAATAGCTTTTTAAGAGGAAATTACAAAAATTCCATGATATCAACTTTTTTTTTACTATTGCTTTTCAAGTTGCTTTAAGGGACTTCGATTCTTCTACTCTACTTTTAGGTGGGCAAGTGAAGAGGGGCAGCTTGCCCATGGCATAAGAGCAAACCAACTATGGTCTGATTCTTTGAGAAATGAAATCGGGCCCAAAGGTGGCCTGCTTACGTCTACACTAAGACCCGAAGAGACACTCCTCCTACCAAAGTCGCCTAACCACTCGCTGCATGTAAGAGACATACTCAGGGTTGAAGGACGAGAAGGGGATTTGGTTGATTCCCAGCATGGCGAGAGCATTCAAGGAATATGTGCGCGGGGCACTCGACGACCACATCTGCATGCGGAGGAGGGGTGCCTCCTAAACCTATAGAAGTAACTCCCGAAGGAGCCGTGGCCTGATAGGGTTCGGCTGACCCAGAAATCCAATTCAACGTTGGTCGGGAGGCATGACTGGAGGGAGGGAAGAGTCGGTGGGCTCATGCAACTCTGGTAGACTGCTCCCACTCCTTCTTCAAAACTTCAAGGCGTTTCTGCGCAACAGCCTCTGGAATAGCGGCTACGAGAAAACCCTCTGGGTGCTGCCCTCTATGTTTATATTCACAGAGCCGCTCTCTCCTGGAAGTGTGTCTCACTTTCATTCGCAGGAAAGAACAGAAATGCGGTTTTACTTGATTTAATCTTAGATCTGTTCGTTTTTCCGGTAACTCGCAACAAGTTGTAAACAATGTGACGTCACGCGCTCATGAATTACAGCCAATGGAATTGCCAGCCTATTGAAGTTTTGCAAAATAAAAATAGAAAAAACGCGAAATTCGCAACTTCGGAAATAAGTTGAATGTCGAAGGATAGAATTAAAATATAAAATAAAATGTATTGGGAAAAAAATATTTTAAAAAAGTATATCGAGAAGAAAATTGATTTTTTATTCAAAAAATGCGGAGGTGATGAGTGGTGATTTTTTCAAAATTTTGCACACACTGGGTTTCATCAAACAAACTTAAAAATCGGTAATTACCAGTAATTACGACGTTTTATTACCACAAATACGGTAAGTGATCGCCAATTTTTTCAAGACTATGAGATCGATTGTTGGTGGTTTTTTCAAGTTTCGACTTGGCAACCCTGCCTCGAACCCTCTTTCCCAAAGCAGCTAAGGTAAAAGCGTAACAGCCTAATTTTTGCATTGAAAATTCGCTTAAAAAGTTGATGTTTTCGCCACCTTCTTGGGTCACTCGTATCACAATTCACGTAACTCATAACATACCGATCTCGTCTCATTTGAAAACTAAATTTAGTTCAGGTTACCAGAGTTCAATCATTTTATCCCAAAATAATACCAGTTCAATGTCACACAACTGGTCACATGTCGTGTTTACATTCGACCTCGTGAGTTTCCAAAGATAGAAAAAAATTTTAAATCATATAATCAATTACGAACTACATTATTAACTTTAATCAAAGCTGTTTCGTATCATCGAAAGAGAATTCCTATAACTTAATAAAGATCAATGTGATACTCGGGAGTAAAGGTGGGCAGAATTTCCAATTACTGGGTATCACATCCTATGGAAATTTACCCTCTATTAGACCACAAAAGGTTAGCATTACTTTTCGCACACAGCGGAAATAAAATCTATATAGTTCTCTTGCTTAGCTACCAAATTACTACGACCACATACTTACACCACCTTCGGTAATCGTAATTATACTAAGCGTTTCAACAAGACTCGAAAGGGATGCCTATTGCATCACACCTGAAACCTAATAATTCGACCACTTTGAACTCTTTTAGAAGCGAAATTTTACACCGAAGTTTCTCGAACAAAAAACACAATATCTATCAGCTCCGATATAACAAAAACATATCCATCACAATTGCCAGATTTTAATGAGAAAATTGATTTAAAAATTCTCAACGTGTTTGCCTTTTCGTCGGACAACAGACACGAATACAATTTCCCATCATCGGATATAACGGCACCGATGCAGTTCGATAGCCTGGGACAGGGCGCAGTAAAATTCGTGCATCATGATCACCGCGTATAACGAAAACATCACAACGTTACACAACCCAAACATTCTATAATTAGCCGAAGAAAAATCAGCGCATGCAGCGATAATTATTTGCGGAAAACTAGGCGACACGAGGTGGCGTGCGCTTTGAATAAACTTCGTATTGCGGGATATACGAACAGTAAACAAAATAACACCTAAAGTCCTTCGCCATCGCTCTGGACATGATTATCAACCGTTCCCATAAATTGTTTCCATTTCCAAGCGTATACAAACACAGCCTTCAAACTGGCAGGAAAATTTTCCAGAATAGGGGTGCTCAAAATCATCTCACACGCGGGTCACTCGACAGAAAAAAATTCAAAGTACTCACCAACACCGTCGCATCTCATATTCATTATTCTGTTTCACGTACAAATACCAATCACTACATAACCAGCGAATCACACCGATCGACTAATTCGATTTTACTAAATGATATTATCGAAGGTTCATCGCTAACAACGTCTCTCCTTAACGCTAAATTAATTTCACGACGCGCGTAGCGTCGTTTTTCAAACCACTACATTACGCATTAGACGCAGGATGATAATAAATAAGTCATTCGATTCTCTGACCCTCTACCAAACTGGTTATACCATTTAGACAAATTTACACTTAAATGGTTATCGAGTTATTTTTAAAATTTCAAACGTAATTCCATCTATAAATAAAGTAGTTCAGGAGGACGCTTCGTTCTTTCGCCTCCAACAGGGATACGTCGCGAAGCCAAGGCGAGCTTCACCAATCGTCCTCACCAACCACCTATTCCAACTGGAAGCCTAGACCATTCGGGGTAGGAAGGAGGACGACAAAAATGCGTAATTAGGAAGTCGTAATAAACCACCGTCGCACGTAGTATCGTCGATAACGTCAATTACATAACCCTCTTTCGGGTCGTACGGTTGTATGTGAACAAACCATCTTCGTATAAAATTACCATGTAGATGATCTACATTTAAAGGTCAACTGTGTTTACGCGGTTTTTTTTTCGCTTCTATTTTTTTTTTCGCGAGCGCTGGAAAACGTATAAAGAAATAAAATACGTTTCGTTGACACGAGAATAATAATGATTTCGTCAGGTATACGATCGCCGGATGATGGCCTTGATTCGTTCTAAATTAAGAATAATTTCGCTCGGATAGACAAAAGAGGAGTGTAAATAAGATCCGTTTTGGGCCCACCTACTATCGAACTTTACTGTCCTACAATTGTTGTATATGATGCCATTGATAATTTTTC
This sequence comes from Phenacoccus solenopsis, assembly GCA_009761765.1. NCBI lineage: Eukaryota > Metazoa > Arthropoda > Insecta > Hemiptera > Pseudococcidae > Phenacoccus > Phenacoccus solenopsis. Next base: position 44,958,439 of record CM019753.1, read on the forward strand.
AGCTCTACTTCTACATATTAATCGCTAATGGGGGGAAGGGGTAGAGAGGGTGATGAAGTGGAAATGGAAAAAAAATTCGAATCACTGTTACGTTCCATGCCCTAAAATGATAGATGTTGTGTGAAGGACATTTAATTCAATAATCCAGCCATCTTGGGAGATGGAGCCTTTTTTTATTTTTCAACGCTCTCTTATCGCTCGTTTGATTTTTATACTTTGAAAATAATTATGTAAGAGAAATGATTTTATAACATGTAACCATTTTTTTTTTTTTTTTTTTTTTTGTAATCATCATAATTATAAGCCGAGTAATCGAGATGATGAGTCAATCATTTTTCAATTTCCAAAATTAATATTTTATATTAAATTCAATAGACTGAATACTGAATAATTTATGAATATTAATTTTTAGGACTTAAAAAAATGAGTAATTTTTTTTTTTTTTTGAATTAATAAATAATAATATATATAATACATAATATATTAAATTTTTTTTGCATTTAAGGAGCATTTTATTGAGGAAAAAACGTAAAGTTGAGTTTTTAATTGAGGCTTGTTCGGGTTGGCAAATAACATTGCTAACCCCTTCATGTCTACAGGCCACACCCACTACCAAGACTGAAAACCTCTATCCCCATCCTTTCCATAACGACTTGAGAAGTTAAATTTAGAATAAATGTAGTACTTCATGCAATGCAATAATTATATGGACAGTTGGACATATTTTTCAAACTGTAGCTACTTTAGGCTCCTCAAATTAAGCTCAAATTTTTACAATCTGACATTTAGGATTTATTTTCACCAAAATGTAGGAGGTCATACTGTGGTCATCACTAACCCTATATACTAAGTTTCATCTTTCTAGGTCCATTCCATAAGGACACACGTATTATAACATTTCCTGCAGGAATTTCCCCTCCAGAAGCCGATTTTTGCTCGAACTCCCCTCCAAATTCACTTCGTAAGCTAAAACGAAAATAGGCTAGTCACTTGGGCTCATTTTATTATATAACACCACAATGAAAAATTTTCGAATTTTCGTGTACCTCACCATAGCCGGTTGTAGAGGGCGGGGGAGGGGGTGGGGTATCTGACCACAGAGTTAATGAAAAATGTAACTAGTGATAATAACTCAAACACTTTTTTTAGTACATATCAACTTTTTAAACAATTTATCATCTTTTTCACGTGACTTTATGAAACTGACCCCCCCCCCCCTAGCAAAGATCCTAAAATCGGCACTGACCCCCACCAGATTTTGAGCTCGATAACTACCGCTCCCCATATTATGTGTGGAAGTGAATTTGGGATATAGCTTACTCCCATCCCCAATAATGATACGAGTTCATATTAATTGCATTTTTAACAACATGAAGTTCCTCAAGTTTTACTCAAATTCTGATAATCAGCCATTTTGTATTAATTTTGACCTAAATTCAAGAGGTAAATCTTGGTCAACAATTAACCCCACACACTGAGTTTGACCTTTCTAGATTCATTTGATGAGGAGGTATGGAAAATTCTATGACTCGAAACTTCCTGAAAAAGTAGTATCTTTAACATGCATTACTGGACCCTTTTTGAGTGAAATAATGTAGCTATTTATATAGGTGAATGCGACAACTATCACTATTTATATATTGGGTGCAACAAGAACACTTAAGAGACCCGGGTGCAACAAAGTATTGTAATTAGGCATGTATATACATAATAACAAAAATTTACATATATAAGTTGGATTCACCTTAAAAAAATGCTAGTAGGACCTATTTACCTCCAGCGAACAGTAAATTGTTGTTTTCCATTTTACAAATGAATGAAACACAAAGTATTACTGAAAAAAGTCACACAGGTTGTCCGAATATTTTTGAGCGGTGATTTTCTGAATTTTTCATGGAAATAAAGCTCTAAAGATAACTCATGAACCTAAAAGGTGGGTAAAAATGTATAGTAATGGAGAAACGAATGCTTTATCGCACACACTTATCAATATTTATAGATAAGAGTGGGAAATTCCCATGCTTATCGAAGTTAATACTTTGAAAAATTCAATGTTAGAATGTTTTTGTGAGTCATCTTACATATACATATATACGATCCACTAATGCATTAAATGCAATTGAATTTAAAAATAAAAAATTCTCATAATTTCAAACATTTTTTCTTTTACTATCTATCTTGAATCGACTTTTTTTAAATACCAAACTGAAAATACATACGTAACTTAATAATTAATACATCGCTTTAATAATTAAAAGTATTTTTACTACGAGTATAAAATTAATTGAAATTACGAGGTTTAGATTCTGGTACTTCGATACAATTACGTTATCAACAATTTTATGCGGTGTGAAGAGGGGGGCTCGCCTGTTAATAGATTAGATGGCCTACTGCAGGAATTCCTTTTGAAATAAATTTTATCGCTATTTGTAGCTATTATAAATATTTATTAATATTGGAGGCCAGAAAGTCTATTCCGTCAGTGTAGGCGTATTGATCATTTTGCATTCGTGTTATTCTTTCCGGTTAAAATTGGCTGAGAGGACATGGTGTTGAATACTTAAAAGAATTTCTTTCAAATTTCACATACGTTAAAAAATGACGATTTATTTAATCTCCAAGGAGGACTGGAATGATTTTGGGTCTTGAAGGACAAAATTATTCGCTAATAACCTTCGAAAAATTACATCTAAATTTCATCCTTCTAAAGGGAGCTTAAGGGGATTTAAGGCAAAAAAAAAATACTTTATGTGGAAGCGTTAAATCAAGAAATCTCTACAGTTGTCAATAACTCTTGAATAAAGACATTCGAGAAGGTCATACTTCGTATGTCGATGTCGAGTTGACTAGTAAACAAAATTCGACCCAAAATGGTAGAAGTCTCAAAATCTAAGGAGAGCTCAAGTACACCGAAATTACTCACATTTAATGAATAAACACTAATTACTTGGACTAAAAATTAAGACATATTCTAAATTCAATCTCTCCTTTGTTTTTTTTAAGGAAGTGTTTTACTAACCCAACACGTAAGAATTTCAACCTGCTGGTTAGAGCTGAAACTAAAAATGCTTTTTATAGGGGAAACGAGTCGTGAAATTCTTTGAATCGTTCATATCTCTCTACCAAATGTCGAATTTCATATGTAAAGACAATCTAAGATAAAAATATGACCGTTCAAGTTTTGATGAAAATGGATTTAAAATGGCAAATACCTTTAAAGAAGAAGTAAGGCGTGATAAATCCCTCGTGATTCAAATTTCATCAGCTAGGACTGGTGTGATTTCTGAGATACGAGTGGAAGTAAAGATAGTACCGTTTGAAAGGTCGACGTGTATAAAGCAATAATTCAGTTCGAACAGTCCAGCACGATTGCTTACACTTTTTGCATTGATTTCGATTAAAAATGTACGCGCAAAAAATGAAGAGCAAATTTTGTAGACACTTACATTTTTTTCAACTTCTTTATAACAAAAATAATCACAAACGTTTGGGGTAAGTAAAGTAATATTATCTAAAAATTCTAGAACACAGACAGATTATATTCAACTTCATTCCTCACCATTTCAATCGCCATATTTCACACAACTTGTGAATAAAGTCATTCCACATGGATTCGTTTACATCGCTCGAATGCCCTGAAATTGCAGCAACCATAGCAATCTCGAACCATCAAATCTATATCCGAGTACGTACACAAAATCACTAAAACCACCTACATCCTCGGTGCAATATTGCGAAGAAAATCAACCAAGAATATCACCATCGACGATACTTATACGATAATACAACATAGAAATACAATCGATTTATTACTTGCATTATCCCATTCCTGATGATCACGAAGCTCACCACCTCTTGGGATTTCCTTCGAACACCATGTCTAGAATAACAGTTGGACTTTTTAGTTTTTGTTATCGCCAATATTTCACTCATTTGTTACCACGTTTATCACACTTCAAAGGACCACAATTGTAATATTTCACTAGTCAAAGATTCATTCCACCAATACAACTTCCAACATTTCAATGGCTTAGAACCTACTAGAATGGAATCTTATCTTATTTTATCTTCCTACTATCGTATGAATTAAAACTTCCTCGGGTTATCTCCTCTATCTTCAATAAATATGGCAAATTTCGAAAAAGAAAACAACCGCGTAAACAGAAAAAACCCCGTAGAACGAAGAATTTCTGAAATTAAAATAGACAGGCGAAATAGGCATACGCGAATTTTTCTTCATTATTAGCTGCATTCTTCGTATTTTTTAAATTAACGCTGCGTAGGAAAATAAAATCGCGTAATAGTTTATTACAAGATGGTCGATGATAATTTATTAATTAAGTACGATATTTGTATACAACCCAACCTCCGCCAATTTACCATCTTTTAAATTAATCAATGATAACGTAGCTCAATTTAAACTATATAAACATCTGCCAAGTCAAACTGCTATGGAAAATTTCGACTATTTTACATTTGTCCAGTATTGTGTAATTCTCGTTAAGATACGAATATTTAGGAACTGATAGATAGGGCGTGTTAGTCGAAAGATGAGATAAATAAGTTGGCTCGAATTTATCCCGTTTTCCCACCACCCATCTGAAAAAATACAAATTATGCGTATTATGTCTGAAAACTAAAATCAAAAAAGAGAAAAACAGGGACGTACCGAAAGGGGGAGGGGGGAGCTTACCCCCCTTGGCTTTTGGAAAGTTGGTAAATTTGGAGTTTTAGCGTAAAGTTGGTAAATTTGACCACTTGCGCAGTATTATTACAGCTATTTTTACATTTTTTGAAGACTAACAAGAAGACTGTGACATCTTATTTAACATCTTATTTTCGTGGAGCAAAAAAAAAAAAAAAAAAAAAAAGGTCAACAGTTGGTAAAATTTCATAGTATTAGTTGGCAATTTTTGGTTTTCTCCCCCCTCCCCGAAGAAGGTCCTCGGTACGCCCCTGCAGAAAAATGGACTTTTTTCAAGATTCGAATTCAATTTTGCTGACTGTTGATGTAATGGACATTTAATTTATTTTTCAATCGAAATAAAAAATTCATTACTTTCATTCATTCACAGTCACCACCACTTTTTGGAGGTATAATCTTCCTCATCTCCTAAATAATCTGTTGTGAGGGTGAATTAGGAGTATACTATTATTTGGTATCCCAATAATCGTATGAATATATTTATCAAATTTTATCAATTTGAGGCTTCTCAAGGGTTCTTCAAATTAAGATCTTGTTTTATTTTAGATGTATTTTGAATCCTATTCAAAAGGTAACACTGTGATTCAATCTTTGAACGACAAAATATCAAGGGCGAAACTAAGGGGGGTATTGAGGGTCAGAACATCCCCAATATTTTCACCAACCAAACATTCGGCAGATTTGATTATTTTTGTCGGCAATTTCAACATCTAAGCTCCGAAAAATAAGATAGAAATAAACAAAAATGATTAAGATATTCGGAGTTTCAGACTCGTTCGTCCTTGCCGACTTAATAATTTTGCGCACAACGCAATGCCGAATTATCACTAATTTACCAGGTAGTCATTTCTTCTAATGTTTCCAGTAGCCCAGTGAAATTAGGTTTGTAACCGGGACAAATTGAGGGTCAAAATTTTTCTTCGGAGTCTTGTAACCAATAGTGTCCATAACTACCCCTACCTTTTCTCCAAAAATCCCCCTGTTGCTTCTCCCACAAAATCCATATTTGTCCTCCCAAACTAGTTTTTTGCCCATAACACTCATCCTTATTTAGATACAAAAAAAAAAAATCAAATTAAAAAATGAAGCTGATCAAATTTCCAATAAAAAATATTATTACACATTTTTCGTCCAATTTGATAGAATAGCGAGAAAACTCCCTTGAAACGTACTACTTTCATTGCACATAGGGCCATAGCGCGACGTTTGATATACCTTACCGCGTTACGTTAATGTTTCATGTTCTCATCGCTCAAATGACTACTTGAGTGAACGAATTTTGGTTTTTCTCAAAAATCGATCAGGTATAGCGGTTGATAGTTGTAAAATGACCTCAAAAGAAATTTAAGTCTTTCAAGTTAATATTTATATCCTGAATAATTAGGTCAAATTTTGAAAATTTTATGATACATCAAAAAATGTTAAAAAAAATTGTTTTCAACAATTTTCAAATTTTTTGTGTGCAAGGGCGATATGTTGCCTTCTGAACTTCTGAAAAATAATTATTTACTTATTTTTTCAATAATCAGGTGCTTTCAAACTATTTCTAATATATATGAAAAATCCCTATTATTCCTGTACTGTTTTGCATTATATTCGATACTACTCATAATTATACTACAAATAGATCAATTTTCTAGAAAAACCAAAATTTCTCCCACGCCAGTAGTCATTTGCACGATGAGGATATGAAACATTAGCGTAATGCGGTGGAGTATATCAAATGTTGCGCTATGGCCCTAAGTGCAATGAAAGTAGCGGGTTTCAAGGGCGTTTTCTCACGATTGTATCAAGTTGAGCAAAAAATGTGTAATAATATTTTTTGTTGGAAATTTGTTCAGCTTCATTTTTTAATGAGACTTTTTTTCTGTATCTAGATTAGAACGCGTGTTATTGGCAAAAAACAAGTTTTGGGGGCACAAATGTGGATTTTCGGGGAGAAGCAAGGATGTGATTTTTGGGGAAAAGTTCGGTATTATTACGGACACTATTAGCTACAAATTTCGGCAGAAAAATTTTAGCCCTCAATCACTCCACGTTAACACGTGTACTGGACTACAGACTCAGCTTCTCAAAATATCGTTCGATTTCTTCTTCATAATCAGGTAGTTAAAGGCATAGGAGGATAAGAATGGTGAATCTGGCCCGGGGTCCAATTTCGATGAAACTTGAGTGGTGGGTAGATAGGTACCCTTTGGAAACTTCCATTGCCAAATTTTCAGACCCCCGCCCGCGCCCCTCGTTTTTGAGAAATTAATTTTTAATTAAAAAACTAATTCGAATTTTTCTTTTACGCAATATGTAGTTGACTGATTTTATTGAAAATTTAGTATGTTGTACTGTTTCATAGGGGTTCTCTTGGAAAAAATTAGCAACCCCTAAAATGATTTTACCTCCACTAAAAACAGTTTTTGAACTTTATTTTTTTTTACCATGATAACGCTTTGGCACAATTATGAAATAGATATTTTTAGATGTTCCCTTGACCCCCGAACCACGTGGAATTTTTTCAGATTTTTCACTCGGGTACACCATGTTGAAAAATGGCTAAAACTGATGATGGTTCCAAAAAAATATCATTAAATGTGCGAAAATCAACTTTATAAGCCTACCGGTAGCTTTTTAAAACAAGAAGAACTGTTTAGTTTTCATCTTTTAAACTGAGCTACATACCTATTTGATTGTTATTTTAATGCATCTTATAAACGAATCGATGTAATCGTTAATTTGTTATAGGAAAAATAGGTATTATTATTCTCACTTTATTGTTTTTTCCATTGCACACGAATACCTACTCAATAAATTTCCGATTGCAGTGATGTAATATAAAAACCTAAGTCGGCAAAAATCATCATTTGAACGCTACTAAGTCGGCAAAACTAAGGGTATTCCACCCCCCAATATATTACTCTAGTTTCGCCCCTGCAAAATATGACTTTGAAAACCAAAAAAAATTTCAATACCTGGCACAATTTTTTTTTTTTAGTTCATTTGTAGGACGTGGTCAAAATACTAAGTCAGGGTGTTGACATTTTTATGACGTACTTTTGAACTCATTTAGCAACTATTGTGACCCTGTCACATTTTTTTTGAAAAAAAAAAAAAAAAAAAAAAAAAAAAAAAAAAAAAAAAACGAAATTATACCCACCCTACAGTTTAAAGCATTATCTAGATATCCACTGATTATTTCGCAACTATACTAGATTCTCCAAATTTCCATTCTTCAAGATTATTTTCCTTCCTACTTTATTCATCTATGTTCTTCTTTTATTCTCGCGTGATTCGCATATTAAGAACACTGCTATTCGGAAATAAACTATAGTCAGGGTATCAGCGATCCTTGACAACTCAACGAACATTATTGTATTCGAGATGACTTTTCAAAACGCAACTTTTGCCTACGGCTAAAACCCAAATATAACTCTGGCTTATTATTCCAATTACTCGTATCAAACTGGTATCAAGCTAAGTGCGTTATTTTCAATTTTAACTCTTCCGAATATTCTTCATAATTCGGCATAAGGTTATATTATGATGACATAGGCTAATTTTTCCACCACGAAGATCCTTCATACAGCGAATTAAATTCGGAGAATCAATTCTGAATTTTTATTCAGATAATATTTATAATCGAAACCTTGAAGGGATTCTTGTAAGTTAGAAGTATGCAGGCGTAAAATACAGTGATTCTTGTTTTTTCTCGTATTCGTGAAAAATTTTTTCCAATAGCTCATTCTCATCGAGAACCTATTCTTTGACCAGGTGTATATAAAAAACTTGATAACACGTCTTCACAAATATAATAATTATGACTAATTCTACCGATTGGTTTTCGTTGTCTATCACATACCTACCAATACTACGATAGATGTAGTTGTAATACATATATACGACGATGAAAAATTCAATATAAAGAATTATCATACAATTTAAACACGTACGTAAATATCTTCAATACATATGTATTTCATATTCAATTGCGTATTATTACGCGTTATCAAATCAATGTATATCAAATAGGAACTAGTTTTATCGCCGACATATGGTGAAAAAACAAAACGAAGCGTTTCCATTAAATCATCGAGAATTCAGACTCGAATCCTCATTAATGATAAGGCGTACACTACATGGTTTCTATTCGATAGAATTCATGTAAAAGTTACGGTTTCGTATTAATTGACCTTTCCTCGCCATTTGTTCGGATTGAGAGGGGCCCTAAGGAGGGCGAATTGCGAATCTTACATAGCCACCGATTGCAAACAGACGAAGAGTTGTTTATTTCTTCACATTTATCCTAAACTGAATGTATTTTCATTGTCTTGTTTACACTGATAGACGTATACGTACGTTTTTTTATATTCTTAGGTTATTTCCGTATCTTCCTCGATATCCGCTCTTCGTTAATATAATTTAAGGTTGTACCATATAGATGCTTCGGATTTAGGTACCCAACCATCTGTGTCCCAACTTAGGTACCAATGGTTTACGTCGTATAAGTTATTTTAGAATTTGAAGAGGGTACCACTCGAAAAAAAATAATGGGAACGTTACACGTAATCGATTACACAGAGTAGATAAATTTTCGCTCGCAATTTATCGCTCGATTAAAAAACGATTTATGAGTAGATTTTAGATTTAAGGTGTTTTTTTTTCTTCAATGATACCATCAATTTTTTTTTCACGAATTATAGTCGAAGTAATTTTTTAGAATTTTTTTAGCGACGTTTTATTTATAGGATTTTCTTTTCGGCTATTATATCATTTTTCGTCTCAATGACGCAACCTATTTCCACGATACATATGTTTTGTCGAAGCGAACGATTCGCTATCGAGATAAAATTATCGTTAATATTTTTTTTTTATTCAGCTCGATAATTTAATTTTCACAACACTCGTTGGTCATTCGAGCGTCGTCGTAACGAGATTTTAAGTGATCGTAAATTGGAGATGAATGAAACTCTATGATGGCGTTTGACCAATTTTTCACTGTACAATATGCGTGATTTATAATACGCGTGGCTTCAAGCTATGCTCCAAGTACGCAATAATTTCGACGAAAAATCAAAAACGGATATTCATAAATATTTCAGCCATATTAAATAAAAATGGCGCTGAAAAGCGCTGATTTATGGATTTTTAGAAGAATTGAACTAATTAGATCGGAGTGATGAACATTCAAAACTCTCAACAATTTAATTCATACTGTCAATATTCACTTCGGTATTTAAAACAGGAAAATACAAATGAAGTGTAAGCAGCCGTGCAACATTACTGAATCTGAATTTACAATGAGGACATGTCCAGACTAGTAGATAATTTTGTTCAAGGCTGAACCCCCCCTTATACCTTCCGAAAATACCCAAGAAGTTTTCAAGATACATAGGACTTCTTGCCCGCAAGAATCACATGAGCCCATATAGTTCACAATTAAACCCAATCCTCTTTCTCCCCTTCAACATCACTCGTAACAAGCAAATAATCACGCCTTTATTCTTACATTCTTCCTAGATGTCAAGCGATTTTTTCTTACTTGAAAATTTTTTTTAAAAAGTGGCACTCCACCCTTCCCTCCAATGAACTTAGGAAGCTGAAATTTGGATATATTAGCGTCCTCATCTTACTCTATCTCAAAACATCGAAATAGAAAATTTCTAGGTTTAGGGGCTCTTCCAGTCTCAAAGTTTGAGTAAATTATCATTTTGAATCAAATCAAAAATTTGATGAAAGTATCTCTATATATTCACATGAACAATGTCTATCATATTTTGTGCAATTTCATGAGCATCCGTTTGCACCAAGAGGTGTGCAAAAAATATATACGCACATTCAATGTAGTTCATAAAGAGGTTGGAAACTGTAGCATCAACTTCAAATGGTACGAAGAAGATGATTTGGAGATTCTCCCTTTTTCCTCCTTACCTGCCCTTCTTAAATTAAATAAGATGTAATGGCTATCTTTCATTGAATAAAATTAGCAAAAAATTTAGGAGCCCTTAAACAGATAACCCAGAATAATAGCGCAGATTCACTTCGGATTTGATCGGCTCGTAACGGTAATGTTCGTACACGAAAGAAAATACGGAAAATTACTGCTATCGTTGCAATTCCATTTAACGATGATTTCTAACGGTAAAAAAATTCTACAAGTTATCTAAATAAATTTAATAAACTATTCACGCCAGTGACAGTGTAAACAAGTAATGTTAACAGCTATCAACAAATGTGTTAGCTTAAAAAATTGATCACAAATACAAATACAATGAGCAGTCATGAGCTTCCTTGAAAGAAAAATAAAGTCGATAAAAATTATGTTTCCATTGAATGCATAATGTATTTGTACATTTAGGCGTAGGAGGAGGGGGGGGGGGTATAGCCTATAACCATAAAATATCTCAAAAACCTGCGAATGAGAATTCCGCATGATAGCACTCCGAAGATAACAATGTACGTTTGTACTGACTTATTAATTTGGTATCATGCATATTGCATATTCGTGTGGGTTTTGCCAAGGACTCCAAGGAGATATGGGCAGTTGGACAATAACGGAGCTCACAGATTATTATCAATATAAGTAGAGGGAGCTGCAGTTGGAAATCACAATATGTATAATATTTCAGTCAACATTTTCTCAAAATCAGGATTCCTTTAAAATTTGAGGAGCTCTGAACAGCTCAAAGTACATGAATATGGACTCGTATAATTACTATGACTCATAACTGAAACATATTCAAGTGTTTGACTACTTCGATGGGGTTTAAGAGCACAAAGAGCAAAGGCTAACTAAAAACTAACAAGTATTGTGCCAAATGTGAAATGGCGAGTGTGGATAAGTGTTTCCATCGTTCCATAGGAAAACAGTTTTGTGGGATTTTATGACCGATTATTTCACTAAGATTAGGGGAAGGACTTGGTGGGATGTGAAAGTAAATAAGGGCGATATGGCGGAGGCATCTTTAGCGAGTTAGTCGACGAATTCATTTTTCGGAATAATGCTGTGGCTGAGGAGTGAGGACGTATACAAAAGTGACTTCAATTTAATAAAACAATAAGGTTTTCCACAAAAACCCTAAAAATTACATATTCAAAATTTCTCCAGCAAACTGTCATTTAAAATAGATGGAAAAATTTAGAAAATAGATGAGCTGGGAACACTGTTAGTGAGTATTCGAGATGAAATCAATCATAACATATTTGGTATCACGGAAGATTTCACTTTATAACTCTATTCAGGTTGATTGGTTCTAATCTCGTTCCCACAAAGACCCCAATTAGGCCTCATCTCCTGCTGCGCGCAATCAAAAATTCAAAACTGTTTTTAGCTGTGTTCTTGGCCCTTAATTGGCACACATGGGTGAATTTCACCCATCGGTAATACAAACTCGCAGCGCTCCGGCGTAACCGGTTGCTCATCCCTGTGCACCCTTCATAGTTGAACGTTGCCACAATTTCTTCAGTTTGGAAATCTGTGTTAGTTGCATACATCAATTTTTGAAGGGGCAGATTTACTTCTGAATTTTCATGTAAATTATTCGTTGCATTTTTCAGGTCGCAAAAATTGAAAATAAAACCATGCTATGTTGTAGTTCGAACGATTTGCAAGAAAAAACATACAAGAACAAATTGCCTATCTTCAATATTGAAGGAGCTAGAAATTTTCAAAAATTGTTCTATTCTATCCTATGTATGCTGCCCCTTCAATTTTGATATTATGCAATTTTTTTGCAATGAAATTCTGCATTTCAGCGAGCACAACAGATACACTGGCGTGATAATCTTGGCAATTACATACGCCAGTATAAATAAATTAATAAAAAAAAAAAAAATAAAAAAAAAATAACATATATTTCAATTTCTTGAGTGACTCAGCACAATTTTTATTTTCTAATTTAAATTACTTTCATGCGTTCCATTAGAGGGTTAGTAAAAACGATAGCTATTAGAGCCTAGCTGATTTGAGGAAGGAGTGGGAGGAGGGAGGTTTTCAAATCTTCATTTTCACACCATTGGTAATCATCTGGCAAAAGGCCAACTTTTTCGCATAAATATATATATTTATATATCATCATAGATTCACTATATCTAGTATTTTCACAGTTTCACCATAGATGGCATCAATCAGAGTTGAAACAAAACGAGAGATGGCGTTGGCCCATCGTTGCATGACGTCGAGGAATGAGAAAGTAGATTATGTTAAAGAGCTATCTCTGAACTAGCTCCAAGCACACTGAATTTTTGTTTCCTTATCAACAAATTATTATTAATATTGAATTGTTACTATAAATTAGCGTGCAACACATGCATACGAATTTTTTGCGGGGTAGTCGAACTTCCCGTGGTTTAGTGGTAAGCGTGCATGGCGGTGTATAGTGCCGGAGGTACTGAATTTGAATCCCATGATAGCTTGCATTTTTTTTTTGGGATTTTGGGTCAACTTTTTTTTCTTCAGCTTTTTTTTGTTTTTGTTTTTTTATTTAATTATTTTATTTTATTCCTATAATTTTTACATTATTATCATTTTATTCCACCCTTCGAACCTTCAGACTTGGAAGTTGGAACTTTCAGACCTACTTTCCTTACCTCAAAATTAGGTTAGGTTGGTTTAATTTATTTATTATTTTTTCCAACGTTCGAACTTTCAGACTTGGAACTTTCAGTTTGAGCAAACGAACACGCATTAATTGCATTATTACAAACGTACGGAAAAAACGAAATCCTGCACTTTTTACTTAGATATAGTTTCTATTCAAAAGTAAGACTTTACAGTAAGAGACAATAAATAAAGATAATTTATTTGATGAAAACACGGTACCATTACGGTTCAGTAAATTTATGTTTCCGAAATAATTCCAAAAGTCCTTTATCAAATTTTTCTAAATCAATAGCAGTGGTCATATCTTTCGGACGTTGTTCCATTGATTTAGTAATTAATTCTTCCATTTTTTGATATGCAGGCGAAATCCAAGTGGGAGTTGTAACTCTCGTGGTCATATAATCATCCACAGTTTTTAAACATTTTAATAATAAAATATTACTATTATCTCTACTCTTGATGAGTTGATTAACATCTCTTGCTTCGTGTTTTTTCTGATTCGCCTGATTCGCTCTGTACATGCTACGTAATATTCGTTGAACAACTAAAGATATGAAATACCTTCTGTTTCAGCGTAATACTGTAAACAAAGTTTTAGTTCTCGTAGTTCTATGCTTTTAATTTCGGAGGTGAATAGTGCGTACATAAAGAATGTATATTTTTCGCACTTTGTAGATGACTGTTGTGGAGCTTTTCCATTTTTCGTGGTATCCATAATCCCAGTTGATGAACTTTTGTAATCATTTATATTCTCACTTATCACTTCATATGCGCAAGTCTTTTTGTCTTTGAACGAATGCCTTAATTTTTTCAAAGCTTCATTAAGTTTAGGTCTACCAACAAAAGAGAATAATTTCATCTTCATAACGAATGCTTCATTATTTTTGCAAAATTCTGGGTCATATGACTTCACATTCATATATGTTTATTCTAAATATGGGATATAATTTCGAAGAAAGTCTGCGCACTTATCGCTTGATGCATTTTCGAAGAAAATTCACTTGCAATGCTTCAATGCAGCAATTTGAGCTAAATAATGTTCCATCATCTTCTTGGGAACTACAGTTGTTGAGTATGAATTTTCATCTTCTACATTTGAGGTTTCACTCAGGTGCACAATAATTAGCAAACACAATATACAACGCATTTTCATTTCTATATTCCAACACGAAAAAAAATTTAAATGAATGTTAATTCATACAGTCAAGATAAGAACTAGATACCTACCTATATGTATAGATTATTAGTTTTTATCGAAATGATTATAAATTTTTAAGATACTGTGATAGAGAGTATAGAGTTTTCTTTTCCTCATTTTATATTTTAATTAGGAAACAAATCTGATGAATAATGCTTTACAGTCAAGATTAAAAGTAGACAGGTACCTTTTTTAGTTACTTATTAATTTTTATAAAAAAAAAGTAGCTATACATTTTTCAAATATTACAACAAATGGTAACACTTATTCTTTAAATTTATAATTGAATTTTATGTATAAGACATTGAAAAGAAAGGAGCTCTGTCGATTATAGTTCTGAAGGGTTGAAATGGCAGTATTTTTGAGAACGGATTCAAGAGAAACATTTTTTCAATCCAGCCACTATGGCAATATAACAAGAGTTGAAAAATTTATCTCCACACTTATTCCATTGTTTCTAGAACATGCGATAAAATTTATCTGCGATCGAATTTCTCTCACAATCACATTATTTCCCCCACTGCGAGCAACTGTAAAAAAACCGCACCGAGGAAATGATACACGAAACACACGATAATCATAGAAGCAAAAAAAAAAATACAATAGCAAAACCGCGAGAAACTACCATAACCTTTCTACTCTCGTATTACACACGGTGCTCGAAACAATGTAAAAGTGTCGATAGTTCAGCCATCGAGTGAAACTGTTTTGTAAATGGCTAAATCAAAATATGTTTACATTAGCGAATCGTTTGGAGTTGGGCCCCAGCAAAATGCATTTATTTACATAGCACCAGCAGTACCTGAAGACGGTAGAAATTACGAAAACCCTCAGTTATTACATATTACGTTTCGACTGCGGTATATTTTTAGTTTGATGAAGTTCGAGGTCAATTGCGTTGTTGCCAAATACGTTCGTCAAACAACTCCCGAACTGATGTATTCACACACTAAATTTAAAAAGTGAACGTAACAACGGCGGTAATTCAATTTAAATTTATCCGTTCGTGTGACCCGAATGTCGAAACTAGCGAGCCCGTAGGCGCGAAATTTTCATCAATTTTAAACCCCAATTAAACCCGTATACGTCAATAATTACTGAGTACAGCGATGTAAATTTCCTGGAACTTCCAGGTTTCAGGTATTATTAGTAGCTATGTGGTATTAACGTAACGACCGTGATTTCACCATTAAATTTAATCTAGTTCGATGAATCCTTCGACGAGCTTCTTTTTTCACAGACAGGGGAAACTTAGCTGATGGCGTTTATTTAATGAATTGATTTTAACGACAACTGTCTATAACGTATGAGACGAGATGTATTCTAATGCAAATTTAAACATTAGTCATTCCTTCTCTCGAAATTTTGCACGTTTGTAATGACAACTAATACGTGCTTAACGTATGAAATATGTTCGACGAATCACTCGTACAAGTGTCCGCTACATTATACGATGGTGGGCAAGCGAATCGAAAGTGAAATTTTTCAACGTGGTCGATGCGATACGTGTTGTTTAATTTTTTCATTTGGTAATTTTATTCCAGCTCTAATCGAATTCTAAATGTAGTCAAATAAATGGAAAAATGTTCTCAATCACTATACTTATTATCAAGAAATGGCTCAAGTTGAATACTTACAGGGTTAATAGCCTCGTCATCCTTATTTCTAATTTGTTAAGGAAATTTTTTCATACTGAGAAGAAGATATCAAATGGGGTGGGGGCTTCATATCTCCGCATTTCAGATCATTTGTAGACATGTGGCAAATGCCCAACTTTTTGGTACGTATTTAAATTCGTACCTCAGAGATGGTAGTTACGTGTAAGCTTCGTTGTTGACACATTCATATGTAGACAATGTAAAGTATGTAATCTCATATGCCCATAACACCACACCTACTTTTCAAGTAATAACTATCATACATGTTACAATAATATGTACCAAAGGAGGTTATTCGTACGATTTCAGTGGCGAAATGAAACAAATTAAGAAGGTTCGCCGCAATTTTGTAACTGAAAAAATTAATTATATGATCTACGTCATTCATCAATTTAAACCCATAGCATGTCCATTCAGCGAATGTCAACAAAAAAATTTTTCAATCTTCTTTACATGGCTAGGAAAACCGTTCTATAAAGGTTTCAGTTTCAGTTACTGTACTCTGAAAATTAAACAAAAAATCAGAGTAGGGCCAATTCCTCACTATATGAGCGCTGTGATCTAGTCTCAACTCTGATTGGTTATTTTGAATTTTCCGCTTGATATGGGTGAACAGATAATTGGTTGGGCATTTCAGCCACCAATCAGGGATGTGTATCCTCGATTGTCGCGCACCTGGCGATCATTTTTGAACTAATTACGTAGCTCTTATGGGAGTACAGTAACTTGGTATTCTATATAACTTGGTTTCAGTTACGGGTTTCTCTATTCTGCTTCATTATTTTTGTACTTGAAAGAAATGGGATCAAAAGATTTTCACTTCAATACTTATTCTTTTTTAAAATAATAATAAAATAGAAATAAAGTAGAAAAACAATGTTAGAGTGAAAGAGAAAGGGTTATCTCTCTCGAAATTTCCTAAAAGTAAAGGAATAGTCGAAAATTTCCACATAATAAGTTCTACGTTATTAATTTATTCAAATTTCAGCTCGTTAAATTAACTTTTAAAGAGGAATGCACCATTAAGATAAGGGGAAGATAAGGGGAAGGGAGGGTAGAGGGTTGATAGCGAAAGATGTCCTTCTCAAGCTCACTACAATGGATGTCTGATGACTGCTTTCAGCATTACTAACAGACATTCTGGGTCCCCCTTTGCCTCTCAGACTAAATTCGAAATCGAATCATAAATCCACGAATAAATAAAAAAATCAATATAAAAAAAAACTAATAATAAATAAAAAATTAAATTAAATTAATTTAAATTAATAAAAAAATATTAAAAATTTTTTTTAATATTATTTATTTATAAAATATATAAATTTAATTAAATTCTAAATTTAATTATTTAAATAATTAAAATATTAACAAATCCTTTCGTACTAAATATGTCTGCCTATGGGGGTAAACTACATGGAAACACTAACCCATGTGACTCCCTACCAGCTAAAATTTAAGTTCTTTTTCAGGACCCCATCACGTTGAGTTCAAGTTCAGGTTCAATTGGTAGGTGCAAGCACCATACACTTTGGCCATTTATAGCCCATTTTGACTTTTTTTCACCACCATACTCGTTGTTTGTGGATTTTAGTGTCTTTCACTATTCTTGATCATATCTACGCTTTGGGCTCATCTTTCCAGCAAGCTGAAGTCCACCGGAGAGTATATTTGTGATACTTGTTCTTGACTCATGCTATGTGGTGAAATTGTAATCGTCTTCGCCTTGAGGAACCTACTGCACCACATCTCCCATAAAATTTTGAACTTGGAATACAGGGTTTGTTAGAAACCAGAATACTATTCCCTTGAATTTCGGTCAAAATGGATTCGAAATGCCAAATTTTCAATATTTGAGGAAGGCTTGAGGAGACTCAAATGGGTGAAATTTTGTAAATATGAACTCACATTTATGATTCAGATAGATAAGAAGTACTATACACCTAAATTTAAACTATTAAACGATTTTTGAGGGCTAGTATGGTTTTCAGCTTTAGTATCGAGGTTAGATGTAAAATTGTTAATATTAACAAAATTATCTGCAAATGTAAACATGCCTTTCCAGCTCTAGTAAAACGGTATGACTGCTTACTTTTCCCTCGTTCAAGAGATAAATCAGGATTTACATTGCAAAATGTAGCGGAGATTTAACTAACTGAAAACATTTGTAATTAGGTACTGGATAGTATAACAGCATTCAAATAAGAATTAACGGTCATTAAAGATGACTAATTGAATATTTTATCACAAAGGAAATGTCAGTAATGAAGTAACGGGTCTTCCTTGTACGTACGTCACACTATATCCTGAATGTTTTATTTGAGAAAAAACAATAATAAAAGCACAGAAATCATTGAAAATTTTATTTCTCAAAAAAAAATAAAATAAAATAATTGAATGATTGCAAGGTCAATATTATATATTTTCAATTTTTTACTCCAATAAATTAAAAAATTAATCAAAGAAATGACAATACTTCCACTTCAGTAATCCCCAGCTTGATTAATTAAAATCACTTATAAGGCTTTTTCTTCTCTACTTCCATACAACACAATTACTAAAACGATGAATTTAAAAAGGCATAAATGAACCTTCTACATTAAAAGTTTATCAACTTCATAATTTTAGAGCAATACAAGCCCACATACAGTCAAAAACACATTTCGCTTGTTTACAAACGATGAACTTCCTTTTCTGGCGTGACTAAACTTTAAATCAAATTCTAAATAAACAGTACGCTTAGTAATCAGGATGATTTAATTATGTAATTTTTCTCAAATACGACCAGGAAAATGATAACACGAATACGAGAATTTAAAATTAAAATTCTTTTCTCGTAACACTTCGATTAAGAAAAGTAAATAATTAAAAAACAGCCAACAACTTTCAATGAGTAATTAGTGTTCTCGAGTATTCGAAGCAACCTACGAATGATTTTCTTTTTCAAAACACGAGCTTGTTTATTTCAAAAACGTGGGTTCACTTGGAAATATATAATCATTTGTATAAATTAAGACAATCCGAATTTAACTTTTGGAGCAAACACTACTAAAGAATATCTTAGAGAATGAAATCGAACTTAATTAGATGAACGATAGAAAATATGGAAGTAAATGATAAAGCATTTAGTAACAAGGTAACCCTTTTCGGCGGCTTATCACATCGAAGCTGATGTCATTTAGCAGACTCGTGAAAAATTTCACGCCCAAAAGATCAATTTATAATGAGTTTTAATTTCGAAACGATAACAGCAACTTCAAAAGGACACAATACCGTTGAGCAATCACAAAAAACACATTATCGCATAGTCAAATAATCAGGTCACAGGTATTGCTGATAGCTGATAAGAATATATCGATGGATTTGAGAAAATTAAATCATGATTGGATAAGTGCATCATTTGGTAATTAAATTTGGTGGAAATATAAGATGTATGAGTGGAAAAGGATAATATAAGGAATTACCAGGAAGTGTGGTTGCGTTATCATCATTATCAAACATCGATTTAGGTAATACTCGGATTGATTTAATTATCTAAGAAAGTAATAGAAAATACACACAATTGTAATACGTGTATGATATTGAGAGATACAGTTACAGACAGCTGCGTCGTATCTTTTATTCTTTATGAAAACCTGTTCTAGAAACTGAATGCATGCTATGTAGAAAGGAAAAAGTACTTACGTGTTCCTTATTGAGAGGTTCATTTTGCGATGGTAATCCGTCATCACGTATCCATTTCATGATAAACTTAAAGATGCTAAAGTTTTCACGTTAAAATAAACTAAAAAATTTAAAAATACAGCTTAAATTAACGAAAAAAAAACAGTACTGGAAATCGAAATTTCAAATGATAATGATAACGAACGAGTACGAAGCTAACTAATATGCAACGAGAGAGGTTTACTGAACGTTGATGTTTTGTATACAAGCTCCTGAGTTTTGAAGAATGGAAGAGCGAGGAACAGGGGCAAGGGGAAGTTGGATAGCTGAACGTAACTCGACGAAGTCATATTCGCACTGAACAGCACACTTGGCAGTGTTTAGTACTTGGGTACTTTGGCTATCAATGAATGCTGTACTCTGCGTTTTCACATTGAATTGATCCTATTCTCGAATATTGCGTTGTGTGATGTATGGAAACATGCGAATTCCGCATCATTTATTAAATTTGAACGAAAATCACTTCGCTGAAAACATCTTAATGGTGTACCAGTAGAGCAGTGATACAAATAATTATTGCCATTGGGTTGATTATTTTCATAATTACATCTCATAATCTGATTAGTCACTGGGTAAAAAAAATGTAATGATGATTACTTGCTGTTTCGTACGACCCCAAATTTAAACTTTTTCGTTATTTTTAAGAATTTTAAGCTTGGAAAATTTCTTTAACATAATTTTTTGTTTTAGTACTTGAAATCATTAAGGAGAGAGGTGTGGAATTATTTTGAATTTATAATAATTAAGATGAGAATATAAATTAATGGAATTGTTATTTATATGATTATACATATAACTTACTACGCATAATCAGCTGATTTATAATGAATAAATGAATTTTTTCTACTATTATGAAGAAAGAAAAAATAATCACCACTTATTATGTTATTTTAATTAATATTTTCCAGTAACAAATTAGTTTGTGATACTAGACATTTTTTCAAATAATTCTTCTCAGTAAAAACTGATTAATTGTCCCTCTTGATGAGAGATAATACTATCTAATTTTATTTTAATAATTTAGAAGTAATGGCTCATAAAAATCAGAAAAGTTATGCGTTGAAGGTTTTTCTTTTCAATGAATGGATGTTGCAATTTAAAAAAATACAGAAATAAAAACAAAGATTGAAGTTAAATTATATCGAACAATGGCTGACGTCTTACTATTTATATTTTTGTAAATATTCATTGCACTTCTTATTGTTTCTTGACGCTTATTATTGGTAAATTTTACATAACTTCTACTTCACAACACTAAATGATAATTGTTATTGTAGTATTTTTAGAAATACTTAAAAACATTTACAATGTTTCATTTGGTGAAATTCGTCAAATACATAATTATAAATGTCTAATTCAAGCATTAAACTTGTACACAATAGTACATATTTAACAAATTCTTGTGAGCTAAGTAATTTTGAATTAAACGGAGCATGATAATATTTTGTTTTTCATTTATTTAATCGAATACCTATAGAAATATTGTTATTCTTTTTGTTTGCAAAGATTCAATTTCATAATTTTATTGAATGATAAGAATATTCATTTTTTTTTTGTTTACATTAGCTTTAATGATTATGAATGTTTCATAAAATTACCATGTATGATTTTTAAATAAAATATTTTTATGTTAATTTTTTGGTTGCCTTATGAACATTAGTAATGTAGATGTAATCAAAATATTCGATTATTCATTCAATGGAAAAATCGAAAAAATACTAGAAATTATCTAGTTTTACTTCACTGCTGTATTCCTTTACATATGTGATAGTCTGATATCACTGGACGACTAGACGATCACAATTTTATATTTATTTCGATGCTTATAAAAACAGAAGAAGGAGCATGGAGATGAACAGATTACCTATTCATCATATCTCTAATTTTTTTTTCATTTCCGTGCGAAGGACTGGAAAGATACCCAATATTGGTTGGATAGTGTCCAATGTACACCTAGCTGTTGTAACTATAGGAGAATAAAATAATAATACTTTTAAAACCTGAATGAAAAAATATATTCAAAAAATAATTTTTGCTTTATTCTATCAATTTTATTTGAAGTTTTCTGAAATGAATAATCATGTAAATTTAATATTCTTTATTTTGATTATAAAGAAACAAAAAATTAGGAAAAATTAATGTTAAAGTACCTGAAAATTGAAATAACTCAAACAAGCTTATAAAATTAATAAAAAAATATAAAATTAAAATTAAATTTCAATGATGAGTGATGTATGATGTGTGAGTTCGGTGTTGTGTGAGATGTGAACGGTGAATAGTGTGATCCGTGACCGTACGAATTAGGTGATAATACAAATTAAGAACCTGGCAGAAAAGCAAAACGCTAAAACGAATTATCTTTTATGTATTTTACTTGTAGAAACTTGAAATACCGATGAAACCGTTACGAAAAATGAAATTCAGAATCAGTGGCAGTTACGAACCCTTCATTATTTTCATTATCTAAACCATTGGTAGTTTGATTGCTGTAAAGCTGTAAGTTGAATATTTATATATCAGTTCAGAATTTTAAAACAATGAGAGAACTAGGACTCATTTCCAGTACCAATGGTGTGTCGAAGTGTCGTATGTAAGTATCAATATTTTCTTCATAGCAATTAATCTCTTCGATAAATATCTTAAAATTATTCAAATTACAGTTGTGATCAAATATTCTCAAATTTCAAAGAAATGGTAATCCATCAAATGGTCCACATGGAAATTAACTTACCCAATCCCACTCAACTGTGTCCCATTTGTGACGATGAACAACCAGATTTGGAAATTTGCTGCCATCATATTCTCGACCATTTTTCTTCTGATGTGTCAGAAAAGTACAAAATCCTAACCTGGTTTTCGCAGTTCAATGATAATATCGATAGAGAAAAAAACCTACGGAAAAAGCGGTGAGTAGTTTATTCATGATTTATGGATACCAATACGTAAAAAAATTTAGTAAATTTCACGGTTCTATTTTCATAATTCTAAAGCTATAAATGATGTTACAGGTCAGAATTTCTCAATCAGGTTGATATTTTGGAAATGAAAGAACTTTTCATCTCTCTACCCAAAGATATAATGCATTTCAAATGTATATTCTGCCATAACTATTATAAACCAGAAGTGATCAAAGATCACATATTTGATTATTTGCAACTTACTCCAACTGAACGCCAAAAAGTATCGGTATGGTTTTCTAATTTTTTTAAAACAAAGGAAAGCCAAGAAATTAAAGATAGATACATGGATCATTGCAATCGAAATCGAGTGTTAGATCGCAATTCGACGTTGATACAGGAGTTACCGAACTATGAAAATATGCAGAAAATCAACATCTGTAGGTATTGTAAAGAGAAAACTGGTAGTCCCGATGAACTTTACAAACACTATGTGGATTCGCATAATGAGCCGCTGAATTATGGCTGGAATTGTATGATTTGCAATTTCAAAGCTTCCGAAGATGTCAAGTTATTAAGTCATATTAAAACGAAACATATTACATGTGTTTTTTGTAAGAAAAAATTACCATTCTCTCATATGTCAAATTGTGAAAAACGAACTACTTTTAAATGTTATTGTAAAAAAACTAGTCGAGGTATTGGAATAAATCATAACCAAGATTGTCCGCGGTTCACCTTAACCCCTGTTATTGAGGTATCTTGCCCGTGTTGTAAAAAATACACTTTCACTGAAGAAAAAGATTTTGACATTCATATCACCTCCAATCAATGTAAACCGTGGTTAACTATGGATTACGATGAGGAGCAATCCGAGAATTTAAATTTCGATATTAATGTTAATGCTATAAGGGATTATCTCTCTGAGGAAGATCAAAGAATATTAGACATTTATTGAAGATGTCAAAAACTTGAAAAAAAAACTTGCTTTAAGTGAGAAACAGACTGATTTTTGCTATTTTAATTTATTGTCATATAGAGTTATCAAAAGTATACAGTTATCATTACATTTGGTAGCATTTAAATTCAAACAAATTTACAATTTTATGCAAGAATCCTTACAGTTGAATAATTATTCATTTACATATGTTTCATTTTATATGTGCTTAATTTTGTTCACGATTTGATAACTTTCTCTTTGTTTGTATTTTCTTTTATAATAACAAAGTATTCATTATTTTTACGAATTTTGTAGTTCCTATTTTATTATTATTTTTCAGTATTAAGGAATATTGCTGGAGAAATGTAAACGTTCATCTACAAAATAAACTTGACTGATTAATTTATTTAAACAAGTTGTTAAAAAACGTGATAATATTTAATGTTGATGGGGTGTTGAATATTTTGCGTGTTATTGGATAGTTTTCAAAAAAATTGTAGCTTATGATTTTGAAAATCGAAAATTGAAATCCTATCGTAGTACACGATTTATTGATTTCAAATTCTTCCATTATGAAGATACTAAATTTTCGTGCTGTCGATTAAGTTTGTGTAGTATGCAGTGTCGAATGCATACCCTTATCGTTATCAACATCCGTTTTCGCATTAACCTCTTTCCAGAACAATCGAATGTATAATTAAATAGGAATAAAAACGTGAAATGCAATTGTGTCAACGTTTCATCGTTTCGAATTTGGCTAATAGAACAAATAAGAACATCTGCCGCGTAATACGTGGTACATGTACTTTTTTCATTCACACCGGCTACTCGTATGTGTTTCATATTCGCAGTGTTAGAAGTTCGTAAATTTTTCCAACTCTTATTTTGAAATTATATCGCTTTAGTATAGTTCATGTGTAATTGTTTCAATCGATATCTGGTAAGCTGGATTAACTTCATATTTTGGAGTTTATGTTGAGTGAATGTGAATTTGGTATTTTTTTTTTTTTTTTGTGATAATCATTATGATGAAACTTGACATTTTAAAAACAGTATTGGGATCATTATTAATAATATTGCCTTTTTGTCTCTTGTGAGAATTTCAGTTTTTTAAATTTAAAAAAATGTTTTGTTTTTTTTTGGCGTAAGATTCAAATCTCATAGTAACATGCGAGCCCAAAAGTGATTCAACTCCTGAAATTTTTTCATTTTTGCTTCAAATAATTGAAAACTCTTTGTTTCTGATGCGAATCCAATACGTATACTAATTTGTGATATTAAACCATGGGTCGAGCGTCCAATGATGAACGAATGAAGCAGAAATGTTAAACTATAATAACATTTTGCCACCGAAAGAACAGTCCATCACTAACTCCAAATTTTACTTCGTCCAGCCAATTCATTCTCGTTTAATAAAATCAGTGGATAGCCCAGTTTACGAATACTTCAACGCTAAATACCTATCGTACTCGCCTTCCGAAGTTCTACAAAATCACTCAAAATTCATGAGAACTTGCAAATCCTGTGTAAATCCTGTATTCCAAACTAATCAAGGATTCGAAATTTGTCCTTGCGGAAAAACTTCATTATATCATCGTGAAAAAGATTCGGATGAATCGAATCCTCAGCCGAAATTTGAAAACTTCGAACAATCTGCTAAGGAATTGAAAGAGACTAAAGTCGATGTTCCAATCACCAGAAGTTCTAGTTGCGATGGCGATTACGGTGAAGGTTGCAAAAAAGACAGAAGAGTTTCTATTCTGGTGGACGAGTTATTGTTGAAAATTTATGGCGATAGAGATAGAAAATTTAGCTCATGTGGAACCGATGTCAAAGATACATTTGACTATAGTACCGATTCTTCTAATTGCATTGTGCCCTTTAATAGAAGTAACGCGTTGTTGAAGAAAAAACGCTCTTTTAGCGGAATACCAGAAGATAAGTGTCAAAGATGGAGAGCGTTGATTAGAGCTCGGCTTATGAGTAAAAGTAAGTATTCTATGAAGTTAGTACTTTCCAGCGCTGGATTTTTGCGTGAGTTTTGAAAAGGTGGAGGAAAGTATTACTCGAAAAATGAATTCGCAGATGCCCCAAGTTTTTTATGTCCCCAGCTCTGACTATAGTCGATAAGGGTTGGAGGGCTTTTAAAGGGTGAAACTTTGGTTCCGCTAGTGGCTTTGGTGGTCTTAGAAACTTTGCTTTTTTCGGTACTGGTATTCTCTGAGATGAAAATTATGCCATGTCTCCAAGCCCACCGGTGCCTAGTGAAGTACCAGCTAAGACTGGGGAAAGCCACAATTCGCACCGAAGCAAAAATAATTTTCAGATCTTACTTTTCAATTTTTTCTTAAAATAATGGAAATTGATAAAAAAAATTCCAATTACAGCGTAATAAATGTTCACATTCCTGACTCTCAAATCACAATTAATAACCTTCTCTCTGAGATTAAATTCTTTTTAGAATTAAAATAATTTCCAAATTTTTTTATAAGTTTTTCATACATTGTAGTATCGGTATGGAAGAGATAAAAATTTTCTCGTCAAACAGATTACTTTGATTATTACGTAACAATGTAAATATTAATTTGTTAACTTGAAGAAAAAATTTTGATTGCTGATCACAAAGCTTGATTGCGACGGGCATCTATCATTTTACATCGTCTCCACTTATTTTATTTTCTATCATCTACTTTTGACATTTGATATTTCCTAGTTGAATTACGCCTTAAATAGTGCAAAATAACAACTAAGTTCCTTTAATGTACAAATCAGAAGTTGTATTACAAAAATTATAATAATATCAACATTAACTTATTGTATTAAATTTTTAACGAGCCACTATGTGTCCTTTCTTAGATGAGGAGCGGGGGGATTAGAGTTTTTATTTACCACATAAAAAAACTTCAGTTAATGCCAAATCTGTAACCCCTAAATCCGGCGCTGCACTTTCAGCATTGTGGTTCTTCATCAACAACTCATCATTTTACTAAAATTATGTTTAGGTTTGAAAGAATTGAGGACTTTAAAAGAAAATCTAGAACACGACATATCTCATACTGGAAGCCAACTGGTACGCCAGCTTAGGAGACGCGATCTTCTGTTTTCCCGTAGGGATGCCCAGTGCGATATAATTACCGCGTTTTTGCAGGCCAAGTCGCCCAAAAGAAGTGAGTCCTCGATAGGTTCATTCTACATCGCATATAAATATTTTTAATTTTCCAACTACATGACAAAGCTATCATCAGGATAAAGCTCTTAGCGAGTGGCGGCTATAAATTAGTCGTGATGAATGAGGTGAATGTGATATATGATGTCATTTCACCCTTTATTACAGCGTTGATAATGCTACCCCTTTTGGTAAAATAAGTTCATTTTTATCAGTGAACAGCAGGACTTAGTATTTAAGCATACATTTGGCCAAAAAAACGAATAGAAAAATTTTTAATGAAAATTTAAAGCTGATTAATTTTCTTAAAGATAGCATATTATGTAGGTATTGAGATAAATTCAGAAAATATTAATATGACTTTATCATATTAAGTAATAGAGTATGTGGCTTTTTTGACTGCTTTTGAGTGCATCTCCGAAAAAAAAAAACTTGTTTTTTATAGTAAATTGGAAATAAATCGATTTTATATACAGGGTGTTTAACTCCAATATGAAATCCTTCATGCTGTCGAAGCTGTTTAGGATGAGTATGTGACGGAGTGTACTGTGCTAGTTTATAAAAAATTATAAAAATTGAGCAATAAAGCATTCTCCCAGTTATCTACAAAAATAAAGAATATATAGCTGATTCTTCATCGCGTTTTCCGTATCATTTTCCTCCACCTGTTATTTTCACTCATTAATTCTTTGTTAGCAATATTGTATTTCATGCTCAAACTGTTGAGTAAACTGCCTTTTTTATCTGACTCAGGTTTGGAGACAAAATTTAAAAAAAAAAAACAGTTCAATAAAAAATTTTTACATGAAATTATTATTTTTTTTTGGAATTGATAGCAGCTCATAGGAGCATTCCTCCAGAATAATAACATGGACAAGGACGATGAAGTAGACGCTTATAAAAAATCTTCAAAGCATCCGAGATCAATAAGCATTTTTCATTTTTGCGAAAAACTTATTAATTTTCAATCTTATTTTCACCACTTTTTAGCTTACTTTTGACTAAAAAACGACAACTATTACAGCTTACCTGATTTGAGAAGGTAAGGTCGGGGTGGGTGGGGACGTAGGGTCTTCAAATCTTTGCGTTTCAGACCATTCCTAATCATCTGGCAAATGTCCAACTTTTTGGTATATGTAATATATATTTTTCTCCCACGCGTGACGCGTGAGGAAATTCATGAAATTCACTCAAAACTTGGTGAGAGATTCTACTTAGAAATCTAACGAAACGATTTTTTTGTTTTTTCGAAAAAAATCAAAATGGCGGATCACTCAAATTTTGAGTGGAGCTGGAGAATGGACAAATATCTCAATTTTTTTTGTTTTTGATCTCATATGAAAGAGTAAGTCACGCACACCAACATATCTAAATTTCAGCTCCCTAAGTGCATTTTGAGGAGAGTTAGAACAGAAACCAGTTTTTTGAGGAAATTTTGTTTTTTGTGGTCCACGCGTAAGGCCGGCGGGTATCTATGAAATTCGTTTAAATTTTGGTGAGAGACTCTTCTTAGAAATATGACAAAACTACTTTTTTGTTTTTTTGATAAATTTCAAAATGGCGGAATACTCAAATTTTGAGGGGGGCTGGAGAAGGGATAAATAGCTTAAATTCTTCATTTTTTATCTTATATGAAAGAATAAGTCACGGACACTAACATATCCAAATTTCAGCTTCCTAAGTGCATATTAAGAGGAGTTAGAGCAAAAACAAAGTTTTGAGTCATGAAATTTTTTGAATCTTCCATATCTCCCCACCAAATCAAGTTAAAGAGGGCAAACTTTGTGTGTGAGGTTAGTTGGTGACTAGAATATGACCTCTTGAATTTGATCAAAATGGATCCGAAATGGCAGATTATCAAAATTTGAGTAGAGCTTGAGGAGCCCTAAGTTAATAAAAATGTAATTAATATGAACTCATATGGTCATTGGAGATAGGAAGTATACTATATCCCCAATTCATTTCCATACATGATGTTGGAGAGGAGAAGGCGGAGTTATCGACTTTAAATAGTGGTGGGGGTACACGAGAGGCCGAAAATTTTTTATTGCAGCGTCATATAATGAAATGAGCTCAAGTGACAAACTTATTCTGATTTTAGCTTCCCCAATGATTTCGAAGGTGAGTTGGAGCAAAAAACATCTTTTGGAGGGGAAATTGGTGCAGAAAATTTCATGAATTATTCATATCTCGTCAGTAAGTCGACCTAGAAAGGTCAAACTTCGTGTGTAGCATTAGTTGGTGACCAGAATATGACCTCTTCAATTTCAGTCAAAACGGATCCAAAATGATGGACATAAGGATTTGAAGATAATTTGAGGAGTCTCAGGTTGTTCTAATTTGAGAAAATCTGTTCATATGATTATTTCATGGCAAGAAATACTACGATTGTGCCAAATTTAACTTCTTAAATGTTTTTTTAAGCGATAGGGCTGGGGTTTTTAGACTTGGTATTAGGTGTGGCCTGTAGACATGAAGGGTTGAGCAAGGTTATTACCAAATCAAAACAAGCCCCAGTTAAAACCTCAGCTGCAGTAATGCGGCACACAGTGGGGCCGATTGCAAATCTAGGTGGACAAAATTCGAAAATGTAACTTTTTTACTTTTAAAGAAGTGTACCTTATGTTTTTTTGAGACGCTAAACTCGGATTTGATATTAGTTTTTTCCTTCCGCCCCTCAAAAAGCCCCAAAAGCCCAAATTTTTGAAAAATTGGGCTTCAGGGAAATAAATTATTTATGCATATTGAATTGTATGTTTTTGAGGTCGCTGAATTCGAATCTGAAATTTTTTTTGTGATGCAACCCCTTGAAAAGCCCCAAAAGCCCCAAAGTAAAATTTTTGAAATATTGGGCTTCAAAGAATAAGTTATTCATTCATGTTGAACTATATGTTTTCGAGTCGCTGAATTCTAATCTGAAATTTTTTTTGTAATATAGTCCCTCTAAAAGCCCCTAAAGTCTCGAAAACTCCAATTCTCAAAAAACTGAGCTTCAGAAAAAGCACAATGCATTTATATTGTGTAATATATTTTTGAGGTTGCTAAATTTAAATTTGAATCATTTTTGGAATTCAACTCCTCAAAAAGCCCCAGAACACCAATTTTTGGAAAATAGAGTTTCAAGCGAACAAGTGATTATTGATTTTTCAGTCATATGTATTTATGCTAAAATTATATTGGAAATTCCACTTCTCAGAGCACCAAAAGCTCCAGTTTCGAGAAAATAGGTTATTTAGAAAGTAGAAAAATCCAAAGGTGGTTAAAAACCCTTTATTTAAACAAAAAAAAAAAAAAAACAAAAACAAAAAAATTAATAAATAATTCAACAACCTATGCAAAGAATGTAATTAGAAAAAAAAACTGAGATTTTTCGTGTAAAAACACTAAATTTTAACATAAAATCCTAAAAAACCTACTTTCGGCGCAAGTTGGCGCAACTGAAATCAAAACAGACGTGTAAAGGAGCACTTTGTGCACAACACCACGTCGCCACTTTTAGGTCTGAAGAGGTCTGTGGTTTTGTAGGTAACAAAAATTGTAAAAAAACACCAAAAAAATACGAAATTTAAAAAAATTTTCACATAAATATGATGATTTGTAAAAAAAAATTAACACCGTGAAATGATTCATTATTTAACGTATTTTCATGAAAAAATATCATTACCCCCAAAAGTCAATTTAAAACCATGAAATCATTAGTCATACATCAGCGTTTCCGTATTAGCGGGATATTTTGAGCGAAGAAGTACGAGGTTGTGTTACTCATCTCACTTCCATGACCACTACGGTTGAGTTATGGCTCTTGTGGCTTTTGTTTTTTATAGAGGAGGGATGTACACAACTTTTGAGTGCATTTTCAACCAGAAAATCGAATGTCACTTTTTGGACTTTTGTCCACCTAGAATTGCAATCGGCCCCACTGTGCGGCATGGCTGCTTATTTCTTATCCCTCGCCCTTTCCTTTCTTGTAGTTTTTTGAATTTTTTCGAAACTCGAGAGCATCTTGTTCATAAGAGCTGACTCATCTTGGAAATATCGCGGTAAAAAGCATATTAAAATGTTGTATTTAACGATATGTTTTCCAGATTTTTAAAGTATGGTCCAATAACATATTCTGAATTGTGACAGTTGAGCTTTTCGCATCGAAAGTTGAACTCTCAGTTATTGAAAGCTTCATCAGTTCGTTATTACCTGTTATGGAAGGATTGCTGAACTATGAAATGTAAGCCATTCATTTTTTGGTAGAATGGCTCTCTTAATATAAGTACTTATAGGTTATCATGCTTTGTATGATGTTTGAATATGACCAAAAATTAAAGTGAATGACCATCATTCCTCTTGGAGTTTTGAGAAAAAACTAATGGTGATTTTTGAACTATCAGACAAGACTAGCTTGCGCAAAAAAATTGTGCAAAATTGAAAGACGAGATCAGAAACTATGATTTTTGTTTAAGTTGATATGATGTGATTTATAACCAAAAAGAATTCCAATGCTGGTTTAATATTTTTATCCTTCAATTTATCGTTATATTACAGGGTAAAATTGATTATATCTATTTTGGATTCAACTTCTATTATTTCAGGACTTCTGACACATTTTTCTCTATTCTCTTGTGAGTTCTATTTTTGCTATGTATGTTATTTCATGTTATCAACTATGGTAATGGCCAGAGCTTTGTTGTCTTTGTTAATTTTTTTTGAACGGTTATAAGCTACACCGTGTTATTGTTAATATTAAAATCATCGTATCTAGTTATATTGTAGTTAATACCTGTAGTGATAGGGGTGTAACATGTTACACATATAAGCAACAAAGCATTATGTCTCGGCAGTATTTTGTAAGCTTTTAATGCCTTGCATAATATAAAGCTCCGTTGATTTCCGGTAAAAATCAATAGTGACATGAGGGGGGCGCAGTAGCGCCTGCGTACCCTTACGATTCGTGCTCTTTCATAAAATGCTCGGTGCACCGAAAGCTCCTATGAACGTGAATATCTATCAGTTGCGCGATACACTTTTACACGTGTACGTAAATTCGTATTTGTATCTTCTTATGTGCCATTGTCTGGAGCAAACGGCGTTCGTAAATCGCCCACAAAGTAGCGTTCTGTTATTATAGCATGTTTATACGTCAAGACTTTCGATTACGTATTGGAAAGATGTATCGAAGAATTCGATGAATTAAATTTTAATTATATCTCGACGAAATGTCGTCATTATTTAATACGCTTAAGCAATTAGCCGCCACAGCTGGAGCACAAGGTAATTTGATTTTCAAGTTTTAAAACTTTAATTTCAGCTAATTAGTTTTTGTTTTCATTTTCACCTCTTTTTCGGTTTCGTCTTTGTTTGAGTTTATGATATGTTCAAGAACTAAATGAAATTTTACGAAGTGAAATATTATCTGTATTATGTATGCTTTCATCTAATAATGAAAAATTAAATTATGAGAAAGATAATAATTTAAATTTTAATAAAAAAAAAAAAGTAACATCAATAATGAAACAAGCAGAGAATTATTCACTAACAAAAAGAAGAACATATTAGAAATACCAACAAGAAAGAAGTGAAGAAGGGATAAATTGACCTGTGTTTAGCATAGCACATTTTGAGCTATCTTTTTTTGCAGCTCAATCTTTTTGCACTTCGATTTGTAATGTTCAGGGTAATTTGCGACCATTCTTTTAAATAGTCATTCGCAGGTCATTTGATAATATTCAATTTAACGATTATGTAAATACGATACAACACCATAAAATAGGAAAAGATGTTACAAGATGTTACTAAAGCCATCCCATCTCTAGTCTCGCAGCGTAATGTCATATGGATAAATTTAATATCATAAAATGCTTATGTTGCTGATTAATTAATGTTGTTTTGAATGGTTTTTTTTTCGAATAACTTTAAAGATTTTTCCGATTTATGTTTCAATTTTGCTTTCACTTTTCGTATTTCTTGAATATTAATTTTTTAATTTTAAAAATAAAGATTTAGGAAAAGAAGTCTCTGACCTTGAATCATGGATTTCAACCAGACAAAAATTCATGAAGAGTATTCCTTCTGGGAACTTCATCACAAAAATTTGAACTGCAGAAGAAAACATGGAGAGAGGGGGGTTCAGTTTCTAAGAATGGGGAAATGAAAAAAAAATAATAATAAAAATAATGAGAAAATCAACTTATTCTACAAAGAGAAGAACACTAAAATATTTCCTCCAGAAAATGCCCTATAACCGGAACAGACTTTGAAAAAAGAATCGAGGGCTAATTTTTGCAAAAGTTTCTCCCCTCCCCCCCAAAAAAAATTGAAATTGGCAGGTAAAACCTGCTGGACCTTTGATCTGATTTTTTTGAATCTATTCAGCCTATTTATATCGATTTTGGAAATGACACATCGTACGGGTATTTTAATGATCATTATTGCAGGTAGATACGGGCGATTTTTAGAGAAAAAAAACTATAAATCGGTAGGATATTAAGAACTTTGGTAGATAAAAATCACTAGATCTTTTATTCTGACGAAGGTTTTGCTCATCTAACACACTTTCGATCAGTTTCGAATTTAATTTCCTCTAAATGTATTTTTATAGATGACTCAAGATCAATATATGTATACGTACGAAAGTTAATTTCAAAATGGAGTGAAGATGAGTTAAATGTGTAAAATATCGTTAAAATAATGGGTCCGGCAATTTTAGGCTGTCAAAGTTAATAATGGTGCATTTTTTTCAAAAATGATGCTCCCTAGAGGTTCGTTTTCGTGGTTTGTTTTGGCTGTAGCGTGTTTTCTGATGAAAATATTCCATTTTCCTTCACTTTGTATAATAAATTGATCTTTTTATATTTTCATGATTTCTTTAATTGTACTAATAATTTTAAAAAATTTTAATTCTCCCCAACCCCTTCAGCATAACTTGTAAGTGAACCAGTTTTTTCCCGAGCTTAACAAAGTAATAAAAATGGTAGTTCAGGAAACACTGTGATTCCTTCAACTTCGTAAATTGAGGGAAAAATTCATATTTAAAAATAACAATGGCGTTCGAAACTCAACACACCTGTATTATACCACGTGATATAGGCATCAAAACAATGTCAAAAAAATATTCAGAAGGGTTCTAAGAAAACTCTGTAACTGTACAAATACAGTAATTTTTTTTCGTGTATTTTTGCGAAGGTTTGTGGGCTTTAAGAAATAATCGTTTAGGGGATTGGAGTATATCGAAGAGAAATTATCAGTCTTTCGTGCTCCGAGTGGAAATTGTCTGTGATAGTGTCAGACGCAGATTTTCCGCTGGAGAGTAAACGAACGAAGCACACCTTCGTGAAGGCTGCTCATCTCTTTGAAAAATTATGTTTTTATAGAAATATATTTCTTAGATTGTATTTCGAAGATATGTACGTGATCTTGTTGAATACGTGAGTATTACGGTTGATCGAATTTCTGTTTTTTCCCCTCAAGAAGTGTAGGCTTTATTAAATCTAGTTAAAATTTATAATCAACAAGTATGATACCATTATGCATACATTCTTAATGAGCTTTACCCTGACGTCTTTGGTCAGGACAAAAATTTACCCCAAGAAATTTCTTGAAAAATCAGTCATAATAACAAATTTTTTTCGACACTTAAAACTACGCAGTGAGCATGAAATCGGAATAATTATGTGATTTGGAATGAGGTAGGAGTTGATAAAACAATGTTCAAAACAAAGTATTTTTCAAAGTTATATATATCAAATTAAAATAAAAATAGGTCTACAATTTTTTACATTTTTCTATTATTTCTTTCAACGTATCTCCTCCATTACTACCTACCAACTTTTTGTCCGTAATAATGCATTTTATTCGTTTCATTTCGACGCAAAGAGCATATATTTTTACGCTGTGATGACATTAACATCGTTAAATTGACCATTACGGAGGTATAAAAATATATTCTATACGTTTATATCGATCCCTTCTAGAATTAGGGTAGATAAGCTATCATACATGAGTGTCACATGAGTAGCAATATATATGGTATGCAGGAGCTCATATTGAGGTGAAACACTCAGTATAATTATGTATTTTATATTCCCATCGAATAATTTTCATAGCTGACGTAAAATAGGCGACAAGTAGATACGAAGTGCGATAACCGATAGGTCAACAGGTATCGTCGAATTCGAAAATAAACCCTTGATTTGACCTTTTTATGAGGTGAGCTGAGCAAAAACAAGACACCCGAGTGGATTAGAGTATTAACTTCGCACGTAGGTGCGCGGTCCTAAGTAAAGCGTCGAGTTACCAAAGTATTTTCACGTACTTTCGCGGCGTGCTCAGTATACGAAGGGTGGTTCTTAATTCAGTGCGATAAAACTGTGCAAATTCAAATATTAGTATATTCGCCCACATTGTTCTATATGCTTAGAAGGAAAGACTCGGTTACGCTTGAAACAATACTTCAAAGACGCCCAAACATAATTTGAACTGAAATGAAAAATTCTATGTCTTTCGAATAGATAGGAATATTATTTTCGTCGCTGTGTAAACAGTGAGGGTTAGATTATTCGCTGTTCGATAGAATTATCGTATTTTTTGAAACGGGGAAGAAAATTCTTGTTGTGTTGGAAAGTAAAATTCTCTTCTCATTTGAATTTGTATTTCACCTGTCGTATTTAAGTATTAATAAGTATTTGTTTTTAATTTATTGAAAAAATTTGACTGCACGTCATTCATGAGATCCTTTTTAGCTGCGTTTCCAGTAAAGAAGATAGCTATTATAGCCTACTTGATTTGGGAAGGGGGGTTGGAGGAGGGTGGAGTCTTCAAATATTTGCGTTCCTGACCATTTGTAATCATCTGAAAAATATTAAACTTTTTCTGTGCGCATCTGCATATATATGATGATAATATATTATAGAGGTATGCTATGGTAAAGTAAGGCCCAATCTTGGAAATGTTGCTGTTGTTCCGAAATCCGATCCTACGTTGCGAGACCCAAAAAGGGTCTCCTAACGTTTTGTGTGTATATTTAAGCGTATATCAATTTTAATTACAAAATTGATGCTTTTATTTAAGCTAAAATTTATTTTAAAAAAAATCAAATTATTAAATTTTAAAATTATTTTCAGAATAATTTTGATAATTTTTTTTAATTTATATATTTATTTAAAAATTAATTTGTAGCTTTCAGTTTTATACAAACGTTGTGAACCCCCGGGCACGGTGCTATCTTAGCGAGACCCACCTGGGCCTGACAAGAATAGCAATAAATCTGAAGCGTGCCTGATGAGAACCTAGCGATGTGCATTGTTGGATTTTTTTTAAATCGTTATTCTGTGATGTACAAATTTTTGAAAAAAAAAAAAAAAAAAAAAACAGATCTAATAAATGTGTGTATAGTGGATCTCGCAATAATACATAATATTCTACTGTATGTACATATATATCTTTCCCCACTCGTAGTATTAGAGCGTATTTATGAAACTCGCCCAAATTTTGTTGAGAAAATAATTATTTTAGATAATAATTTAAATATAAATTTCTTTAATCCATTGGGAAATGATAATCCAATTCTTTATCAACATTTATTTTGATTTTTTGGG
This sequence comes from Phenacoccus solenopsis, assembly GCA_009761765.1. Classification (NCBI taxonomy): domain Eukaryota; kingdom Metazoa; phylum Arthropoda; class Insecta; order Hemiptera; family Pseudococcidae; genus Phenacoccus; species Phenacoccus solenopsis. The sequence goes on from CM019753.1 coordinate 44,994,894, forward strand.
CTAAATTTTCCAAATCTAATATAACAAAAAATTTCAATATTATCTCATCTTGCATCAATAATACCAATGAAATAAATTACATCTATAAATATTATTAAAGAAATAAATTTAAAACAATTAAATTTTATATTCAATTTATATTTATTTAAATTTAAAAGAATACAATTTATTTAAATTTTGTCAATAAAATTCCTTTATATTGTTTTTTTTTTATTTATTATTTAATCAATTTAAAATTAATATTATTTATTTCTTTATTTTTTTAATTATAATTTATAATTAAACTAAATAAAATAAATTTATTAAAAAATAGTAAATCTGTTTTCTCTCTATATATTAAAATCAAAATGAAATCGGTTTTGAGATGCGCGCGCATCCTTGTTTTGAATAGCAGGTATAAAAGGTACATAAAAGATAGCAGCTATACAAAGGAGAAAAAGGTTGTAAATTTTAATAAAAGCCTTGTACATGTGCAAGGGTAAAGTCATAAAATTGTTTTGAGTATCTAGCAGGTATAAAAGGTATAAAGGATAGCAGGTATACAAAAGGAAAAAAAAAGGTGATAAATTTCAATAAAAGCTTTGTACATAGGCAAGAGCAAGGGTAAAGTTGTAAAATTGTTTAAAATAGGAGGTATACAAAGGTATAAAGGGGCGAGCCCATTCTGAAAGGAAGAACTCTTGGTGGGGGTAACAAGTAAGAATAAATTGGGTTGCGCAGTTTGGAATGTAGCAGTACTTGTCTGATAAAATAACTTTTTTTTTCTTTATTTAATTTTTATTGCGAGCCCCGAAGGGGCGAGGAGGCACTAGTAATTTTAAAAATTAATTCAATTAAATCATTAATAAACTGAATAATTCCTGTAATAAAAATCTTATTAAAACCCTTCTTGAAAATGCGAAAAAGATACTTTTTTCTTTTTTCGATATATCTCAAAATGGCGGATCGTTTAAATTTTGAGGAGAACTAGTGGAGGTGACGAGTAACTCAAAATTTTCGTTTTTGATCTCATATGAAAGAGTGAGTCACGGACACCAACTTATGAATATTTCAACTTCTCAAGTACATTTGGAGGGGAGTTAGAGCAAAAAACAGCTTTTTGAGAAAGTTTTGAGTCATAAAATTTCTTAAATGTTTCATATCTCAATACCAAATCAATGTAGAAAGATTAAACTCATATATAAAGTTAGTTGGTTATTAGAATATGACTTCTTGAATTAAGTCGAAATGGTTCCAAAATGGCGGATCGTAAAAATTTGAGGAGCCTCGGATACTTATAATTTGAAAAATATGTGTTCAAATGATTATTGCACGGGGAAAAATACTACATTTTTTGTAAATTTAACTTCTTCAGTGGTTTTGGAAGGGATTGGGTATAGGGGTTTTCAGAGTTGGTATTGGGTGTGGCCTATAGACATGAAGGGTTAGCAAGTTTACGTGCAAACCCGAACAAGCCCCAATTAAAAATTCAGCTCCAGTAATGGGGCATGGCTGCTTACATTTTTTTTCTCCAAGACCATAGATTTTAGATTAAGTTTTATGATCTATGAGAAAACTGATTAAATCAACGAGGTGAATTCTTTTTTGAAATTAATTTTGCGATAATTCTAATTCTTGGATAAAAAGAGTAAAAGAGAGATGAAAGCCAGTTTTCATCATTGCCAATTATTATCATCATACTTTAAACGTTACATTCATAAATTCACGAACGAAAAACTTCAAAAAATCATAATTGTCAACGTTTCGACCCACTACTGTTCGCATTTTTATATTAAAAATGGACAATTGAATTTTAAAATTAAATTAAAAAATCGGCGTAAGTAATAAAATTTTAATAAATTTGCGAGAATAGTTTCCCCCTGTTTCGCATATTTTTAGAGAAAACTTCGGCATAATATTGACAAAGATTCAGATATGAAATCATATTAACAAAGCGAGCTTTTATATTTTTCTCTTTACGTAAATAAAACGTCTCACAACAAAGGTTTACACAATATTGTATCGTATGTGGTTTATATACGCTAAAGGGTTGGTTAGCAATAATACATATAGCCCTTCCCAGGCACTTGTTTGGACGTAAATACTCACACAACCTTAAATTAAATGTGCGATAGAGACGATGCACGTAGTTACAAGCGCTCTTTTGCTTTTGGGATTTGCCGAACGAGAGGTAACTTAGTCGAAAATTCAAATTGAAATTAATTCAACTAGCGCAGCGAACGATGTATTGCGGTATGAATATTTTAACGAGTTTGCATTTTGTAATGGATTAATGGCATAAAGTTGAATATTTTAGCTAACAAGATTGCTTCCACGGTGAATTTTTTGTTCTCTTCAAGTTTTTGAGAGACTATGAAATTTCTTCTTCATGCTTTTTCAAAAATGTCGCGAAATGTTATTGCATCGGCAGCTCGAAAATGTCTATAAACACTGTATTTAATCTGATAATCCGGTAAAATTACCCATTTGAGAAAATTCGCCTCGAAATTAAGTAATTAAGCCTTTAACGACCGTAGTGTGTAACGAGTTCACAGATAATAGGTTTTCTTATACTTGAAAGTTACGCTAGGAATGCTTCAAGTACGTTTGAAAAACATCATATCGATTAGGAAGTATTTCGGCTGTTTTCATTAAATCATTAAGTAGTTTATTCAGTTGATACGGTGGAATATTTTCTCAATCTTGATGAATGAGAAGACATGTAGAGAGTGAAAGAAAATCTTTTTTCTGATTTGTCCTTTTTTCAGAAAATAATTTATTGAAAAATATTTTTATAAGGAAGACAAAGGAACATGATTTTCTTTAATGATAAAATATAATGGTAGCCGTAACTATGTCATAAAATCCCTCTTCAAGGATTTTGCCTGAAGCATTAAATAATTTTTGGATGGCTTGAAAGTTGCACATTTCTTGGTTTCTTTTCATTTTTATCAGATTACATAGATTTTTTGTTCCCACTCTTCCTTTTCTTGGGCTACGCATAAACAATGACAACTTCTACGTATTTATGCGTACATATAAAATTGATTTTTTTCTCCTTGACTAATAAAAATAAAGATATGCAGCGCGATTGGCTAATTTGAATTTGTTTTTGGATGTGCTTAAGTGTGATTGACTAATCTCTCAAACGGAAAATCGTGAAAGCTCATTGGTCGAAATATATTCTTTCTTAAATATCGTGCTTTCTATTGATTGGCTTACACCAAACGCAAAAATCATTTTTTTTAAAACAAAAATATTTAAAATCTTAAGTATTTCAAATGTTTTTGAAACAATTTTAATATTCATTAAATTAAATTCATCGTAACTTGGATGCAATTAAATTAAATTACTTAGTAATTTAGAAATTATTGAAAAAAAACTATTTTCACCTTGAGTGTTCCAATCAGTTGGACGTTTTTGAAAATATATATAAATTTTTTTATATTTATATATTAATAATTATTTTAATTTAAAATAAAAAATTATAATAAATATATTTTGAATTTTTTGATCTCCTAATTGTAAATTTACCTTTAAATTGAATTTTCAGATCAATAATTTTTTTTTAAATTAAAAAATATTATTGCATTCTCAACTTTTTTCGCGAATGCGTCAAGTGATGTCAACCTCCATCCTGACTTCCTACCGCTCAAACTTACAAAAGAAGCAGATCCCATCAACTTCAATACACAAAACACTGAGCCGTATAATCAACTAATTAAGATACATGAACTGGAGCAAAGCATTAAATCCACCAAGGCCGCAGCTATTGGTCCCGACTTGTTTCATATTGATCTGCTCAAAAACGCCCCGGCGGAAGTTATAGCCACTCTCTTAGATATTTTCAATCAGATCTGGCAATCACACACTTTCCCCGTCGCTTGGAAGACAGCTCTCATCATCCCTATTCTCAAGACAAACAAAAACCCTCAAAACCTTGAAAGCTTTAGACCGATCTCACTCACTTCTGTTCTCGGAAAAGTCTTTGAAAAAATCGTCAATACTAGACTTGTATGGGAGCTTGAACAAAGGGAACTACTCTCTAAATATCAGTGCGGCTTCAGGCCAGCTCGTTCAACTCTAGACCAACTCTTATACCTACAAAATGCAATTATGGAATCTTTTACTCGCAGACAACATCTACTGGCCATTTTCTTTGATTGCTCCAAGGCCTTCGACCTCACTTGGAGACACAGGATTTTAGAACAACTACATTCCTGGAGTTTCCGGGGAAATCTACCTCTAATTATACAAGACTTCCTTAATAACCGTTCTTTTCGAGTTAAAATAAATGGCTCCATCTCCAACCAACAAGAATTACAAAACGGAGTCCCACAGGGCTCAGTACTAAGCCCGACGCTCTTCAATATCGCGATCAACGAAATTATTCAACAAGTTCAACTGCCTGTGAAAACAACACTCTTTGCAGATGATTTTGCAATTTTCCTTAGCTGCTCAGATACAACCCTAGGACAAGATATTCTTCAAGAGGCTGTTGAGCGACTTCAGCAATGGACGATTAATAATGGATTCCTCTTCTCTACCACCAAAACGAAGGCTGTCCACTTTTGCCGTCTACGTAAATGCGATCACCGAATCGAAATTAAACTTTATAATACCATTCTTCCACAAGACGATCATGTTAAGTACCTTGGTATGATCTTCGATGCTAAACTGACGTGGGGAAAACACATCAATACTCTTAAACAATCAACTCTCAAACGACTGAATATAATGAAAAAACTATCTCATACATCCTATGGAGCTGACAGAACATCTCTCATTAGGATCTACAATAGCCTTGTAAGGTCAAAATATGAGTATGGCGCTTCAATATACACTTCTGCTAAACCACATATGTTGAAGAAATTGGATATCGTTCATAATTCTGCTATGAGATTGGCATTGGGAGCATTCCGCACATCTCCGATAGTCAGCCTAACTTACGAAAGCCATGAATGGCCCCCGGACCTACGTAGAGATTCTCTCCTACTTAATACATATATACGTCTCAAGTCGTCTCCGCATCTACCCATCTCGTCCGCTATCTCGAACCAGCGACACCCACTGCACGAAAAGTCCTTTTTATCTACATTAAACAGGCTTCTAAATCTACTGAATATTGATATTCCGCCACTGCCCACAAATTATTTACCATCGCTACCTCCCTGGACACACCGGCCTTTCAACATCGATAATTCATTAGCTGACCTCGGCAAAAATGCTCCTAGTGTACTTATCAATATCTCATTCGCCGAAATGCTTAGCAGGTACCCAAACCACAAAGTACTCTATACTGATGGCTCCAAATCGGTTTTTGGAGTTGGATGCTCAGTAGTTGACAGCGACGCATCTACCATACGATACTCATTACCGACATACTTTACTATACTCTCCGCCGAACTTTACGCTATCTGGCTGGCTATTCAGTCTAATCGTTACTCGCGTTGTGCTATACTAATTTGTACTGATTCGTTATCGTCAATCGCCGTGATTTCTGCCTTTCGATCGCGTTTCCAACACCCAATTGCGAAGGAAATTATCCGGGAAATCGTAGCTCTCCCGAATGAGGTCACCCTGGCCTGGATTCCGGGTCACAGGGGCTTACGTGGAAATGCCCAAGCCCACGACGCCGCCAAAGATGCCACCACACAGTTCCCTACTCCAAGGATTTCAACTCCGTTGTGCGACATAAAACATCATATCAAAAACCGATTACGTGCCGTGTATTACGACAGGTGGTCCCAAGTTCCTTCTACCAACAAACTTAAGGAGATCAAACATCAAGCGCAGCCTTGGGCCACCTCTTTCCGCACAAATCGGAGAGAAGAAGTCGCAATTTGCCGTCTTCGTATTGGTCACACACATCTTACACATTCCCATCTAATGAACAAATCCCCTCCTCCTCAGTGTACTCAATGTAATGAACCTATCACTGCGCATCACGTTCTTATTCAGTGTCCAAAGTATCGTCTCCTTCGCCAAAAGTTCCATCTTCCTGTCTCCCTTCCCTCCCTCCTCAAAGATGACCCTATCGTCATTAACAATCTTATCTCCTTCCTCAGATCCTCTGGCCTCCTATCACTAATATAACCATTCCCTTTTCCGTGCCTCTGACCTTTGTTGTCTGTACACGGCACGTAAAACAAAAAAAAGTAAAAAAAAGTAAGTAAAAGTAAAATGAATCTAAAGAAGTACCTTTAGAACTATTTCATTTTCTCACACTTTTAAGTTGTAAAATGTAATAGCTTATAGTTCAGGGTTTGGGAATTTCAAGGTGATTATTTGAAAAGAATCAAGTATTACATAGTGCTTCTAAAAAAAATATAATTTAAATGCTATATGATCAAATTTGAATTTTTTCACGTATAAAACCTGTGATATATTTCGTGTAGAAACTACTCCATTAAAATTTCCGTATTTTTTCTTTAAAATTCTAAAACGTCTTTGAAGAAATTGTAATTTTTTTTGTACAATCCCTTGAAAATATTACAAAATACAAAAAAATAAACCAATTTACTTTTAGCTCATATTGATGAGGTTAAGTTGAATCTATAAATTTTTAAAAACTCAACTTCAATAATGCAGCATGACTGCTTACATTATTTTTCTCATTCTGTTCACTTTTGTGTTACATTCGGCTTCATAAATTGGATTTACATGATGATAGAATTCATTTTATTTGACTGAAGAAACCCCTCAAACAGGTATAAATAAACATGTTGCCGTCGTAGAAAACGAATTTATCGTTAGTCTAGATTATGCGTCGACGTAATAAAGTTTTCGATAAAACGGTATTCGTTACAATTCCTTCCGGCGAATGAATTTACGCGTAGTAATCCATCAACACCATCATATCGTTTTGAAAAATACACAACTTTTCATCCCTTTTCATATTCGAATTGAAAACGAAATATATTACCGACTCACCGTATCCTTCATTTAAATAAGATATTTTGCTAGTAAAACGTTATTTATTACAGGCGAAGATACGAAAATGCAATTCAGCATGAAACCCAGTGCCGGTGAAAGTGGGTTTCAGCAATGGCACAGCGCTATGAAAATGGTTGCTAGATTGCCCGGTGGTATACCTCACGAATTTAGAAAAACGGTAAGACCGTTTAATCTACGGTTTGCTTATGGTTGTTTTGTTTGGTAACGCTTGAACGATTTTTATTTGATAATTTAAATGGCTTGTTAATTTACTTTCGACATTTTTTCGGTAGTTTTGGCAAGGAATTGCTGTCGGGCTGACTTTTGGTATAGTTGCGGATGTAATGCCTTTAGCAACTTTTGCTAAAACTCCTGATTCCTGATATGTAGCCGTTTTTTTATTTCGTGTAAATAACTTTGGTGAATTCTCCAGTCATCATGATTGATACTCCATATTTTAGGAGAAACTGACACATTCCTAACTAGCCTGAATTCCTTGATGGAATTTTGGAAAATAAAAAATTAAAATCTATGAAAAAATTAGTAACAACATAGATTAAGCATACCTAGATAGCCCACCGCGAATTACGCATTCTATTGGGATCCGAACGCAAAGTGGCTGACATCTAGTGGCGAAAAGTGTAACTGCTCTAGTGAGACTGTATGGGGCATGTATAACGTAAATAATGTGAATTTTTATCATGGCTACGTGTTTAAAGTGATTTATAGAGTATTTATAATGACTGGTCTATGTTCTAATTGGTCATACGTCACGCCTGTAACAACCAATCAGCAAGTTGGAATGTGTTAAATTTACCTCGACTAACTCGTAAAATAAAAACACAAATCAGCTGATGATTCAAATCACAAACGAATTTTAGTCGTTCACTGAAAACAGAACGATATTATTTGGGAAGGTAGAAATGAAACTACCTACATTTTATCACATTCTAGCGTTATGATTGGTCATTACGCACGTAACATATGCCAATTAGAATATAGACCAGTCATTATAAATACTCTATAAACCTTGGTGTGATTGGTGGACACTACTGATAAAATCATGCATGACCCATAGAGCCTTACTACAACACCAGCGCTCAAGCGGTTGTTCGGGTCCAATTGAAAATTTGATTGAAAAAGAACCTGAATACGAGTTAGTTGAGGAGCCCGTTGAGAGATAGCGTAGTATATTTTTTACTCTCGCCGCAACGATTCAACTCAGTGAGATAGCGAGTAAAGGTGGGTAGTTGAAAGGTAAGTGTCATTCCCCTCTCTTTTTATAAACCAGTGTAATCAAATGTAGAGTAGGAAACGCTATCTGCGATGAAAGTGCAAACTATTTTTGCTAAATGTTTTTACTATTTGATTCTTCATGAGTGATAAAGGAATATACGTATTGTTAATCTATGGTAACAGAAATGTTTTTTTGGGGGGGGGGACTTTTAGTGTTATAAAGGGAAGAATCCAACCAGAGTATGTGATTATGGAGTGAAATGGGTTCTACACAGAAACAAAATATAGCATTAATGAAGCATTTCCCAAGTTTTTGCAAAAAAAAAAAAAAATGAAAAATACTTTTTCTTTATTTTTCCTTATCTATAGCCTTCGCTGTTACTATTTCTTTTTCTCAGTGATAACTACATTGCTTATTCTACATTTTTGCCAGAACAGCATATTTTCGTCTGATTTAAATAATAAAATTAAAATAAATCATTCATTACAAAAGTATAAGAAAATATTTTTTGAACTTTTGTATCTCTGTCCTTTCAACAATTAGGGTGAGCAAATTATCACACATGAGTGTTCTACGTACTATGCGATGCATTAACCTCGAGGATGAAAGCATCAAATCCTATTTTTGGTGAAGAAATTTAATTAGATGTTCATTACACTGTTTCATAACAAAGAGCAATGAGCAAAAATGAAATAAAACGATTAACTCTACTTTTGTTCGTTGCTTTTTGCTATAAAATCATATTACCAACATTTAAGCATAACGTTCCTTTATCAGAAAAGTGAATTTGAGGCTTTCGCGCTTGGGATTCAATGGGTCTCAAATATGAATATATGGTGTGAAGGGGCTCATATTGAGATGAGGCACTCTGTATCAATTTTTAATAAGATAAATTTTTTATATCTGGCATTATAGGGTAGAGGAAATGAAAAAAAAACTTAGTAATACCATAGATGAGACATACATAGATAGCCCACCGTACGTTAAATTTTTATCACTCAAAAACTGAGTTGAAATCGTTTTTTGCTAATATCTTGGAAACAATTCAAGATATAGGGCTTGCAAATGACTCATTTTAAAGAGATTGGAATAGAGAATCATTTAATTTTTCTAAAGTTACTCCTGTCCGTTTACTTTTGCAATTAATTTCGAAAAACGATTTTTTTACTTCACTATGAATTATCTCAAAAAGTAAATCAATAACGATTATTTTTCAATAGTGAAACACATTCAGAATTTTATGCTCTTTCGAATGAGCTACTTGAAAAGTTTGCCTATATGGAGGTACCTCAGGCATCTACCTGTACGCCATACAAATTTCATCACAGGCTTAGGTTTTTTGTGGCAGTGTTACCAATGTGAAAAATTAAGTCATGAAAAAACCAAAAATTTACGATTTTGAAAAAATATGGTGGACACTGAATAGAGGTTGATTAAGTAAGTATAAATTGTTATATACACAAATTGCCTAACTTGAGATTTGAAGGCGTGGTTATCCAAAAATTCATCAAAAAAATTTGTTTTCAAGGAATCTTATTCAACTCTTCGAGATGAACGAAAATGGTGCTTTGCAAAAATCGTGTATCTTGAGAATTGAAGGTGCTGTGTGTGTATATCATTGGGTGTAATTTTTGAAAATAAATGAATTCTTATTTCGTTATTTTTACTTTTTTGAATTGTTTATAAATTTCCTAGCGTTTTTAATCAGTCATACCTGCTTCAGCGTACCTACCCATCAAAATTATTCACCTCCACACTTTCACATTCTTTTAAAACATGAAAATAGGTAGGGGCTAGGGATGAATTTTTTCATCATCCCTCCAAGTTCAACGGTAGATGATGATATGAGCGCGAGCCGATCGACATAGAAAAATCACGAAATATGTTTACCAAATTTCGATCAATTTATGATGACATGTGGGAACGAACTTTTTGAATAAATATGTTATGAGTATTTACTTCACGAATTTTTTCTTGTATGTTCTGTAATACCCAAAAAAGCAGTAATCCACACAACGCCTTCATTTCTCGAGATACATAATTTTTGCAAAGCACCATTTTCGTTCATCACGAAAAGTAAAATAAGATTTCTTGAACCAATTTTTTTTAATGATTTTTTTGGATAACTGATTCTTCAAATCTCAAGTTAGGCAATTTGTGCATATAACAGTTTTACTTATTCAATCAACCTCTAGGCAGTGCCCACCTTATTTTCTCAAAATCGTAAAATTTTTGTTTTTTCATTACTATTAATTTTTCACATTGGCAACATTGCTACGAAAAAACTAGACCCGTATCAGATGAAATTCATACGGCGTGTGGGTAGGTGCCTGAGGTACTTCAATATAGGCAACCATTCAAGCAGATCGGCAACTTACATATCTGACCGATTCCTCGGTTGGACAGCGTTTACTACATTACAATTTGATTACATTGATGTACGAGAAGAGAGGGAAATGATACTAACGTATTCACCACCCACTTACTGTCTGTGCAATATACCTTGAGACTTTTTGACAGCGCAAAATTAGGCAACAATTCATACATGGTTACTCAAAATGTGGATTGTATTACAAAGTAGGTAAATATGTTATTACCTATTAGCTCATCGAAGTTAGCAGGAAACATATTCACAGAATTTTTTTTTTGTGCTTTACTATTTCGACGATTCGATCAGCATTCTCAATTTGAACACATTTTGGGTAGTAATGAAATCGTGAAAATTGTCGCGCTTTTTGCCTAACTTTGCGCTGTCAAAAAGTCTCAAGCTATATTGGACAGACAGTACTACCCGATTTCTCAATAAACTGAACGTTGGGAGGAGAAGAAAAATACGTTGAAGCGCTATCTC